>MU158827.1:2926362-3068536 GCA_015888305.1 Antheraea pernyi | reverse complement strand
GGCCCAGCACACTCCCAAACCTCCGGCGGCTAATCCTTCACAGGATGACCCCGCATACTCCTTTTCCCTATCGAGTATTGACTACGCAGGTCAACTACTCATTTTCCGCGAGATCTCGGAGATCTCGGCGTACGAAGAGTGCTCTCGTAATCCGCTACTAGGTGCCGTCACGGCAATCCATTGATTTCCAGCCATCGCGGCTACACTACAACGGCTCGCGCGTGCAGCTGTTCAAAATAAATAACTCATATAAGATAGAGTAAATCGCGTATTTACGTCTATCTTCCCCTAAAAACGACCGTTCAATAATAATAATTTTTGTTATGTCTATTTTTAGATTTCGGCGCCGTCGCCGTTAAGTAAATTTAAATTCGATCTTATTAAATGCGTGTTGTGCCCGCGCTTTTGTAATCGATCCTTTTTAGCTCCCGCACACATCGCGGTTCTCAGTAATATCTCGAGCCTAGGTCGTCCCCGCGCGGAGCCCTCGTGATATTATTATCGCGATACAGTGACTCACCTACATCACTTGAACACACATATGAGATCATCTCTCTCACACACGTGCACATATATACACATGGTGGGAGGGTTTTGTTTTTTTCCCTCATCGAACTGAATCGATAGTTTTAGTTCGTTTCAATCCGATATACACGTATTCATTTGTGAATCATGCAATTTCGATTGTATGGTTCACAAATGTATATATGTATGAATAGCTTAGAATAGTTAGCTAGGACAGACGCGTCTTTTTCCAGGTAACACCCAAGCCAAGGTGTGCGTGCACCCTTGTGTATGTTACCTAAAACCCAAATCGGTTGTGTGCCTTAAGCGCCAACCTTAGTAATCCGGTGAAGCTGTGAAGACCCTGCCGGGTCAATAGCGTAGTCAGTTCGAGAAAAAAAAAGAAAAAAAAATACATGAAATTACAGTTTTAATTAAACTTTTTTTGTGAATATATACTAATAACGGACTGGTTACAAATAGTAATCGGGTAACACCGAGATGCAAATATAAGTATTTCTGGTGTTACATACATACAAAAAATATTTTTAAGAAATAAAATAAGAATACCGAACCTATAATTTTTAATTTATTTGTAAGTAGTCATATATAATTTCTTGAGATTACTACAACTGATATATCTATTTTTATGTTGTAAAACTCAACAGATTGTGTTTTCTTTGTTTATTTGAACACGTTAATCACTTAAACTACCACTTAAATTTGAAATATTATTACTGCACTTCATACTCTGATCATTATGGAAAGTTATACGCTGTCTATCATTACACTACGATCTTTGGGTGTTCCCAAACAAAGTTCCCTTACAAAGTGCAGGTCATAGTCGAGAACAAAGAATAAAGCGTCCAGCCGTGTAACGCGGCGCAGGGTATAGGGGTTTGAGGGCAGTAAAATTTAAACGCCGGTGAAACTTTCCTTCGGACTGTGCAAATGTACAATTTAATTTTATTATGCATAATCTATATATTAATACGTGAAGCCCAAACTTTGTATCCCTTTTTGAGAGAAATGCGCGAACGGATGAACGTGAAACTTAGCATAGTTAAAGTTTATATGGAAGAGAAGTGCAGAAAGCTATTTATTTTATATGAAATGCATTAGAAGTACATTACATTAATTAAAATATGCATTACTAATACTACTGCTTCAATTTTACACAACATATACACACATGTAAATAAAAAAGACATTTTGACATCTGTCAATAAAGGACTTCAAAAAAGGTTGTGAAGGAGGTTGCTATGCTCGACTGTATTTTACTCTTACGTTCCAATTACCCTTTTTCATTCTACATTCAACAATGATATTATAACATAAAACTATTATTATAATAATTATCCCTTTAAAAAATCAAGGAACTATGGTCGAATGTCGACCACTGGGCACCCACTAGTAGTATACAAATAGTTAACAGACCAATATCATTCCTACGATTTATGTCATTTGTACAAGCTGATTTTTCTTTTCTGTGGTACGAGGGAATATGAGAAGTGTATTTGGTCTAATAACTATTAATTATGGGATTTTGTGGGCTTAATTGATAATCCTTTATTTATATAATTAAGTAAGATACTTTCTCGTGAACGCTCTTGAGATTTTATCTGATAATGTTGTTTGAATAAGCGTATATCATTATTTGAGTAATCTCGTTACAATGTAATTACATTTGATAGGATAGGATAGGATTTGATTCAGAGGGCTATGTGTCCTCTGCTATGAGTTTTATCGTCAGGAAATAAGCAAACTTTTATATACCTAATGTTTGTGACTGCTTATACTGCTTACCGCTTAGTGTATAATATTTTAGGGTTTTTACGACTGTTTAAACTGTAGAGTGTAGACTCTCTTTTGTTTCCGACTACAAACTTTTAGACATTTATAAGGACGGGTCCTTAGATGCATTGTTTACACTAATAGTAAATAAAAAAAGTTATCCGTGAGAGCAGCGTATTCTCAATTGACTTGTAATACTTTTTGAGAAATCTTTGGGTACCTCAGATAGATTTAAAAATAAATAAAACCTAGGATTTTTTAATTTCTGAATGACAATCATATTTTAAAGTACAATTTGAAATAGTATACGTTTCGATTTTAATACTCTCAATCAAAGCTTGAAATATTACTAACTAGCGGGCCCGGCAGACGTTGTCCCGCCCTGATTATAAAAAAATCCTTGACAAATTATATACCAAAACATTCCTCATGAATCACTTAACCCATTGGTGTAAACCGCAAGAAAATTCGTTGAGTAGTTTTTGAGTTTATCGCGAACAGACAGACAGACAGACGCGGTAGGTGACTTTGTTTTATACTATGTAATATTACTAAAGTTATAGAAAAATTCTCAGTATTTATACTTATATTATACTATTTTATGACATAATCCAATATAAAATAAGGTTTCGTTTACTCTCAAACACTACCCGGTATACATAAACTACAAGTAACATTCCATCTGACAACGTCAAAATAATTCATTCCAGGCTATTTCAACATGCAAATTAGCGATTCTTATGTCTCTCAGTACAAAATAATCAAGGTGGGATTTTTTCGCAGCGCTAACCGCGGCCTCCCAACTCGTAATTAACCATGAACGAGACGTTTCAGAGTTTACTTATTAACAACATCTAATGTTTACTGGCGCCCGTAGATCTTAATTAATTCAATTAAAGTATTAAGGAGTAGTAGGTGAAGGTTGCGGCCCTCTCACCGAAATTTAAAAACTTAACGTCACAGTCGAAACGGCTCAGCGTCTATACAAGGGGGAGAAGAATTAATCAAATAATACGGCTGAGGCGAGGGACGGCGGCCCCTCGCCCTCCCCCCGCTCACACCCCGCGACCGACCGCGTGGCTCAGTCGCGAACGAAACGTCGCAAGGGGAGGTGTCGTCGATCCCCACAAAACGCAACTACTTTTTTCGCAGTTGCCTATACAATTTTGTTTAAAAGTTTCTAAATAAGTTACATGTGTACAATATATCATTCAAAATACACTTCAAATCTAAGAGACATCGCGTGACGTCCAGTTTTCGTCGTTCGCGTTGAGTTGAGTGTTTTTTTTTTATTGTTGTTAAGTTTTTTTTTTGTTTGGTGCATCGTGCCGGTGCGGAGGCCGGCGGACCCTTCAAGCCGTAAGGCCTGGACGCGCCTAGCAGACCCGAAAGGACAAAGCCTTTAGGTAATTATTTGGGAAACTTTGTACGCAATTATCAAGTGTGGCCGTCCGCCTGCAATGCAGTATATTTGTAAACATTGTTACATTTAATAATCGTCTAATATAAGCAATCGTATAGAATTAATTATGGCAGACTTTGGGGATGAATTGCAAAGCTGTGAATTTCAACTAAGGAACACGTGTGTGACTTTCTCTTATTTGTTTACAACCCCAAACGGATGAATACAAACGAAGTTGTGCGCAGATATGTTGATTTTAATAAATAATTTTGTTATCATATGCATTGTTGAATTCGACGACATAAATCTCTGCGATGAAAAACATCAAACACTCCATGAAAAATAAATTACAAAACACATTTTCTAGATCAGTGTGTTTAGATATTAAGATAAAATTTTTGAATTGGATATTATCCAAGTGTATTAACTACACCCACGTTGTGTATCCATTTTACAGAGATTTATTAAAATTAATAAATTATTGATAATTAATTACAAAGCTCTCAGCGTCGGTTCTTCCGGCGTCGTACGAATTTATTAGAAGAATGAAGTTCGATAAGCGTGCTATTCGATTTAAGGTGATTGCTCTCGCCTGATTTTCGACATGCAAGTAATGAATCTCGTTATATTGTCAATTTCCTGTATCAACTTTACAAATTTCGTATTAGATATATAAACACATATACCTGTGTATGTAATTTTCCAATATTTTGTTTATATTACACAAAGGAAAAAGAGAATTGTCAAAAATAAAATTATTCAAATCTTTATGATGTCAAAATCCGTTGAGATCATTCACCTTATCCTTTCTAATAATAAATCTAGAAAGAACAGAAACTCTGTACACTACGTAGGCTGAATTTTGAAAACCTGTAATGGACGGTTTGTTAAATGTATTTTTTATATAGATAATATGTTTGTGTTTCGGGATTGCAGAAAACCTTTCCATATGCATTCAGTACTCCCAATAACATTAATTATGGTGTACTTAACTCCCTCTAATTAGGATAGAGTATATTTAATATAATTACTCATTTTCTTTACATATGTTAAGAAATAATGATAAACTAACGCCAGTTAAATTAGCAACTAATTTCCTTGTGATTATTTTTATATTCCATAAACGAATGATATAAACCAGGTTCAGCCTAATTAACCTATGGAATCAATATTTGGTAACTTGTAACGTATGTTTTTTTAAACTAAACTTTCTTGGTTAATGGTATTTTATGTGTTTTTTTTCCAGTATATAAATTAAAGTATCATCAAAGACAATCCAAAATAAAAAAACAATATTATTATCGAAATTCGATGACAACGGGCGAATCATAACCGCGAAATAATTAATTAAAACGTATAGATAGGTAGGTACCTTGTGAGAGAAACATTAATTATTTTACCGTCAGGTGAAACTCAATTACTAAGAGATAATTAAACCATCAAGGATTTATTTACTTTGAACATCAATTTTCTTTAAAATAACCCTACTTTTAATTAAAGCTTAACTAAAAACAAATACAGGAGGCGTACATGAGTGGGGTTCCGCTATACGCCGTGGTGCGCTTGCGTGTTCCTTTTTTTATATAATATTGGCTCACCCTAATGACTGTACAACGCTGAGGTTCCAATCGACAGTGTGCTTCATTATGTCGACTGTAAATAACACAATACAACTTATAGAAAAAGGTCGACAAAGTGTTGGCAGGATAAGTTAAAAAAATGTCGAGGCAGTCGGTCATAAGAACTGCCGACAAAAGTGAAAAATCAAAACAATGAAATAACTATGGATTATAGTATGAATTATTTAAATCTCATAATTTGTATATTGAAATTAATAACATTAGTCTGGTTTTCACATCTATTGGCATTTTTTTTAACTCTATGAACTAGGCAACACTGCCATCTGTTTAATCTCTAACGAAATATTTTATAATCTATAGTTATCATCATCATTATATGTACATAAGTAATTTTACTAAATTACTAGCGGGCCCGGCAGATGTCGCCCTGCTCTGTGAATAAAAAATAAATCCTCGAATCAGATCGCAGCGCCACCTACTGGTTCCAAATATGAATCTAAACCATACAAGAACCAACAGAAACACAAAAAATGTCATCAAAATTTGTCCAGCCGTTTGTAGGAGTTCAGTTATATACACACGTACAGAAGTATTATATAAGCGTATAAAGATTTTGAGTATTGTGTTTCTTCGTAATATAAGATACCTAGGTGTTACACGCGGCTCCGCACGCGCTTTTTTAAAATATATTAAAGAAATGTAAAATTCTGAGTAGGTGTGTACATTAAAGAAATGTCTTTTCAAAAATATTTGTAAGTACGACACGCACGCCATCTACTGAACATGTAACGTGTACATTAGATATGTGAATAATAACAGTGTATCGAATGGGATGGGAGTTATCATCAGCAACATACCTGAAAATTTATCCTACAATATATCATCTTCAGTGCTCACTTAGACTATATAAGAAATTAATTAAAATTTTATGCTATACATTATCGAACAATATGTGTTAAAGCTTTTATTATGTAGATATAATGTGCCCATATTGTCGATATATGTGATTATGTTAGTCTTATACGTTGCTATTTCACTGAGTTATGTAGACGCAAGCGCGGTAAATAAAACAAAATGGCTGCCAAATTGACCAAAAAGATAATATAATTTAAATTACATACCAACATATGACTTTCAATTATGTATATTTATTCTTGAAGTCCAGTAAAGCACACGTCTCATGCGCTTGTTTATAATAAACAACATATTTTTGATAAATTTCACACAGACGAATGCACGGGTAACAGTTCATCAAATAAAATAGAATATATCAACCGCTATAATTTCGGATATCTGCCAGTAACATTCCCATTAACATAGGTCCAGCCGTATCGGACATAACCCGGAACAAACAAACAGACAGACAAAATATAAAATACTGACATAATTAAAAAAAAAAATTTTTTTTATATTTGTAGCCATATACATTCACCAAAAAGTTATTTATTTTTACATACACACACTTTATATAATACGTAATAGATTAGAAATAAACAATTGGAAACAATACAAACGTAGAATAAAAATTTTGAATAGAAACACAAAATAAACTGTAAAAATGTTTGCGATAGAAAGTTACCACGTTACCATGGCAACGTATATAATACTAACGCTAACACGCAGCTAATAAGAAAAAAACAGTCCGATTTTGAAACATTTTTCATTGGTGCTCCGCTCCTATTGGCCTTAACGTGATGATATATGTATATTTCAGTGTTAGATAGCTTATTTATCGAGGAAGGCTATAAAGGCAATACATCATCACACTAAGACCAATAGGAGCGGAGCACCAATGAAGAATGTTTAAAGATCGGGGTTTTTTCCTTTTGAGATCTTTCTCTGTGTGTTAGCGTTCACATAAAGAAACTATTCTACGCGGATGAAGTCGCGAGCAGAAGATAGTATAATATAATAATCCAGAATTTAAATAATGCATATCGTTATTTCGATTCCGAGGAAACAATTATAAGTAATCTTTAAATATAATTACAAATACAAAACATTATGTTCATTTCAATATCCTTATACATAGGCTGATTCTATAATTAAATTATAATGAGTGTAGAATCTTACATCGTAGAATGAGTAAACAAATACATACCACTGTAACGAATTACTTGTCTCGAGTGAAGCGTAAGAAATAAGGATTTAAATTTATGTTGACAGATTTCCTGTATATACTACTTAGCTTTGGCTGCGACTCTGCACGCGTTATCGTTTTACTGTAATAAATGTTCGAGTTTAAATAAAATAGGTATTATGTCCAAAAATGTCTATATATAAATAGGCACTTTTCACACTAAGAACTTTTTGACATTTGCCTTCATCGACGTTCCGAACTCGTACTTCCCGAGGCTGGCTGGTAACTCTTCCACACGCTCTAAAGGTTAATAAAACAACAACAACTGTTAGGTTCTCCAGAACCTTTATTACGCTGACATTGTGTTATGGGTTACCCGGTACAGTATTTCCCCAGAGTTATGATATGGGTTTCTTAAAAAAGGGATCGAAACACTCAAGGCCGGCAACGCAACAGCCATACCGCTGGTATTGCAGGTGTCCATAGGCGACGGTAACCATTTACCAACAGATGGGCCGTTTGCCTGTCTGCTGCCCTTTTGCATAAAGAAAGGCAGTGGGGAAACGGTTAAGAAGATCTCGCTCCGCTGTCTTTTAGCTGACTTTTTTCCATTCTTTTTTTTGTTTTGTAGCTATTGACGAGCTTTAAAGTTATCAAACATTGGAATTTTCGTTTCTTGATGATCGAAGATTGACCACTGGACGAGCAATCGTATATATAATATTCGTAACTGGGAGAATTAATATAAGCAGAGAATTGGTCTTAATTATGTTTTAATAATACCAAAAGTAATTAAATTAATTTGAAATGAAAACATTAAGTAAATGAAATAATCAAATCATTAGTAATATAAGACGGGTTGACTTTAATTTAAAACATGTCTAAGCAATATTATGCGGACCACTTCATTTCATCGTCGGTTTAATTAAAAACGAGTGCCCACACCCCCTGTCTCCCCCCGGTTTTTGGGCTGGCGACTGGAGTACTGGTGCCCCCGTGTGGGCGTCTCGCTCCGCTTATATTTAGATAATTGTACAATCATCTAAATTAATGAGTCCTCTCGTCCGGTCGAGGCTCGAGGCCATTGTGCTGTCTCTGTGTTTATGACCACCGACCACCGGATACACGGCGACAATTTTGTATAAAAAAAATTATAATTAATCCATTATTCATCTCGCACTTTTGTTTATGAGATATAATATTTTATCCCAACTTATAATTGAGTCGCTACATTTCAAAATAGGCTAAATCCTATTTTAGCCGTAAATATTTTACGTTATTTTTCAAGATTTTCAAATATTGTACATGGGAAATATGAAGATCATAAATAAACAAAAAAATTAATAACCTTATGAATTACGTTCTCGGTGTTTAAAATGAACATGTTATATTCACGATTAAAATTGGATTCAGCTCATTTTGAAATGTTACGATTCCGTTGTTAAGTCGTGGTGGTCTACCGGTGGAATATCATCCCGATGTCCGCACGTTCCAACCCCGGCATGCACCAACGATTTTTTCGGAATAAGCGTACATTTACTAATTTAAATCGGTCTCGGCGATGAAGGAATATATTGTGAAGTAACTTGAATCTGAGAAATGTTCTTTTAGTATTAATTTATGTGGGATAACATAGAACTCTGAATTTCTCAGAATTTAAGATCACTCATACGTCGTGGGTTGGCGTGGTGATTATGCCCATACTTTCTTTAGCAAAGAAGCTTATGGACTGTCTTCTACATGATGATGATGATGATGATAATTGTTATTTTTGAGTTAAGTATCATTTCTTATACATAAATTTGGCTGGTACAGACTTGTCTTTACTGTTTTTTGGATACAAGATCTCTATGAGTGGCTTTAACTTAATTATATAAATTGTATATATTATATTTATACCTACATTAAGTACATAAATAAATAATAATGAGAATCAGAAGCAATCAAAATCGGTCAAGCCGTTTAGGAGAAAAATAACGAACACGCGCACACTGGAATTTGATGTATAACAAATATAATTTCTTTTTTGTTTTAAACATGTTATCTACACATATAAATATAGTGTTTATCAATCTAATTTGTCATATATTATTGTAATTTTATCAACACTGTCACCACTCTTCATTTTAAAGTCTTTATTAAGGCACTTTTAGTTCATTAAAACAACTTTAAACAATAATTATATACATAAAAAAATGTAACTAATATTATAGGAATGTGCTTGTTTGTTATGTTTTCACGCCTTAACTACTACACTACACAGTATTATGAAAGTTTGTATACACATTGACAGTTTTAAGCAAAGGACATAAGGGTACCTTTCATTCAAAAGAATGTACCTTTCCTAGGTCCGTTCCCTCGGCGTGGAGCCCTTGAGTACCCTGCTCGCGCGATACAGTGACACAAAATCTTACAACACTGCGACAACATTACACATATCACCTCCACACACGTGCACGCATACACGCTTACACATGCAAGTGGAAGGGTTTTATTTTTTCCCTTATCAAACTGAAATAGTTTAGAATATTATCCGATACGAAATATATATAAGGGTTGTTGAGGTATGTATGCTTGGTACACATATATTTTTCAACAACTCATATATGTATGAATAGTTATTTTAGCTTAGGTTAGCTCAGATAGGTCGCGAATTGCATGTATCAGGAAACAGCCAAAGCTGAGGTGTGCCGCGCACCCTTGAGCTAGTTGTCATAATAAAATCGGCTGAGTGCCTTAAGCGCTCGCCTTAGTAGTCCGGTGAAGCTGTTAAGACCTTGCTTGGTCAATAGCGTAGTCAGTTCGAAAAAAAAAATGTACCTTTCCCGAGCGAAACCACGAACAAAACCTATTTATGTAATATTTATTATATAAAATTGCGGAAGCTGTATAATATGTGCCCGTGTATATAATAATGTGTCCGCAACTCAGTCCGCGTGGAAGTTAATGTAAAAAAACAGTGAATAAAATAAAATCATAAGAAAATCATCTGAATGTATTAAGTCAAAGTCCAATTACTTATCTACTTTTCTCTCACACTTAAGTGGCGTCATCGTTAAAATTACAATAACTTTTGATAGAGCGAACCGATTTTAATGAAACTAAGACTAAATGTTTCTCGAGAATGCGCTCTATGAAGAGATTTTATCGTGAACGCAGTACTTTTAGCAGTTGTCCGTGTTCATACAAACAGACAGACATTTCTAAAAATGGTTCTAAATGTATTTTAATACTTATTCCAAGATACCGGAAACTTTTTTTTACAAAAATTTTGAAAAGTACAGACACGTTAGTTTTTAATTCTTATGAAATCACTACATATGTACTATAAAACAAAATCCTCTGCCACGTCTGTCTGTTTGCAATAAACTCAAAAACGACTCAATGGATTTTCACGCGGTTTTCATCAGTTGATAGAGTGATTCATGAGGAAGGTTTAGGTATATAATTTGTCAAGGTTTTTTTAATTATCAGGGCAGGACAACGACCGCCGGGCCCGCTAGTGTATAGATAAGATGTGATTATTGTTATCAATTGTTATTTGAAAGATAAACAGCTGATGAAATAAACGAAGAAAACAAACTAGATGTTCATAACTCTGGTGTTGTCGACGGTTATAGAGCTGAATGCAATTAAAAGTTTCGCTACATGCGTGGACGAGACGCCGCGCCGCGAGAATCTACCTTAATTTATGCCAACGATAAGCCCAACCAGCGAGACCCAATTAATTACTTATTTAAAGTAAGATTCTCGTTTACAATTTAATTGTTTTTAGTGTAAAATCATTCATTCACGTTTGTTATATTATATGCGTTTAAATGAACGGATATATTACGCGGGACGGCATAGTGACGGAGATATATCTCATTTTAAACAGAAATCAACAGGCTAATCTATCGATATACAGAACCGATTCTGAATCACGACAATCCAAAGAGAAGTCACTTGATGGACTGATCAACATGTCTATGGCCGTTGCGACTTGATTGAATATGGATCCTTTCTCGATGGGACAGGCGGATACCGAAATGCAACAAATTTATGCCCGACTCTATGATGGCTATTACACCTGGTTGGTTGTCGCAAATAAGTCAGATGCTATTATTGTCATAATCTACATTTCATTTAATTTTTTTATATGTAGATTTCTTGATGTCGACTACGACAAAGAAAACTAACATGCACAAAGCGAACATATAACAAAAAATAATTTTACATTATAACAGCTCCTACCAGAAGTTATCGATGGGGTTACACGAGTCATTGGTACCCTGTTTGATGGACAAATCGAATTAATACTGCGTCCATCATCTGTTCCCGTAGCTGAATTAAATGCACCAAGCTACAGAAGCACAGCGCACGGTGTGGGCACAACTCCCCGGAAGGCCCCGGGCGATCAGTCTAATGAACCTTACCACCCCCGCAGCCTGATTTATTAACAAATTAAACGCATACCACTGCACCCTCATGCAAACATGGAAATCCTATATACATTATTATAAGTCCATGTAGATTTGGCAAGGACGTTTTTGTTGCGACATCTGTTCGAAATTTTAATTGGTAATTTTAGAAGTGATAGACAGAGTAATATCATTGGTACATCCGTTCTAAAGTTACGAGATTACAGTAATTTCGGTAATTATTTAAGAGGAATGTAATAAGGTTGTAAGAAAGAAATAATATAGAACTGGTAATAGGAAATGCTTTCAAACCAAACAATATGAATATTTATGATCCAAAACCAAATAAGTATAGGAAGAAAATAAATGAGGTCGTATTTAAAGCATTATATGTGTAATATACTTCGAAATATTTTGAGAAGTTTTTCATGCTATAGGTAAGCATTTAGAGTCGCGCCAACTCGTTACGAAAAATTAAATACAGTGTAGTGCAACGAACACCAACGTCTCTAAAACGTCGAAATTACTTGACTTCCGTGTTGTACCTAAATTTGTAATATTGTTTTTTATTCTTTCCATTCAACGACAACTCCTCATAATGCCATGAAATACTCAGTCCCTTAAGTGTCACTATATAGGCTATATACATATGCTATGTTCATCTCTTTTAGATAAGGTTGTATGTAATAATGTCAAATAGGTGTTGAAAATTGATATGTTGCCGTTCAGAAGGTTTTTAGTTTTTTTTAAATGATTATCATATTTTCCATGAACAAAATTTGAAAATAACGTAAAATATTTGAAACGGCTAAAATTGGATTTAGCTTATTTTGTAATGTAACAACTAATATAATAAACTGCATTTAAACTAACGAGAAGCAAAGTATAATTTCCCTAAGTAAAACAACATAACCAGTTCCGCTTCGTCGAGTGTCTACCTACACATTAGTACCCCACATTTAAAGAGCGGCTAAACAACTCGTTCTCTATGCAAATATAAGCCGGTAAACGGTAGACATATAGAACTTATGAAAGTTTCTATTATCTTTATTAATAATAACCATATCATTAAGATAATCGATAATGGGGGGGATTATGATTTCAACCAAGTGTTTCTTGCCAGTTTTTCTGCCTGTTAGTAATTTATGAAGAAAAATTTAAATAGAGAATGATGTTTAATTTGAATATAGATTTTTTTATTCTAAGTTCAAACGTTATATAATATGTGATGAGAGAAATGTGTAGATTTTTATTATTGTCGGTTTTTTACGATTCGTCTGAAGTTACGAAGAATGAAGAAGACCGACTTCCAGGTGTAGCTATCAGAACTATACAGAGAGGGCTTGTTAACGGAATTTCAATTTAACTCCAGTAGATGTTTGAGCAAATCTCAAAAATCTTTCTTCGCCGAAAGATCAAACTTATTTTGGATGTAAACTGCATTCCAGTTGTAATTTTCTATAAACCCCAACTTGGACCAACTTTAATGTTAATTAAAACAATTCTGTCATAAATAAAAAAAAAGAGTGTGAAAAAATTTCACTTAAATTTAGTATACTGATTAATTTTTAAAAGAATAAGAAACATACACAATGGAGGTGGTAAACATTTGTTTTCGGCATTGTTTCATAATATTTGAATATATATTACCAATATCAATAATACATAACACAGAATAATTACATTACATTAAGAATATGCTATCTTATTCTCTCCCAGCCTGAAAACTATAAATACATTTATAGTTATCTCTTTTTCGTTACATATTTTCGTTTCCTTCAATTCACACCGTCCCATTGGAAGTTTCGCTTCAAAATTATTTTTTCATTCGATAAGCCTTTTATGGATAGTATACGTGGCTTATCTTGATAGTTTCGAACATGATCCTTTGGTAAACGCATCTTCTTAGACGATCACACAGAACATTGCCTATATTAACGATCGATCGAGATAGTTGAAAAAATTAGCACAAAATAATGTTTTGATAATATTTTATTTGGAAATAGCTGTGACCGCGGCTCCGTCCGTTGAGATGGTGGTAGAGCCACGCTGAAACTATTACTGGTTTCAGCATGAATGGGTCGGCTCGTCCGGGGTAGTTTCCACCCTCTCATAGAAAACCGACGTGAAGTAACAGTGCTTGCATTGTTGCGTTTCGTTCGGTCAGTGAGAGAGCCGGAGGCCCACTCCCCTCCCCCCTCCCCTTTCCTCTCTCCTCTCCCTCTCCCTCCCCTAACCGTTCCCCCCAAAGGGTGGCAACGCACTTGCGACTCTTCCGGGTTGTTAGTGTCCATGGCCGGTGGTGATCACTTAACATCAGGTGACCCACATGTTCGTTTGCCAACTATGACATTAAAAAAAAATCTAATGTAAAAAAAACTAGTCGTACTTAAGTCGCGTCGTCATTAAAATTACAATAACTTTTGATATAGTGAACCGATTTTAATGAAACCAAGATTAAATGTTGCTCGAGGATATGCTTTATGTTATCGTGAACGCAGTACTTTAGCAGTGATGCGTGTTCATACAAACAGACATACATTTCTAAACATGTTTGAAATGTATTTTATTACTTATTCCAAGACACCTGCGACATTTTTATATATATAATTAGTAACAGTGAATATTATTCGTCTGTAGTTTAATTCTGTAGCCAGACGTTATTCGAAAATGTGGCAAACGTCAGGTGGTCGTTCCCATGTCTCCTATAAAGGCCTTTATTCTGTCGAGAATATTTTAATACCAAAACGGGGAGTCGATTGTTGAGATAAGAGGATTATTTCAAATCCTTCGATGACGATAATATTAACAACTTTTAGGTTGTCATAGAACCAGCAATAATTTAAAAGTTTCTATTTCTAAGCTTGGTATGTTTAAACCATTAATAATCTAATTAGGGGGAGGTACATGTGCAGGGTAATTTAAAAAAAAGTCGAGACAGACATAAGGACTGCCGTAAGAAGTGAAAACTCAAAACAATGGAACAACTGTTTTCTTTTGAATTTTTAAATTAATCATAGTCTTCATTATATAAATTTCATAATACGTAAATTGAAATTATTATTGTTACTCTTGTTTTCACATTTAGAATAATTATATTCATTTTTATACAGTTTATGAATATGAATTAATCAAACATATTGGGTTGCACAATACAAAATATAAACATTAAATGTACAGAGGCTACTGCCTGATATACTGCGCGTCGCTAGTCTGATGCAAGCGCGATACGAACGGTTACGCTTACTAGCATGTCATAACTATTATTTTAATCATAGGTGGCAAACAAACAGGATGGTCACCTGATGTTAAGTGATCCATGGACACCAACAACACCAGAGGGGTCGCAAGTGCGTTGCCACCCTTTGGGGGACGGGTTAAAGGTGGGAGGGAGAGGAGAGGGGAGGGGAGATAGGCCTTGTATACCTATTGAAACTATCAACATTAGTCTGGTCTTCATATCTATAGGCATTCCGAACAATAATTATATGCATTTTTATACATTTTATTAAGTAATCAAATATGATGAACTGCAGTCTCAACACGAAATATCAATATTATATGTACACAGGCCGCTATACTACACGTCGCTAAGCAAGCGTAATACGATCGGTCACGCTTACTAGCATGTCATAACGCGAAATCATAATTTTATCTCCTGCCAAAAATACCGCTTAACGTGCCTAAAGAAGTATTAAATACAAAAAATTACAAAGTTGCGCGCTACCGAAATCTGTCGTATTATAATTTGTTTCGTTCTAAATGGCAAGAATACTGTAATTATGTTATTCCGAATTTCCCTGTTTACGTATTTATGTAATTACATCCAATATTGATTATATAGAACCTAATCTAGTAGAAGCTTTATTCAATAAACTGTAAGGGTATGCTCTAGGCTTATTATTGTTGAATCAATTATTCAGCAAGCAGCCCCTAAGCGAAACGGTCTGGCTTGTAAATTATTAAACAACAGTTATAAACACGCCTCCTCGACATCTTCAAATGTAGATCGGACGTTGATGTCAAAAACATTGTATGCCAGTTTTCTGAGGCGGCTTCCATCCTATCTCTATCGATGAAATTGACATTATGGCGTTTCCTGGTTATGTATTTTTATATAATAAACAAGTGACAATCAGTTTTAGGTCTTATAATTAGAATTTAGATGCGAATTATCATGCAATAGACAGTTATTGAAACATGTATACGCAAATTGCTATAAGACGATCTCTTTAATCTGATTTATAATTATTCACCTTAAGTAGTAATATGTAAGAATAAAAATAGTAACATATAAAGTAATAAGCGTGTGTGTACGTATGTACGCACGTAAGAAGTGAAAAGACATTGAATGCAATTGATAACATTTTAATTATAAAATTGTAATTAACTTTAGAAAGATTTTAAATATTTTTTTTATATATCTGTATATAGAAACTAGTAAAATACCAAAAAGACAAGCTAATCTATTTATCAAATAATAACGTGATAATAGTAACTTATAATGTATACAGATAAAAAGAATACATACCGACAGTTTACCTCAAATCTATAAGACACTTGAAACTGAATAAACAGAGCAAAAGTTAGTTATAATAACTGGCAAATATACATTTTATGTGCATTAATTTTCGGCTTCTTTTTCTGTTGTAGTTTTGTCATTTATCCTTAACTTTTGCAGATTTTAAGTTACCTCTGTTAAATTGTATATTTACAGCATAGCTCCTATGGAAAAATGTAATGATATGTTAGCTTGATATACTCTGAAAGATCCTCCATCTGCCACTAAAATATAATCGAAATCGGTTTAGCTTTTTCGAATATTAATGTTGACAAACGAGTACTTTAATTTTTTAATAATATGTATCAATAATTACCAAATTAATATTTAGCTAATATTCTTATGTTTATTTTAATGAACAATCTAATGTATTTTTCCAGGACAAGGTAATTTTACATACGATACCAACATAAAGGACGGGAACTGTTTAACTTATTATTTTTTCTCAAGGCTTTAATATGCAAACTCTTTATTTCTATATATTTCAGTACAGTAATATTTATTAGGTAATCTACATAATAAATATGGTTAATCTATCTATGCACTTACGTAGATTATTACTCTGTGTTGAGGTATTATAGTATCAATTACCCGATAGTACATAAGGAGGGTTACATTTTCCACAGTATTTACGCTTTTATTTATGTTTATTTGGCATAGTCCGGTGCTGAAACGGCTTCATGAATTATAATATGGAGTGTCATTATTTAGAGTTGTGTTAAGTGTAGAAATGGCATATAATGTAATAGTGTAAAGTTAAAGTCAATCTTTTTAGCTGCTCTAAATATAACCGTAAGTTCGAGTTTATGAGTATCTTTAAAAGTTTTACCCAAGTTAACATATTAGTATAGAAATCTAAAATTGGAATTTGTTTATCCTTAAGTTGTCCCGATGTTATCTAATACCTTTAAACGAGCAATTCTTGTATATTTTTATATTGCTATATATTCAGGATCTCGGGAACGGCGGCAGCGATCCGTGAAACTTAGTATGTGGGTGGTTTCGGGGACGATAAATTGATCTAGCTAGATTTCATTCATAAAAAACTTTTTTATCTGAGTTTTCAGGCAATGAAAAAATATAGCTAGAATATAAAGGTAATATCGCCGTCGCTGCCAAAACAAAATAGCTTAAATGGGAATCGGCTGCTTCGAAAATCCGTCTAACCCCAGTTCGTATCCGAGTGAGAGTAAAACACTTTTTTTTGTAAAAAAATGCTAATTTTGTGAAGCAAACCTAACAGATTATTTTAATTAGATTTTTTTTATTATTATAATTATAAGAGAGAAATCTTTATTAATTTTTTTTATAACATGCTAATTTTGTGATGCAAACCTAACAGTTTATTTTGATTTCAAAATGTTTTTTTAAAGAACCGAGCTAGGTTCGGTCGTCTAGGTAATACGTTACCTACGTAATTACGTATTTACCTAAATTTGTGTTCTGCACAGCTATATTCAGGGCAGTCAAAAAGTATGGCGATGACTGTAATTGTATAGTGATAAACTGGCCATCCCATGTTTCAGTCTCAGTAATTAATATCAGTAACAGATTTTTAGGCAATAATGTTAGGTTTTACTACAGAGTTCCATAGCACATTACTGATTTGTTGGATTGTAAGTTGAAGTTCCATGTCAAGTGGGTTTTGATGTTAGAAGGCTATTATTATTATAGCATTGGTCATAATGTGAACGATGGTGATGTGATGGTGATGCATCCGCAAAAACTATTGTAGCTGTAAAGTATTCCTATAATAATGTTAAAAGGTTAAATCCGATCAAGTTTCTTGCCGGTTCTTCTCGTTGATTGGGTTGTTTTCCGAACCGGTGGTTGGAACATTTAGGTATGGCGTTCATAACCGCATTCTCAAGACCTACATTGAATAAACTAAGTATTTTTGATTGTAATAATACTTCAATGTAATATCAATGAATGAAAAAAGAGAGGATGAATAAAAATAAATATTTCATGTACGAATACATAACTGAATGAAAAACCCGTTCGTTAAAAAATTCAGTGTTTTAACAATCGTTTTTTTTTTAAATATAATTATTCAACTTGTCTGTGTATGTAAATTAAATTTTGTTTTAATCGTGAGGTCGTGGTATTAAGAGATCAGTATAGAAGTCTGTAAAATGGCAGTAAATCAGAGATATTGACGTCGTCACATTGTCTATCGGATGCGATTTATTGCGGCCAAGTTTTGTTAAGTATATTTTTTGGTTATTATATTAAAACAAAAAAAAAAAAGAGTTGATAGGGCGATGTTGTATAGTCTATACATTCAATAAGAATGTAAAACTAAAGTGTCTGTACTTTTTAGAGGTTTGTAAAAAAAAATGATGCAGGTGTCTAGGTATATAATAACATTTTAATCATTTTTAGAAATGTCTGTGTGTCTGGCAGTTTGTTTGGACACGCACCACAGCTAAAATACTGCGTTCATGATAAAACCTCTTCAAGAAAGTTATCATAAAGCATATCTCGAATAACATTTAGTCTTTATTTCATTAAAATCAGTTCGGTCTATCAAAAGTTATTGTATTTTTAATGACAACGCGACTTAAGTACGAGAGAAAAGTAGATGAATGAATTAATTAATCACTGTTTTTTATATACAGTCGACGCGTTGAATGTAATCGAAGTAGTGTATCAGTGTAATAGTTTACTAGGTAAAATAAATGGTAATGATTTGAGGCTTAAATTGGAATTTTCATTGAGGCAGTGGTCCCCAGCAGAGCACCTGCTATGACATCGCGCGGGCCTTCTCCCCGTCTCCGGCTTGTGAGTCCACGTTGGAGAAACCGGTTTCGATTACTGGTTATAGCTGCCTACTTATCCGTTTGGCGGAAACGTATCTCTCACGTAGCTCGTGTGTGCATATTCTGTACAACGGTTCGTTGCATCCGTACTTCATTAATATTAAATCAGATTGGATGTTATTATTTTCTTGTTAATTGATTTTTAAAACGTGTTATTCTTTGTCGAGGTTCATCAATACATATACGTTACAATAAAGTCTTATTACGCATGTGAATCACATGTAATAAATACTCTTTATTTCTGTCGAATCCTGAATAAATTATATGTACACAACGGGTAGTGTCGAGAGTGTTAGATTATATTAGTTTGGCATTTTTGTGAAGAATTATTCTCTTACAATTTATTTCTGAATAATATAAATAATAAGCGTTTTGTTATATTTCTTATCTTGGTAATACTAATAAAATTTTAATTAGGTATACATTATTGACATTCAAATGGTTTTTATAATTGGAACAAATAATTTATTAAATTAACAAATTACATACATGCATACATAAGGAAGGTCATCATTTAGCTTTGATTCCGGGTCTTGTTTGATTGTTTTATTTTAATAATCTGATATTTATATTGAAATATGAATATGTTTTTTTATTTATTTATTTAAATATTTTTAAAGGTTAACAATCTAATTTACGATAGCCGGAATATTTTACGGGTATAATAGAGTTATGTTTAATTGATCTAAAATTTAAAACAAAACCTTATTGGCTACATATATATGATTATTAATATTATTTACTGAGCGATTATAAATGTTGGGTTGTAGGAAGCAAACTCCCATACAAAAATAAACAGAGACGACTGCAGTTTATTTGTTTTGTAGAGGTGAGATGGTCCCCCGACCACAGATGATAATTATGTTTGTAGAACTTAACTCCAAGTCATCACTTGTCACGGTGTTTGATTAAATAACATAATTCTTACAAACCCACGTCTTCTGACTATTATGTCGTCTTTAAACTTAAGCATACAGTTTTATTAACTTTATCAAATATGATCTGGCTTTAGAAAGTCGTGATAAGTTACATTTCAAAATAAGATAAATCCAATTTTAGTCGTTTTAGTCGTTCATATAAAGGTTCAACGATATTTAAAATATGAAGATCATAAAAAAAACGAAAAACCTTATGAACCTTTTCTGGAGGTGGTAAAGCCACGCTGAAGCTATTACTGGTTTCAGCATGAATGGGTCGGCTCGCCCGGGGTAGTACCACCCGACCCACAGAAAACTGACGTGAAGTAACAGTACTTGCATTGTTGCGTTTCGTTCGGTCAGTGAGAGCGCCGGAGACTCATTTCCCCTCCCCTTCCACTTTCCCCTTCCCTTCCTCCCCACCCCCCACCACAGGCTGGCAACGTACTTGCGGCCCCCCTGGTGTTGCAAGTGTATATGGACGGTGGTGATCACTTAACATCAGGTGACCCATCTGTTCGTTTGCCTTCTATGATATAAAAAAAAGGACAGTAAAACTTGAACATAGTTCTCGGTGTATAAAAAAATACCCTTGTTTTTTTTAAATAAACGACTAAAATTGCATTTAGCTCATTTTGAAATATAACAACTTAATAACCTTATGTTATTTTTCTTTAACAAAAATATACACAATCTCTATTGATTTTAACAAATTATTAAATGATTTGAGTTCTAACTAACGGTGTTGTTCTAAATAATGTCGGAAAAGAAAACCTTACAAAATTACTGAGAAATAAAAACTGTTTAAAAAGAATCAGCGAAGAAAATGAAAACGCTGTTAAGGAAGACCTAGGAAGAAAACATTGGTAAAAAAATTACAAAATTTAAATATCGATTAAAGTATACCACCCCTCTTTGTTGAATCCATGTTATTACAAAAAAAAAAACAGAGCTGATGATAGCATTTCTTACATTAAATCAACAGAACATGACTACCAAAGGCCGTATTTTTACAAATGTATATTGAAACATTGGCCGTGTTATTACAAAAAAGTTAAATACGTTTTAAATACATGGTTTAAAAAACTTTCCTAATAAATGCACCCCGCTCGCTCGAGGCGAGTTCGCGTTATCCTTTCTCGCAAGTTTAACCTAACGTAACCAGAACGAGAAAAAAGAGCAAGATGGCGAACATTCAGCGACCGCGGTGCATTTAATATGAAACCTTTTTAAAGCCAGGGTTCAATACGTATTTAACTTTTTTGTAATAACACGGTGGAAGTCTATTTAAAGTTATTAAGGATGTTAACAAAGAGTGTAAATAAAAATGATAGAAACACTTATTATAATTTTGTTTAATGATACGTAACAAATACAGCCCTATTAAGAACTGTAGAGTTCTAAAACTTAGTTATGTGTAAGCGAAGCCATCAGAATTTATTGCTTTATTATGGACAGTTATAATTTGACGGTTTAGAGGCCATAAACATTTGGTGTCATGATAATAAAATGGAGTTGTAATGGTTTGAATGAGCGTCAGAGTGCTTTACGAAGATATACTGATCATTAATTTATTTACACCGAATCGTGGTAGCATTCGTTTCGATAATAACACATTCATAATATACTAACTGTAACAAAACTATGTCACTCTGAAATCTCTATATCTATAGGTCTGTTACCTCTTCAGAATAAGCCTCTCATAAAAACAACAACAAAATACTACGGCAGTGTAACAAAACTATGTCGCTCTAAAATCTCTATATGTAAGTCTGTTACCTTTTCAGAATAAGCCGCTACACCGATTGCAATGAAAATTGGTATAAATTTAGCCTATGACCCAAATAAGGTTGCAGACTTATTTTTACTATTGCGGCCAATTATTCAGGTAATTAACATATATATATGTAAACGATGCCACGGGAAACAGCAGTATAAGAATATATTAAGCCTCTAATGATAATAAATAATATCCAATAACACTGTTTATACTTTTACAAGCTTATAACATTTATGGATGGTCAAGTGATTTAAACAAGTATACATTGATTTCTTAGCGTACTGAGTAAAATACAATTACTATTATATTAAAGATATCATGGAATGACTAATTGACTAACGTGCGAATATTCAATGCACATTAGTCAATTAGCTTTTCCATTGTCGGTATCCAGACGTTATGAGTTGTTCGGAAAATGGGTATAAAGCAACATTAAAATACTTTTTAATTGGCTAATCCTCAAATAAAGATTTATTTTCTTACGTTGAGTTTTACGTCAATATAAATCAGGCATCTCGAAAATTCTGCGTATGAGATTATAATCAATGCTGTAATTTATGTTGTGTCCGTGTGATTATTTAAACTTTATTTATCTAAATAATTTCGTTCTTATTCTGTTACAAAGTAATATTTATGACAAACTAGCCTCCCACCCTTACTTTGCATGGGTGCAGTATACTAATGTATTGTTATAAGTTTTTAAACAATTTCCATCCATTTTGATTACTTAATCTTTGATATTTACAGTTAATCAAAGTCATAAAAGCTAAAGTTACGCGACAATCTTCACAGTAACCATTTTTTACGTTTTTTTTAATCTGTGATAACCTCTGAGATATATGTATATTCAAACGATATGCTATAAAGGGCAGTTTTAATCTACACTAAATGCCCATCGTAATTAATGTATTTAATTGAATAAGAATTTATATAATATTGGTCAAAATAACGTCGCAAATAACAAATTACTTTGTACTAATATGTAAAAGATAAAAAAGAATATTCGATTTTTAGGAGACAGTACACTTCAACTTATTAACTTCAAGTTTCGACTACATTTTAAAGCTTGCAAAGTCCTTACCCAACTTTTAACAAAATAGTCATGAGAAATTCACCTATCGTAGAAACATCAGTTCCATTCGGACATATTTTTGGAAAAGCCAGAGTGCCAAGAACGTATACTGGAATAGTTTGCAGGGAAAATGATTGTCCGTATTATTTATTATATTTTATAAATAGAAGTATTTGCTTTATCTTTTAATACTTCCAATTTTAGTTTACTAATTTACAACCATAATCAGCTATTATAATAACATAATAAAAATATCAAAATATAGACATAAGACAATTAATACATCGCTTATCGATATTTTCATGTGTTCGATAATACATGTCGATATTATTGTTTTATATATACATCACTATTTATGGCCACATAACTGCATACTGCATACTACCGCATTTTACATAATTCCTTTGCAATTTTATAAGCTAGTTTGTACCAATACAGATGTTGGAGTCATTACCTTGAATTTCTAAGTTCATAAAAATGACATATCTATCCTCCAGAAGCATAACAATTCTACTGTCGTAATAATAATAAGTTGATTGTCAATAATTGAAAGCTCGGTTATGAGAGAACGAGGCAGATGCGTGGACGGGATCATTAGAAAGAGACGGGAGACCCTTAATTTCTCTCCGCGTGCGGCCACTCACATAGTGCCAGTCATCCGGTTTGATTGTCGAGGAAATTTTGTTATGTAATTGGTACTAATTATTGTTTCGAGGACCATCTTTTTTTGTGATGCGTTTAATAAATATAAAATCCACAAAACATTATGGCGAAGACGTCTATGTTTGACTTCGTTGTGGACTTTATTTCACAATGCTGTTCTTAGCAAATGACATCGGCTAAATTATTTTACGTTTTGTTGCCAATTATAAAAAACATAATGTTCGTATAACGTAATAAGCAGTGTCGAGATTTTTTACTGTTTTGTATATCGCATAGAGGGATGTACGAACGCGTAATTTTCGACAATAGAATTTCCCTATTCAATTGTGTTTAACTTCCAGTCGATTAGTGTTACAAACATTTTTAAAGATTACGCTAATATTTAAAAGAATGTATTCTTGGCAGCCAATCTTCTAAATTGTTACGACCATTGACGAATAGTTAATAATATTACAAGTGTAATGTAATAATTTTAATGTTTTAACAGAATGGTGGCCCCCTTCGAACTTTCCCTGGAGGTATTTTAGCATCTCAGAATTAATTCTCTGTGGTATTATTTCCGATCTACTTTACTTGTGCATAATATTCAAACGATATTACGTAAAATACCACCAATATATATATAGTTAAACATGAAAGATTATGATCCCGACAAAAACTCGCATCTTTAAAATTATTTGTCGGATTTGAAAAAATATTTTTGCATTGTATAGTATATTTATTGAGAAAGCTCATCTATCACCACGCTACGGTCCTTAGGAGAGAAGCAATTGCAACGAAAATTATAGATCAGGAGGTATCTAAAGAAGTGATAGTGCGTGCGGGTAGGAAGTATTGCGGATTCCTGGTAGAAAAAATTAAACGCGAGCGAGACCGCGTGACACGTCTTTTTTTATGTCATTGGTGGCAAACGAACATGTGGGTCACCTGATGTTAAGTGATCACCACCGTCCATGGACACTAACAACACCAGAGGAGTTGCAAGTGCGTTGCCACCCTTTGCGGGGAAGAGTTAGGGGAGGGAGAGGGATAACTGTATAAAAACCTTGCATATAATTAAAATAATTTATTTTAATTTATACTCTATTAATAAAACAAACAAAATAATTATAATATATACATTCGATATCTCCATTCGAAAACGTATTTTTTTTACAAGCAGCGATTGACACAATTTCCTTGGCATTAAGCCAAACTTCCAATTAAAACAGATATTAACAGCAAAATATATAAATCGTTTATCTAATTACTTTAAATGGCTTGTCTCGTTATAGAATATTTATTGTTGATACTTTTTAATAAATAATTCTAAATCACTCGACGTTCAGTCGAAGAACAGTTACTTGTTACTTTCGTAAAGTCACTTGAAAGAGAAAGTCATTTTATGACATGAAAGTTATTAATATTGCAAAGTCTATCTACACTCGATTCTGCTAGAGCCTAGCTAAATATGATGATTTATTTCGTTATTAAAGTAAGTGATTATCCAAAGTCATCGGAACGTGTAGGCGGCAGACTAGTAAATCAAAGCAAATTACGTCGTGTCCCTTTTCATTTCCTTTTAACACGGGTCATTCGGTCCTGGGCTAGAAAGAGACAGATAACGCTAATTTTGTATACATCGTGGTTCGAAAAAAAAAACTTAATTCAGGACAATGTTTGTTGTTGGTGACGAAAAAGAATTTATTTTTGAATTGTAAATCGCTCAATAGTTATTGTATTTCAATAACTAGAGTACTCCAATAGGTATGATTTATTAACCATACATGTACAGTGTGATTGTTACAAACGTGTGTTTTACGTTGTACATTAATATTGTTGTCCAAAACTAATAACAGCTGTGAGCGTAGTAAAGAGGTGGCTAATATATCACCCGTTGCCATAGCGACCGGCGCACCAAACAACAGTTGCCCAGCGAGATATAAAACGCTTGTGCAATGAACCCACGAATCTTGAATTATTAAATATTGATTGTTTTTTAAATGTCGTTAAAAAGTTTATTTTAAAATATGTAAGTGGCAATTCACAAAATATTCTTCAAAACTAGCTCCGTCTATGGCAGCTACGGACGCCTTTTTTGTGCCATATTTATTTTGGATTCGTTATTTTCACTTATATTTTATTATTTCTAGAAGTATTTATGATAGTTGTTATAATCGATTACGGAGTAGTATATAGTTTCCGATTACCAAATTTTATCAGAAGCGGTGGTGAGACAACACTTTTTTTTTTAATTTACTTTTGTATATTGTGTTCTTTATAACTGTTTAAAATAAAATTACTTAACATATTAGAAAAAAGTTTTAATGGAATCAAAACTTAAATATAACTCTAAAATTGTCAATTATTTATCTTTAAGTTGTATCGATGCTGTACATATAATAATAAAACATAAATTTAAGTTCTAAGAAACTATATTCAGAGCGGTCAACCAGTTTATTGAATACAGAATATTGGAGATTAAACTTGATAACAATATCAGAGAAAATATACTTCCAGATAATCATTTAAGAAATAACAAGTTACGAAACACTTAATCTCCGATTTCTTAAGATGCCGTATTTCTAGATATGGCCCTTTTATTTATAAAAATTGAACTTGCTCTATTCAAATACATCAGGTTCGTGTTACACACACTACTATAAAGCACTCTTACAAACTAGATTGAGTAATTGGAACACTTAATTTGTTCAGTTCAGGTGTGTTTTTTTTTCCGAACTGACTACGCTATTGACCAAGCTAGGTCTTAACAGCTTCACCGGACTACGGAGTTCAGGTGTGGTTCAGGAACTTTATCTAACGATATCCGTTTTATTCACGAATCTTGCTCTATATTTCAAAAATTATTATAAACTGGTATAATACTTTATGAACATGATATGTCATGACTATGAAAGATAAAATAAGAACGTTTCCTTCTTCATTATTTCACATGGCCACTAGATTTCTTTTAAATTGTTTAGAGGATTAGCATTTGGCTACAGCTTCATTTCATTTTACGTGACCATTATGCTTGATATGATACCAGGCTAAGATAAAACAAGTGTATCTGTTGAATAGCACTGTAATTTCGCTTATAAATTCAATTAAATCATTATATTTTTAAATAAGATTTTTGTAAAAGTCTTTATTTTAAAATATTTTAAACATGTCTTATATGGACTAAAGTGTATTTTATTTTATTGTAATTTTGAATTATTGCTGAGTGTTTGCAAAAAAACATAGATTCAGTTCTTCTTATTGTAGTCCATTCTAGCGGCTTCTATATATCTATGGAATATTGTTTATAGACGTTGGATTAAACTTGATAATTCTTTTTTGCTCTATTATAGCTTCAACGTCCTAACATCAGAAATTATTGGAAAATTTAAGTATATCCGTATTAAAAGCAAACTATCGGAAAACTTGCACACAAACGCTTAGCGCGCAGAACTATTAAAATCATAAGTTGACTTTAGAACAATTTGTTGCTTCATTATCGAGGGCGTCCGGAGCGCTAACAGAAACTAAGTAGATAACAATCAGCTGAAGGCTTGTTCGAGACACGAAATTAATTAAAACAAGTTTGTTCACGGATCCTATGCAGGGTGAACAAAGCGGCGCTGAGTCACTAGGTAATTACACCGCGGCAGACGACGCCTCGATACAACATTATCTTTGGCTCATTACCGTGACCTGATGGTGATATACAAATATAATAACCGTTCCTATGTCGAAAACAATGTTATTATGCGCTTTTTATCTTTACGAAATTGTTTATTATTTTTGCCTTCAAAAAAGTTAGGATAGAGTAGAATTTTACGTACGACAAAAATGAGAGTGTAAACTCTTGAAGCAAACTTAAGGTAAACAACATTTTTCGTTATAAACAGCTCCGCAATACTTGTCTTCTCCCTTTTCTATTGCACATATCAAACAAACTTTTTCGTCACAGCAATACATATAGATTTTCGTTTACTGGCCATGTGTTTTATATTTCATTGACGACTGATATGATTGATGATGTACTGTTAACTATCTGAGGCTGGAATTTTCTAGATACATTGCACTCCAAGAGTAATTGCACATATGATTTTGGCAACAAAGTCCCAAAACACATTAACGATTTGCCAGATAGTATTTATGCGTAAAGGCTATTTATAGTGTGGACCAATATGTGAACGATGGTGACGTCTGGAATTACACCTCTCTCTGTGCATCCACGAAAAGCTAATGTAACTGTATGTATATGTCTTTAAAAATATGTTGTGTTATGCTATGTATTATGAAAAGATAAACTAGATCGAGTTTCTTGCCGTTTCTTATCTCACATGACTAGGTTGTTTTCCGAACCGCTCATAGTTTTGACGTTCATAAGTGCCTTCTCAGGACCTAAAATGAATGAAATATTTTTGATTTTGAATTAATAATAGCAACAGCAAGTCTCTTTTAAATTTGGACACTAAATACATTTAGTCGCAGCCTTGTTTAACCTAATAAAATAAATAATAATACTGATAATTCTTCTTCCTGATAATTCTACGTAATAGAGAAGGGATGTTGGGTTATAAAGAGTATATAAATGTCCCCATACATTTTCAAAGTAAATCAATGAATTCGAACCAATTTCTACATCCTAGGAAGTTTTCCGTTATAACCAACAATATTGTAAACAGTACACAGTAATTAAATGACTAAATTACGTTGATAAACACTTCATGACACTGAAATGCCTGCACAAATCGAAACACTATGACTTGTTGTTTCCATGTAAGTGGTAATTGCGATCTCGGTGTGTAGCAAGTGGAAGGGTTTCATCGTTTTTCCCTTATCAAACTGAAATAGTTTCATAAATGTTTCAACAACTCATATATGTATGAATAGTTAGCTTAGCTTAGCTACCACATAGGTCGCGAAATGTATGTATCAGGCAACAACCAAAGCCAAGATGTGCCGCGCACCCTTGAGCTAGTTGTCAAAATAAAATCGGCTGAGTGCCTTAAGCGCTCGCCTTAGTAGTCCGGTGAAGCCGTTAAGACCTTGCTTAGTCAATAGCGTAGTTCGAAAAAAAAAGCGATCTCGGTGGGATGAACTTTGTTGTTGGACTTAATGTCATCTCATGATACACCTAAATATATTTACATACTCCTACCTGAACACGGAATCTAAAATATGCAACCAAATCTCAAAAAATAAGCCATTTTATACAACTTTAATGACGATAATTGCGGATAACATCTAATTCGATTTCATTAATAATTTCAAAACTGATATTTGTTAACGGCTTTATTATGTTTATTAATTAAATTAAAAGGTTCAAGTTTTAATGCTGTCACATTATTGATAGATATGTGTTTAGGTATTAATATGTTTTTTTTTTCTTTGTTGGATATTTTGACATTAAACTAATGTCATTTGTTATGCGGTACGCATTTATTATGTGTATATATAGCGTTATGCGGAAGATTTTTATGATATTATTTTGGCAACAGAAATGACATTCACATATGTAGATTTTAATGCATAATTAACTCATAGTAAATTTAAATTGATACTGAATGTTTCGAACTCGTTAGGGTCGCTTCTGTAACATTTCCTTTGCATTCTAAATTAAAAACAAGAATATCTTAGTTTGTTTAGACAAAGTCAAAACAATACCATCGGTGCGGAGAAAATCACAGGCATCGAAAAGTATTAGTAAAAAACTCTATCGAGTTTTTAAAATATTTTTTATTAAAACAGTACGAGCAATTGTTCACAGTCGGTTATTATTTTTAACGGATGTACAGTTGCACATATCACCTCCACACACGTGCACGCATACGCTTACACATGCAAGTGGAAGGGTTTATTTTTTCCCTTATCAAACTGAAATAGTTTAGAAAATTATCCGATACGAAATATATATATAAGAGTTGTTAATGTATGTATGCCTGGTACACATATATGTATGAATAGTTAGTTTAGCTCAGATAGGTCGCGAATTGCATGTATCAGGCAACAGCCCAAGCCGAGGTGTGCCGTGCACCCTTGATCTAGTTGTCAAATAAAATCGGCGGAGTGCCTTAAGCGCTCACCTTAGTAGTCCGGTGAAGTTGTTAAGCCCTTAGATCAATAGCAAAGTCAGTTCGAAAAAAAAAACGGGATGTACAGAGAGGTCATCATTAATGTCAGCTTGCTTGACATGGTGCTTGAACTCATTCTCCGTTAAAATAGTAGTATGCTTTAGGATTTATTTGTTGATCTCTTGATTGTCCCTGTGGTTTTTGGATTACATTATGTTATTATTACAAAGGGCGTGATGGTGCGGTTAAAAAAAAAATGAATAATATAATTTTGATATACGAAGTACTCAAAACATGTATAGTTATTTTTATTTTAGTCGATCGTCAGTTCACTGAATCTATGCATCACATGTTTTTGTACATATTTGTACATCTAAATAGAAGTTGTATTTTAAAATTATTGTCATTATAAGAGTGGGGTGGCTTAGAAATTTCTCCGGTTTTCATTCTTATTGTATAAGATTCTGAATATTATTATGATCGCGCCTTGTCATCGACATTTTTAATTATATTCCGTGATTAATTACATGTAACGAGTTAAGAGGGGGGCTGGCCCGCGATTCTTGATTGATTACCAGGGAACTTCTCGGTTGAGCGTGGCTTTTTCTCAGCGCATTGTCTCGAATTAATTCTTGCTTAATCGTCGCTTTAAACGCTTATTTCGTTTCATTGTTCCCCACACAGTGGGCGTTGTAATTTGATTTGTTCGTTACACTGAGTCATTGTTGTTATTAATTTTATAAAAGCGAAGACAATGCCCGTATTTGCGTTCCGATGTTCAGCTGAATCATACACGTACGTACCTTACCTACCTATTAAATTATTAAATTTAATGTATTGTTATTAAACTTGATAGGTTTCCATTATTTACGGCGTAGTTAAAGTTTTGTTTATTATGTTATGTTATAACAACATTCAGTACTTCGATATTAATTTTATTTATGTCTTTATTTACATTACTTACTTAACATTTAAGCGGTTTCGTTGCTTAGTTTTGTATGTTTGAATCTCGTTATTTGTTTGTCCCACAAGTTGTTTTGAGTCTGGACGTACTTTGGGTCCGTTAATTGTAGGTCTACAAAGGTCTTCGCGATACATGACGTGATTTATGGTAAGGATAATCTCTTTTCAATAAAGTGAAAAATAACTTATAGCCTAAACAATAATATTATAAACGCGAAATTTACTCTGCCCGTTTGTTACCTTCTCAAGAATAAACCTTTGAACTGATAATAAATAAAAGTAGACTAAGAAAGTAGATAAAATTTAAGCATATGTGTAGTTTAGCGACAAACTCATACGAAATTATGGGAAATGCTAGTAGACATATAAATTGTACACGATTTTCAAATTTCACAGCTTTTGACCAAACGATTCTATAATGAGACTTCTGTTAACGTATATACCTGTTAGTATAATTATCAGCTTATTGACAGGCAGTTATTAACGTTTCGCAAAAAGTAATATGGCATTAGTTTAAAAGCTACTACACTTATAAATTTTACGGGATTTTCACATTTCACATCTTTAGTCCTATGGATTCTAATTATAGTGAAACTTCAGTTAATATGTTAGTATAATTATCAAGTTCTTGACAGTCAGTAATGTATTGCAAAAAATAATAACAAGTGTCATATCTGTTTATTGTTTTCAACAAGTTCGTAGACTTGTCCCGTAAAGTGCATTGACGAGGGCATGGCTTATCTCTATTTAACAACACAATAGGCCATCTGTTTGTTCGCTGACGACTGACGTTATCCGTGACCCATTGACAGGAACACTCAGATTATACGGTTTACTTCATATGCATTTTTAAATACTAAGTCAATATTTAATCATCTATACATATAAACAAAATTGATATGTTTGTTAGTTATTCCGCCGGCTCTCCGAAACGGCTGTATCGATATAGACGAGATTTTTACTAACAAGATTTGTCACGATATTTTACCTATATATTATTACGCTATTTTATCGTATTTACTTAAAAATTAATTGTAAAAACGGTTATCTCCTATAACGAAATAAAGTATTGTTAATTAAAGAAACTAAATCCCACGATTAATTTAAGTACAACATATAATTCGTTTTAAACAGCTAAATTTTTATCACAAGAACGAATTTGCTGGCTTGGGTTAGTATAGATATATAACCAAAGTATATGGTAGACGGGAAACTTAGTTGGGTGACTGGGTACCTGGGACTGGTTACTTTCGATATTTTTATGTGACAACCCTTATACATATTACAAATTAAATAATCATAGTACTAAAATTATAAGTTAAAATACTATTAACATTAGGTATATATGAAAGGGTTTGTAAGAATGGATAGATATTTGTTACTCTTTCACGTAAATGTTACTCATAATTTAATGAAAATTTACAGTAATGTAATGTAAAGTACTCAAAAAAAGAATCGAATCACAATGCAGTGCGACCTGCATCCAAATCCAAACCATCCAGGGGCCCACTCAAACACACATAAAAAGTGTCATCAAAATCGATCTAGCCGTTCAGGAGGAGTTAAGTTATATACACACGTACAAAATAATTGAAATATAAAGACAGATTTTATATCAGAGTAATACATATGCTATAAGTTATGAAATATAACGATTTGTATCAAGTAAATTGCAATAAATCTTGCTACCTAAGAACAATCTCCATGTGCGTTGCATATGTCGGTCCTGAAAGATAATGTATGATAGCATCATTCATAAAGCTGCAAATTTAGGCGAATTCGCGGACAGGCGCTGTGTTTTATCTAAAACTCCTTAACAGAATGAAGATTTATTACGAATATTAGACAAAATAAAAACGTCATCGATAGATTATTATGAATACCCAATCAATTGAAGTACGCGACAATGGCCCGTTTCGAATGCAAATAGATGATAGAGTGAGTGCGCGTGGCGTGTATTGTTTAACGAACGATTAAACTAAATTTAGATTCGGATCGGACAATCCACGAGAGTGATACGGGAAACGGTCATGTAAACCGGATTCCATCAAAATAGGCTCGTGTGTTCACGGCATGAATGGTATATTCGCGTATTTGTACTGGCACTAGAAGAGATATCTTATGTACGTACTGTAGAAAAAAATTAACATACGGTATAGCTTCAAATTAAATTTAGGGAACATGTTAAGTATTTGACAATAATATAACATTAAACTTAGAATATTAAAGGGCTATTAATTTCTTCCGTATTTTATATTGTAACTAGCAACTGCTCACGACATTTTTTGCTTAAATTTATATTTAAAAAAATAAATATAATCCAACGTCACCTAGTGGCGAGTTACAATATAATGTATTATCGGTCAAAGGTGTTTACGTTTTTATACATACTAGTGGGCGTCCAGTGGTCGACATTCGACCATAGTTCATTGATTTTTTAAAGGGATAAATATGATAATAATAGTTGTATGTTATAATATCATTGTTGAATGTAGAATGAAAAAGGGTAATTGGAACGTAAGAGTAAAATAATACATACAATCGAGCATAGCAACTTCCTTCATAACCTTTTTTTGAAGTCCTTTATTGACAGATCTGTCAAAATGATTTTTTTATTTACATGTGTGTATATGTTGTGTAAAATTGAAGCAGTAGTGTGAGTAATGCATATTTTAATTAATTTAATGTACTTCTAATGCATTTTATATAAAATAAATAGCTTTCTGCATTTCTCCTCCATATACACTTTAAGTATGCCAAGTTTCCCGTTCATCTGTTCGCCCAATTCCATTAAAAGGGGGTACAAAGATTAGGCTTCACGTATTAATATATAGATATAGTATACATTAAGTCAGAACATAACTTATGTAGAATTAAAGAAAATGATATTTATATTACTTATTTCCAATGTTATATAGGACAACTATAAAGTATCGATTCTACGTAATGGACTTTTCATGTTTAATTATTCATATAAAAAATAATTGCAATCGATATGTCAAATTGTTTTCGTATTTAGTACGTTACAACGTTTGAAAATAAATCAAAAGAGCAAATTCAGTTACAGTACATTAGTATCGATAATCGCATCAATAATCGAGTATGATAAACAATCATAGAGAAAATAACCTAATGGAAAAGTTTAGACGATATAATTACTTATTGCTTGTTATAAACAAAAGATTATTTAAAACAATTGGCAGTAACAAAACATGGCGCAACATATCTACGGACCTCGGGTGTGAAATGTCAACATAAATCACACGATTAAATCTAGCCTCGCATTAATTCCAGCTCTTAATTAATAATAAATGTTATTTGCACTTAAAAATATATTCAAATTAGTTCGCTTGTGGACACTCGTTTTTTTTTTAATTTATTGAGATTCGAAGGCCCGTCGTAATGCCTCGTTCTTAATGCGTATTGCAATGTCAAACTCTTTAATGATATGATAATATATTACAAATAAAAAAAACAGCGGAATTAGTTCGTGCTTTTGTTCCCAAGAAATATGGCAACGAAAACTATTTGTAACCTGTGGTTTTTAAATGCGGTAGACCGATTTTAGAACCTTGCTTTTTTTCGAATACTGGATTCGAAAAATGGAAAGTGACTATTAATTAATCTATCTATACTATAATAATATAAAGAGGTAAAGTTTCTGAGGTTGTAGGGGGGTAAAACTGGAACTAGGAGTCCGATTTGAAAAATTAATTCAGTTTTTTAATAGCTCATTTATCGAGAAAGGCTATATAGGCTATATATCATCACGCTAAGACAGATAAGAGCGGAGCACCAATGAAGTATGTTTCAAAATCGGAGCGTTTTATCCTTTTGAGAGCTTTCGCTGCGTGTTAGCGGTAACCCAAAGTAACTATTCCACGCGAACGAAGTCGAGGGCAGAAGCTAGTACACATATAATCTCCATTAATGGACATGTCATGCAAGAAATTGAAATCGGTCGCCTTCCAGAAATGTTTAAGATGTCAATAGTATTTAAATATGGTATCGATTGTATTGAAGCTGTTCATTTTAAAGCTGCAAAGATTCCCTAATGGGGGTTTTAACACTGTGTCGATCGACGTGACCTCACTACGGTGATGGAAACTTGTCAGGGTATTGTCTAGTATTAGCGTAATCAAATTAGAAATCAATCACCAAGCACCGTAAGGCCAATAGCGTAGTCAGTTCTAAAAAAAAACCTATGAGATGATGTTATTGTCAAAGGTCTTCCTCGCTTTCTAAGTTTAGTAACAAAGTCAGTAACAAGATGATACCTTAGATATCTTATAAATTGCTTATCAATGTAAGCGTAACTATTATTCGTAGTAGTAATCCTCTTAAAATAGAAGGTCTCTTAGAAGGTGGTAGAGCTACGTTGAAGCTATTACTGATTTCAGCATGAATGGGTCGGCTCGTTCACTACCCTCTCGCAGAAAATCGACGTGAAGTAACAGTGCTTGCATTGTTGCGTTTCGTTCGGTCAGTGAGAGCGCTGGAGACTCACCTCCCCTTCCCTCTCTTCTCCCTCGTCTCCCACTCGCCCACCCCTTCCTCCCAAACAAAGGTTGGCAACGCACTTGAGACTCCCCTGGTGTTGCTAATGTCTATGGACGGCAGTGATCACTTAACATCAGGTGACCCGCCTGTTGGTTTGCCTCCAATAATATTTAAAAAAAACTTTGCAGTTTGTTTACTATTTCTTCGCTTAAGAATTTTTCAGCCATTTTTCAAGAATTTTTTTTGTCAATATTAGATCTATAAACACATTCACTAGACATAACCACTACGTTTTTCTACATATGTACTAAATCATTTTCTACTAATAGCAACGTCTTAACTGTATTTATTTGCCTGCAGCGATATAAATAACGAAGAATATTTCAGAAATAACAAACCGAAATATAATATTGTATGATATTTCCTAATAGAAAGTCTATATAGTTCGCGTAATACCTTTGAATTCGGTACCCGCGTCGCATCGTTTTCTGCAGTTTATCTAATCTGTACAGGGCGGAATATTTGCACGTTGATAATGCGACGGATGGCCCTTCTTAGCACATCGTTTTAATACACTGCTCCAGTTAACGATTTAAAACTGTTGTATTTAATTTAAGTGATATAAGAAGTGTTGTTGTGTATTTCCCATACTACGTCTAACGTCGGGTCTCTTATGTCGTTTAAGAAATATTATTATCAAAATTATGTTACTTACCTGAAAATAATTAAGAAAGTGGTCGGCAAACCGCGGCTCTTTCTCTCCTTAACTGTGGCGCTTCAAAAATATGTTTAGTGCAGACACGGAATATTGTTTACTAACTTGCCTTGTAAGATTCAAGTTCATTGAGATTGAGAAGATCGTAATAAAAAACTAAAACCTTATAAACGGAAAAATTTGAACTTCGTTCTCTAAAATCCATTTAGTTCATTTTGAAATGTAAGGACTCAATTGTCTCCTGTCTCTCCAGAAATGTCAATAATTATAATATTATATGAGTCATCTTTGCTTTATTAACAAGTCATTCCTACATTGAAAGGTTGATATATGTATTTCACGAAATGCGTAAATATATGTGTTTTATCTCTATTATTTAATCCTCAGACGTAAAAAAGTACTCTTAAAATAGTATGTTATTAAAATAAATAATATAATGTTCATTTTCTTAGATGAAAAGTAATAATATACGAATGTTTTGTCTAGGGATAAAAAGGATCCGATTTAATTCTATCTATTTTTATTTATCTTATATCAAAGGTCTCTTCGTATCTTAGAACGATACGTATAATAATTATTAAATTTCTCGGATTATACAAAATACTTTTACAAAAAAATAGTTATTAATAAAATTGAGCATAAATTGTAAACGAATGATAGGAATGTTATAAAAACACAAGTAGACAGGGATCCAAGCTGCGAGAAGGGTGCGTACAGTAAATTGGCAGAACGCGAGGGTTCACCCCACACGTTAAATACGCTGTTTGAACCTCGACACAATCAGTCAAATGAGCTCCCAATCACTTACGCATCCCTTATGGGGTCCGTATCGAAGAGTTCAGTAGGTCAGTACGCCAACATTATCAATATCTGTTGACATGTTGTATTGGTTAAATTTATTGCAGGGAATCGTAAGTTTCTAAAGGTAAATTTTTGTATCAGTTGAGTGGCAATACAGTACAATACAGTAAACCCAGAAAGAGGATTGAAAATAAAAGCAACCCACAGTAATTAGATAGATCATTCAAATGTGGAACTCTCACACAGAAGTATAGACTTGTTAGCATGCCTGGATTATATTATTATAATATTAATAGCGCATATTATATATACTATCTCAATGCCCATAACAGTAAATGTATCCACAACTTTCTCGAATCCAAAGGAATTTATTGTATATTTCTCGTAAATATTATAAATATTTGAATTTGGACGCACGAAACATTTTTTTAATATTCAATCATAAATAATTAAAGTGTCTGAATTAGACATTTTCAATTTCACATTACTAAAGTGTTCCTCTTCGATTCAGTTAAGATATGATTAGATTCTGCGAGTTCATGACGTCTGTTCGCAGACACAAGACATCGTTTGATCGGATATTGAATCGAATGATTTACGCCGACATACGTTTATCAATGATATACTGGAATTTTACGTTTACGGTTTATATGTAGTCTTGTAAAGGTTAGAGATGCTTTGACTCACATGTTGTTTTATACCATTTATTACTGTCATTGGCGAAAAAAAATTCGGGAGAAAACTTTGCTTCTATAGAGGCTTGTGAAAATCGACTCTCTCAATTTTTTGTGCTAATAGGGACGAGGGCTTCTATGAAAGAGGCATAATGATACCTTCAAAATTACATAAAAGTTACTGATTAAAACGGCGCGTATTTGACTTCGAATCATTCTAACTATGATAATCAAAGCCTTCAATTGTATGCAAAAATAATGGATTTATTTTTACTACACCTTATATTTTATTTAGGATATAGAGTCTTTCAGAAAAATACGAAGGAATGTCCAAATTAGTTTATATAATAGCGAAATTATTTTAAAATAAAACGGCAAATCTACCTATATTATTAACGTATCACACTTTGTCTTGATTGGTGTTGACAGAAAGAATGCACCTCTATTTCTTATTCTTGTAGATTTTTAACAAAATTTCAAAAGGGAGGTTCTCAATTATATTGTACTGTTTTATGTTTGTCATCACAGAACGTCGTTTATAAAGCGATTTAAATTTTTTTAATATCGGATAGAGGTTTTTTTAATGAGATCACATTTTAATCTCATTAGTATTGGATGTTGGATTTCGAAGATATCAACACTTCAAAATCGATAAGGAAATACATAGTGATTGAGCTATTGGCAGGGTTTGTGACAATCCAAAACTAGGTCACCCTAATTATGTTCTGATGTTTTTTTTAAACTAGATTATTTTGTAACAGCTTTATATCTTGTTCAAGAAAATCAATAAATAATGTTTACTATTTTCATAAAATAATAAATGCTTAATTATTTTGTTTTTAATAGCTTATTCTAAACATATTGTTATCCGGTAACTCTAGCCTCGACACACATTTGTATTCTTTGACATTACGCGATTACTGTAACGCGACAGATCAGGCTATATATATAGGTTAATATATATCGAACTTGTTAATCCACCGTTAGTGTCCAGATAAACATGTCGATGTGTTTAATAATTCATATGCTTATAAATGAGACCGAAACTATTTGATTTTCAAATTACGTTTGAATTACATGATCCAGATCACGTAACGGTGCGTTTTAACTCTCAAGTTTTGCGTCATTCTCTTAGATATTTGTTATTTTATCGTGACTATATTAATGTTTTATACACATTAATATACTGGCATCGAAGCTGGAAGGTGATGGTAGGCATTAGATATTCAATTTTCCAACTTGAAATCTAGAGTCTAGCAACACTCACATCTTGAAAAATACTAGACTCGGTGGAGTCTCTATACAACACACAAATATTTTAAATCCATCCCTAGCTTTCACATTCCGATGGCTTATTGTTCCTAGTAAAATGAATATATTGCCATGACACAGAAAATAATGTTTTTTGTCGCATTATGTATTAAAAGTTGTAACTTAATAGTAGGTCCCCTGATTACTCGAGTACCGTACATCCTAATTCTAGATTGATGAGTCGTTCTAGGAAAATATGACGTAATAATTATAATGATACATTGTTCGAACTCAGTATCGTGTATTTCATATAAGTAAAGCGATAGTAATAGTTGATTCAGATCACCTATATTTTAAACTGAACGAGTAATTTAAAGTAAACGTAAGTTGCCTGTGGTGATACGTATAGTACGTGCCAAACATTTTAATCGCTTTTCATTTCGATATATACGTATTCATTTGTGAATCATGCAATTTCGATTGTATGGTTCACAAATGTATATATGTATGAAAAGTTTAGAATAGTTAGCTAGGTCAGACGCGACTTTTTCCAGGTAACAGCCCAAGCCGAGGTGCGCGTGCACCCTTGTGTATGTTACCTAAAAACCAAATCGGCTGAGTGCCTTAAGCGCTCGCCTTAGTAGTCCGGTGAAGCTGTGAAGACCCTGCCGGGTCAATAGCGTAGTCAGTTCGAGTAAAAAAAAAAATTTTAATCGCAATAAATATAGTTGCGCAGAACACTAATTTAGGTATAAATACTTATTATATGTGTAACATTATATTATAACACAACATAAGGATAAATAAATTCCAAATTTTTATTACTATTTTTTTTAATATATTAAACTCTTTATTGTATTATGCACAAGAACGAACTTAAGGCTATGTTCAGAGTGGCCAACAGTGACACAGCTTTAGGGGCGTTCCTGTTTTCTACAATGTTTTAGTTATGAATGGATAGATGGTCTATATTTTCAAATTTAAATTCGATTATTGACGAATTCTGGGATGGGTAGCTGAGGTAAAGTAGGGAAGAAACAAGAGTCTGACAAAAAAATAATTCTATCCAATAGTTTTTGTACAATGTTCGCACAACCGCAAATCGTGTTTAATTATTATAATAATGCAAACTGTACTTATCTTTATAACGAATCTCAAGGAACCGAGCATATTTTTTTCGTTATAAAGAGATTTCGTTATACGAACGGAAGAGAACAAATAAATGGTTTTGTGGTAAACCAACCAAATTGAACAAATTTCTACTTTATAGAAAGTTTTTAGCGAACGACGTTAAAAAGAGTAATGTATTTTTAAATAAGGACCATATATCTAAGAACTAGTCATGATGGTCGAGTGGTTTGATCGGTGGAATATCAATCTGATATCCGTAGATAGAACCACGGATTGTACCTACGATTTTTTGGGAATTCGCGTACACTTACTAATTTGAATTGGTAATACTATCGCCGACGGTAAAGGAAAACACCGTGGAGAAACTTAAACCTGAGTAATATTCTTCCAATACCACTGTATTTGAGAAAATAGAACTGGATTTCTCAGAGTTTGAAATCGCCTATATCTGTTATGTCTTGGGGTGGCGTGGTAATTATGTCTGTACCTTCATTCGAGAAGAAGTTTATGCCCCTGCAGTCGGTCTTTTAGAGGCTGATGATGATGATATCTAAGAACTGACATAATCATTCGATCATATTCGATATTCGATCGTAATCTATCGAAGTAACATTTAGTCTTGGTTTCATTAAAGACTTAAGTACGAGACAAAAGTAGATAAGTAAATGGACTTAACTGGACTTAAATAAACTGTTTTTTTACGGTAGGTTTCACGCGGACGGAGTTGCAGTCATAGCTAGTGTACAATATAAGAAATGAAATACATTAATTTGCCTGAAAATACTGTCTTTGTGAAACTAACTCACCATCCGTCTTTGATAAGTCGTCGAATGTGTCATGTATTATACTTAAGTAGAATGTGTGACAATTTCTTCGAAAACTTTCGTGAGTTTAAAGTTATTCTTTACATACGTATATGTATTTACTTATATGAACTGTATCATCGTTCGTAGACGTAACTGTCGGTACATGTGTAAATGATATGTTAAATTATAAAGGAACATGAACTCGTTAAAGAACTTCAAGAGGTACAAAGTTTTAACGAGGCACGTATAGAGAAACCTTGCTGTATTTTGTAGTTAACTTATTACTTATATATTTACTTAATAAAATATATACTTTATTTATTTAGTGACAGTTATTATTAGTGGCTTCACGGGAACAGCGTCTAGACACAGTTTAGGGTGCGTCTATTAATTACATGAGCGTAAAAGGTACGTCCGGAGAAATCTCATTCAAGTGAGGGCTTAAAAAAATCTCACGTCAATTGTTGTATTTTAAAGAATAGATATAACATTACTAGCTGCTGCTCGCAGCTTCGCTCGCGTTAATGTAGACTTAATCTATTGTTCTAGGGTATAGTGAACTATACGGTAAGACTCTGTCATCCGACCTTATAATTCAATCAAAATCAAAAATACTTTATTCGATTTAGGCCCTAATATAGCGCTTATGAACGTCAAAGCTACCACCGGTTCGGACAAACAACCCAGTCATCGAGAAGAACCGGCAAGAAACTCGATCACCGCTAACCGCATCGGTCCTAGGGCCAAACCTGTAGAGGGGTCTCTCGGTACTAGGGTATACGCGGTTACTCCCTGCATCAGTGCAGGTCTACCTCTGCAGCAATACAATCCACTTTTGGTAACAAGGCAGCCACGCAACTATGGATAAAGGTGTTTTTTTTTTTTTTCGAACTGACTACGCTATTGACCAAGCAAGGTCTTAATAGCTTCACCGGACTACAATAAAGGTGATGGTAGGAGCTGATGTATCGTTTACTAGGCACTGCACTCCTGGTCTTACCGGTTTGCTGTTCCAAAAGAAGAAATAGGGTATGGATAAAGTAATAAAAAGTCACTTGACGGATAATTTTTTTTACCTCTTTAAATTAACACTGAAGTTATGTTTAAGAATATTTAGTAGCGTTGTTTTTGTGGCCTCTGCGTGAGAGATCAACGGCGTGAACAATGTATGACCGGCGCGTGCACACTTAACCGACACACTAAGAAACATGACATTTGCATAAGTTTACCTCGGTGTCACCGATTTTTATTTGTTTATGCAAAGCTAAAGAAAACGTTTACTGTAATTTATTCACAGAGTACATACATATCCTGTGATGTATAATTTGTATATTTTTGAAGTCAAATTTCTTATGGGAGGGCTTCGAAACTCTGATTGGCAACCTTTTTGTGACGAAAAGTGGTGGGCGTAAACACTGTGCTGGGTAGAGTCTTGCAAATGCCGGGTCTCGTCCCATCATCGAAATTAAGCGACGTAGGGCGCGGTCAGTACTTGGATGGGTGACCGTCTAGGAACACCGCTTCACGTTAGCTGTTTGTTGTATTTTTTTACTATAACACTTAAATTTCACTTCTGTCGTGTCTTTACGACAGTCATTTTTATATTTATTTTTGGTAAAAATGTGTCGTAATTAGCTTAAACAAGAGCAAAAAGCTTATAAAGTATTTGATTATAAACCCAATAAATTATTTTACGATTCATATAATAATGTTAATATGTTACATTGTAATAATAGTATGTAAATGGCGACACCAAGTCTGAAGGGGACCAGTTCGGGCCAACGAACGTCCCGCTGTGAGATCGTTAACTGAACATAAGTAGATAGATAAATTTATTTCTATTGAACAGTTTACCCCTAATCGTTAGATATATCGCGATGTGTATACTCGGTAATTGATGTCGAAGTTCAATTGAGTTTAACGAAGCACTAAAAATTTAAATGAGCCACTGTTTTAACAGTCTGTGAAAGTTTACCGAATGGTAGAAACTGTGCAATATTCGATTATGCAAGTATGTAATCGCTCCAATTTCTATTTTGCAAAATAGCAGTATTCACGCTGCAGTGTTCCCGTCAAAGTATGTGGTTAGCTATATATTGATACACGAGGTATAGCAACATACATTTTGTATGGTGGAAGAGCCAGGCTGAAACTATTACTAGTTTTAGCATGAATGGGTCGGCTCGCCCGGGGTAGTACCACCCTCTCATAGAAACCTACGTGAAGTAACAGTGCTTGCATTGTTGCATTTCGTTCGGTCAGCGAGAGGCCAGAGGATAGCAACGCACTTGCGACTCCTCTTGTGTTGCCTCTGGTGTTGTTAGTGTCCATGGACGGTGGTGATCACTTAACATCAGGTGACCCACATGTTCGTTTACCACCAATGACATAAAAAAAAATACTCCTCCAGAATAGTAACGTACTATAACTGGACTATGCTGCTATTGAGGTCTGTTATACATACTCGTAAGCTGCAACAGCCACTTTACGTTGTGGATTGCAAACCTGTTTGCTACTTAATAACATAATAAAGCAGTTCGGATTAGACAACTATTGCCCACCTTATTATGTGTTCGTTAAAAGAGAAATTGCAATGCAATACTATTTACTTCCTTTTGACCGAATCCTTTCCTCGACCCTTTGGCGCGACATAAAGACGTTGGCGTCACTTTGTCTTTTACAAAATCTACGACGGAGAGTGTTCTGAAGAGCTGTTCGGATTGATACCTGCTGCAGAGTTCCACTACCGAACGACTCGCCACAAATTGAAGTGCCATCCGTTTTTTGCTCGTACGTCGGTTCTTTGGAAAGAACTCCCGGCAGTGGTTTCCGGACCAATATAACTTACAAACCTTTAAGATACGAGTCTACTTCTTCATCAGGGGTCGCCAATCTGTAATTCTTATGTACAAGCAATACTACAGTAAAGTTTCATCAAGATTCGTTCAGTAGTTTTTAGAGTTAGTTTGCGCCATAGATTTACAAATATCCATCCGTTTTCACAAACTTTTTCATTTATAATTTTAGTAGAATTTATTAACGAAAGTTCTAGGTCATACATCTTCACGCTAGAACTTTTAAGAGTTTTATAATTATCATAAAAGTTGTAGTAGATCAAAAAGTACAATAAGCCATAACGATGGTAGTTTTGACGTTCATAAGCGCCTTATTTGGGCCTAAACTGAATAAAGTATTTTTGATTTGATTTGATGGTAGTAAAGCGATATTTGTGTTCAGTATAGTACAAAGAAACTGCGAAGTACATCTAATTTTAAATACAATTAATATATTTTTTTAATAAAACACGTAAGTGTAAAACCGTGTTACTTTTATTTGGTAATTTTTCAAATAAAAAAAAATGTTTTTTGTTTTGAACGACGCGTGCGTTGTGCGCGAGCGGTGCTTTCGTCCGGGTTCATGAGCCGTGTCTCCTGCCCGCCCGCGCCCGGACTAACACAAGCGTTATCTTATCATTACCGCTCCATCCCGGTGAATCCATCCCATGAATTACCATAACTCTCATTTACATACACCTATACGTATGTACATACCGGGGCATTGTTTACAAGCAAGTTTGTTCGTATATTAATATTTCTCTTTTTATCAACACTGTTTTAACAATAATAATATTTTACACACAATATAAGATTGTAAGCTGAATATAAACAAAGATTTTGTGTATTTAAAAATAAATATTTATGATGGTCAAGTATTTCTAATAAGTCAAGGAGGTTTTTTTTGTATATTTATACAATTAATGAAGTATGTTTTCAATATATGTATATAGAAACTAGCTGATGCTCGCGTTTTCGTTTACCTGAAAATACTTTTATTGCATCAAAGGAATAAAAAATAATATTAATTAGCGTTTCCCGCAGCTATGCCTACGTGCTCTTAAATATTAATTATGTAACAAAAATTTTCTGCAATAGTAATAATAAATTAACAATTACAAATACTTAGAGAAAAAGTAGGGTTTTCCCTAGTTCTAGGCTATATACTTCTTTGCGTGATTTTATTGCAATCGATTCAGAGATTTAGATTAATCAGAACAAACAAGAGCATTTATAATTAAATACTCCAGCCACCGTCCGCGACTTCGTCCGCGTAAAATTACAACATAAAACAGAATAATAATAAGTAATAAAAATCTAGCGCCACCTATTGGCGAGTTAGAGTAAAATGAATAACATAAAAACCTCCGTGAAAAAACTATCCTGATTGTTTTCATGGTGATCGGTGAAACTGTGGTATCAAGCGCAAATATGTATATTGATGAACAATTTTCTATATATAGATTAAAGTGGATGGTATAGCGAGTATGCCCGTATTTATTTGTGTGTATTAAATACTTATTTTGATTGAATCAATAATACCCGCTTACATTAAACAAAACACAATAAAATACATTTTGAAGACAATTTATTTTATACATTTCCCTCTGGAATCAGCAGCAGCAGTACGTAACGTTTTAATGCGTACTCAAATTTGGGGAGCACTGATAAAATGGGAAGCAAGTCTTAAATTACTCACTTACAGAGTAGTTATCCGAAAGAGCTTTTAAATCATTCACAAAACACTAATGGACGTGGGGTCGGACCGAGGGGTGAGGCGCGGGGGACGGCGCGGGGGGATGAAAGCAGATGTACTCCCCGACCAGCAATGAAATTGTGATATAACAATATAAAGGTGCAACGTTTGTATTGCAGTGAATTTGTGTAATTCAAAATATGTCTATAGCTGAGTGTTTATTATTCGCGGATTATTTAGAAGGAATTCTGTAACTTCAGCTTAGTTACGATTCGTGCAGTCTTATAGAGATACATATTTCAATAGAGTATTATTAAGTATTTGATACAAAGTACTCCACTGCACCTGCAAGTAAATTACGGTAAAAGGAGCGTAAAACTGTATTTGTACCGCACAACCAATATCTTAGATTCGAATACATAATTATGTTCTTTCAACGTTGTCCAAGCTTCAGCAATGTATACTAATAATATTATGAAGAGGTAAAGTTTGTGACGTAGGGGGTAATCTCAGGAACTACTGGTCCGATTTGAAAAAAAAAATCAGTCTTATAGCTCATTTATTGAGGAAGGTTATATAGGCTATCACGCTAAGACCAATAGGAGCGCTCCAATGAAGATTGTTTCAATATTGTTTTTTTTCCTTATGAGAGCTTTCGCTGCGTGTTAGCGTCAGCCCAAAGTGATTATTCCACGCGGACGAAGACGCGGGCAGAGGCTAGTATGTCACACGTTGAGACCGTAATTTGTCTTGTATACGTTCATATAATTTTCCTTAAAAATATTTCTGTAGTATGTCTAAATCCAATAAAGTATACCGCGTTGTGATCGCTCTGTATCAATTGATACGAAATAATAAATGACAACAAGGAGATATACAATGAATTAAGTCCAGATTAACAACTGTTTATGGCCTTTTGTTTACGGTTCTTATACACTGTGACAAGTGACATTGAACTTATATGCCATACTATTTATAGGTATTTCGCCAACAACAAGTATTATACATTGCTAAACCTTTCGGATTCGTTATAGCGAATTATAGGAAGTGATGATAGCGTGTTCGGACACAGCGTCGATGGACATAGGTTCGAAACCTAGCAACTGAGTCGGAGCTTCCGATGAAGGAAAACTTCTTGATGGAACCGTAGCATGGTGGTAGGGTTTTTTCTAAGTTCGCCTAGCTGGCTACCACTCTCGAGTTGAAATCTGTCGCCAAGCACCTGTTGGTGTATTAAGACGGCTGCTTTTAAGAGCTTACCATCATAGACCAAGTCGTCATTTATAATCAGACGAGACTGTGGTCAAACGCTTCCATTAAAAAATATATTTAAAAAAGTCGAGGTCTAAGGACCGACAGAAGTGAAAACTCAAAACAATGGAATAACTGTGTTCTCTTTTGAACTTGTAAATTAATCATAGTTTGAACTATTTAAATATCATAATATAAATTGAAATTATTATTATTACTCTGGTTTTCACATTTACAATAATTTAAATAGGCATTTTTATACAGTTTATGAATATGAATTAATCAAACATATTGAGTTGCACAATACAAAATATAAACATTAAATGTACATAGACTGCTTGCTGCCTGCTATACTGCGCGTCGCTAGTCTGATGCAAGCGCGATACGATCGGTTACGCTTACTAGCATGTTATAACGCCACATCATTAGTTTACCTCCTGGCAAAAAGTATCACTCAAAGCAGTTTTCAATCCAAACATAGATTTAAAAATTAAACTCAAATTGAAAAGTGCCGTCATCACCAATAAAATAAACGATATTTCATTTCGTTATGCCACAGTTGAGATCCCTTGAACGAAACAAAAAAGAAACAAATTGTTTCAATGAAAAAAGTGTAAGTAATATCAGGGAAATATCGAGTAATTACTTTTATAGAAAACGTCGCGGTCGATTGCACGCAACAAGTGAGCGGCCTCGCCTTCGTAGATAAACAGTTTTAATAACTCACTCTATTGATATATCCTTGAAACATAATTCTCAGAGTGAGCCAGAAGCCCTTTGATTGCGTCCTCGTTCCACTTAGAAACAATTTTTCGTTCTGTTTACGTTAATCGTCGACTATGTTAAACACTACATACTGCATCTTCGTAATCATCTCACCGATACGACCACTGATATTGTAACTAAAAAGCTGTAGATACGTTACCTACATGATATATGACAAAACAAATGGCACGATAACGCACACATACGTAAAGTAACATTGTAACGCAACACTGTCTTAAATAAAATGTGGAAGTAAGATGGTATATTCTCAGTATCGCTGGTGAAAAAGAAATCGTTAAATGTTGCTTAGATAGGTTTTACGGGGCAGCCGTAAAAAATAAGCCATGTTTTAACAAGGCGCTGTCGAAGCTCTTATGACGTATCTACAGGTTTTTAGTTATAAAATCATTGGATCCAACACACTATAAGCTAATATTTATGTATGACATCAAAGATTTTAAAGAGGTGTTCAGTGGTTTCGGCATACTTTATAGAAATATCTAAAAACATTGAGACGAGATATTGACCAAAAAACCATAACGCTACGACAACGCCGCAATTCAATTGAGGTATTAAATTGTCTTGTTAAGCAAAATAAGTGGTATAAAATTGTGTATTGGAAATGTATTAGCTATACCTATTGCTAGGTGAATGTTTCTTTCAGAAGGAAAACAAATTTTAATACTTCTATTCACAACGTATTAGTCATTTGAAATACGAAGACATCTACAAGACAGCTTTGCTATTTCCTGCTATACGGTAAAATTATAAAAACGCTTCTTAACTGTTCAGCTTTTATGAAGACATTTACTTCACTGTTACCTTTTAGCATTAATTACATTGTAATTAGTGACGCATCGCTTTAATTATAAACTATTCTGCTACTCTATAGTGCTATAGCTGTAGTTGCTACTCCAAAATGTTAAGAAAGCTTTTCCATTTCATAATTTACAAATAATTTTTTCCTTATTTTTTTCTTCATTTCATTTCCTCCTATTTATCTATACTCTTGATTCGACGTTTGTTCTTGAATATATTATGAAATTTTTTTTTCAACCTAAATATCCGAATTGGCTGTACTGATTTACAGATAGAGGAATTTTCTTACTTATTATCTAAGCTACATAAGTCTAAGTGGTAATGATAAAACTTAACAAACTTACAAGCGGTGGAAGGGTTTTTAGGGTTAAGTGACAATCGCAAAATGACTTTAAAATGATCTCACAGTTAATTTTGATTAAAATACGTAGTTGCCACTACACAACAACTAACCGAATCGGGAATTACTATAAGATTCCCAACGTATCGAATCTATAAGTCGATAGAATTTAAAAAAAAATCCCATCCATACACAATACATACAAAATTGTTCGATATTTTGCTTATGTTCAGGTGGCGGGTAGTAAAGCAAGAATAATAAATGTCGAGGGGTCTGCTAGGGGAGACCGAGTGCCATTATTATCGGCGGCAATTTAATTAGATCCCCTGCGATATTACCACTGATTCGTTTTATAATGGCCGTCTAATATCTACCCTGCTATGGAGTTGTTTGTTACACATTAAATTTCGATATTACAATTCTATATTATTTAAGAAGCGTTTTTAATAATTATAGCGTGTTTTGTTTCCTAAAAAATAAAGAAAAATCAGATTCTTTTCTCACACTCCTCTGAATGTTAAATAGTAACAAGTTTTTTGCACTTATTAAAGTTTTGGTTTGTGGCGGCGATCATATTTACATTAATGGAATATACAAGTAATTATTAATTGTATTTCAAATTATTATATGACTTTGCCCTGATTCTAAGGTGCATATATTGGCTTAAATCGTGTTTGCTGCATGAATAAATGGAATGTAGATTCAATATATGCGACTCTAATATACATATATACTAAGCATTTTGTCCCATCTCAGGATCAATTACTAATTTAATAACACTGCCATTTTGGTGAAGTAAATCATCGGGTGGAAATCCAATGATTTTCGTATTAATTTAAGAAAACTGGTAACTTTAGATATGTCGCCATTAAAATCGCTTTTGCGTCATTTCGCCTGGGATTAACCTTTTACCTTTAAATATTTGCCAAGTAGTAAAATAATTATACACTTTATTATTATTAGGTGTGATCATTATCGAATAGTGTGATCGTATGAATATACATTTCGTTGAAATAAAATCAAGTTTAAAAAGCATAAAATTACTTTCCCGATAAAAGAATTCGACGATCGAGTTTAATCAGGCGAGCCGGTGGGCTTCCGTCTCATCGATGTTCGTAACGAATCGTCGAAATTCAATAATTACACCGAACACGACTTCATTCGGTGCAAACGTTACAAAAAAGGTGTGAATGGAGAGAGGGAAAGGTGAGGAGAGGCGGCCGTTTTTTATATACGTCCAGTTGGTCGGTTAGTTTGTTCACGTGGCGGGCCCGCAACTTGTAGATAAGATTAAAAGTGGGTAAGTGGTAACCAGTGCGTAACCAAACTGGTTGAATGGGATACGATCGGCGTTCATTCATGTGGCGAGATGCCTTCACGCGACCGCGCGATGCGACCGGCCTCGGCGGAAAACTCGCTGTTAGGGCTGGCGACGTTCAATATCAATGTAATTTAATATATACATCATAATACATACATATATTATCTCTCGGAAATATATTATTGTTACATTGTTAATTAGTTTAAAAAAAAAAAGAATAAATATACACTGAATGCCAAAGATGAAATGTTAAAATAGTTGTAGGGATTATAGAAATGGATAAAAATACTTGTTTATATCGGAACTAAATGTACTAGCGAGTAAGAGTGTGTGCATAGATAGATGCGTAGAATTATATAAATAAATAAAGCGGAATAGGAATATTAAGGTAAAAAACCAAATAAATGTTTAAAAATAATTTATAATAATAAAGTAGTAGTAAATTTTGTAATAGCATAAATAATGAAATGAATGTATACAATTAATTAGAATAAGCTATAATGAAATAAATGGGAAATGAAAAAAAGTATTACCTCCGCACGCTAAGGGCTCGGATTATGTCTGAGGAATTGGGGACTAAAAAAAAAATACATGTAATAAGAATGGAAATCTAACGTGTCTGTACTTTTATATTTATATTTTTTGCGTGTGTCTAGGAATAAGTAATAAAATACATTTCAATCGTTTTTAGAAATGTCTGTCTGTTTGTATGTATACGAATCACACTTAAAGTACTGCGTTCACGATAAAACGTCATCAAGAAAATCATAAAGCATATCCTCGAGTAACATTTAGTCTTTGTCTTATTAAAATTGGTTCACTCTATCAAAATTTATTGTAATTTTAATCACGACGCCACTTAAGTAGGACAGAAACGTAGATAAGTAAATGGACTTAATACGTTCAGAGGGTTTTATTAGTCATTGTTTTTTTTTATATTAGGTTCCACACGGCCGGAGCCGCGAGCACAGGTAGTTCAGTATAAAGTTTTCTAAGTCGTATACATAATGAGAGGTAAGGCCTGAGTTTAGCGTGACAAGCGCTTAGAGTTAAAAAAATTCGCAACAAAAGAATATTTATTTATTGTAATATGTACATAATATACTATATAAAAATAATAATTATGCGTTTATTTATCCGGAAAAAAAATACATATCTGTTATTGTACTTTTTATTTCATCATTATTAAGTGGTGTAGAATAGATCGTAGTACATTTTTGTAAGTTTAAATGTTATTGGGGTTTTTCAAAATTGTTTATACATTATAGATTAGTATACGAAAATATGAGGAATTGAGTATAATAAATAAAGGCTTCGGATTTTTTAATTATAAAGCTAAAAATTGTTGATAGTTATTAAAGAAAAACTAAATAATAGCAATCAGTTGTAGTCCGGTGAAGCTGTAAAGACCTTACCAGGTCAATAGCGTAGTCAGTTCGAGGGAAAAAACAATCAGTCGGTAAACGAAGGAGAAACAGGTCTTATTTTCGCCTATTTATATATAGAAAAAATATTAAAGCTATGACACCTAGCTATGAGAGCAGTATACTGTAAAAAAAATATATCTGCAACGATCGATTGACGACCCTAATGCAAAAGTCAGTAGGCGTCCCACTTAATAGCTGACGATCCGATCGTGTCTCCGTGTATCAAACCGCTAATGATTCGCAATTAACAGTAACACGTCATTAACTGTTCACACATGTCGAGCATACTCGAAATTACCGTCACCCTTTAATATATCATTTACTACGTTTCCCATAATTTATCTATTAACACTCGTTAATTAATCTTTAAACTGTATTAACATTGCATACTTGAGTAATTAAAATATTTTCTCCTTGATAACAATCGAAATACTTCTTTATATTCTTAGTAAAAAATAGTTATTTTAATGATGCCGATGGTTAACTGTAGTCGACGTATCGATATAGCAATTTTGGTCGCGTTTATTTTGGTTTTCATTTTGAATTTCTTCAACGCAATTATGTAAGCTTAAAAAAATCGTATATATGAACTAGCGTTTATTCGCAGCTATGAACGCGTTTTAGGAACTGTATTGAAGAATTAACATTAACATTCTGAGAACATGTACAATTACAGAAACATATATATAAAATACCCTATACCCAGAATACAGCATTAAAAGAAATACTACTTTCATATAACATCTTGCAAAATGTATATATACATCGGTTCATTTACGTGGCCTCAGTTTTTGCTGTCATCGAAATAAATTAAATTGCAGATAACTAATCAGCGATATTGTAATATGATTCATAAGTTTAGTTCGCTCTTACTACATAGCGGTAAATAAAACAGTTCGAATTTTTAAGGCAGAAAGTTGTATAGTATTTCTATATATGATATATATAAAAGATTATATTAAGCTTGAGATAATTTATAAAATTGCCAATTTTAATCAAGTCGTGTTAACAGCTATATTATTTCTAAATTGTAATTAGAGGGTTAAAATATTATCTATATATTTTATTATCTATACATATAATAAGATTTTAAATTTAAAGTGTTTGTACTTTTTAGATTTTTGAAGAAACATTGTTGCAGGGGTCTCGGAATAAGTAATAAATTATATTTTAATCATTTTTAGAAATATCTGTCTGTATTACTGTTTGTTTTGACACGGATCACTGTTAAAATACTGCGTTCATGATAACACCTGTTCAAGAAACTCATAAATCATATCTTCGAGTAACAATTTAGTCTTTGTTTCATTGAAATCGGTTCACTATATCAAAAGTTATTGTAATTTTAACGACGACGTGACTTAAGTACGAGAGTAAAGTAGACTTAGTGAGACTTAATACTTTCTTAATCACTACTTTTTACATAAGGTTCCACGCGGACGAAATCGCGGGCACAGCCAGTATTAAGATAAACTTTGTCTGAAACAGAATTAGCCATAACAATAATGGATAAATTGTGAAAGGGGTATCTGGCGGTAACCGACGGGTTGGACGTGACTGTGGAATCGGGGCATTAGTTCCCGGAATCCAACAAGTTATGATGGAAGAATAGATAAACTTTATATCCCACGGCTTTGATCTATATAAACAGGTCGAATCAAAGTGTAGGAAATGTGTTAGTAGTATTTTTATTGCCGGCCTTTAAATTTATAGTTCATAGTGAGGTACGCGTGCGCCCACGCAACATTTCTCTCAATAAAATGGTCACTGAGATCGCGCCACTGTGTAATAAATATGAAAACATTTATTTAAAATTCGAACACGCGTGTAATTGAACGCAATGTTGTTAGTTCTTAATTTTAATTATTGTTTTTTTTTTAATTAAATCATTTTAGGTAACTTTCGTGGAGTTTTTTAATTTCTTTAAATATGGGTCTTGAGTAATTTAAATTAGTTTGAAAATCGAGTTGAATATTCGAAATATTATAATGATTCGAATTTCGGATATCTCATTCGAATAATTTAAAGTATTCAATTAATTTGAATACGTTGGAATTATTTGAACGTTCGAATATTCAGTTCAAAATCCGAAACGAATATTGTTATTCATTACGGTCGTGCGCGTAATGAATATGTAACATTTTAATTTTGCAAATTTGAAGTAATGTAGTGTTTAATCTATTACTTACACAGCCTGTAAAGCTAAACATTAATCACGAAACTTAATATAATCTAGCTTAAAACGCGAGTCGTGTATTGCGTATACGCCGTGCTGATTACAACCTTGATCTGATATTAATTTTACGCTCATTTTCACCTCGCCCTCGGTGACTCACGCTCCTGCGCCGACGCAAGCAACTAACCCGCCATGTTTTGTATTACTCTCCGATATATGCAACATTACTATGGAAATCAATTGTTTTATTAATAACATAACTAGATTTATATTTCGGTACGCTTTATCATTGTTATTTAACTTAGAAGAGGTCAATGGTATATGATTCACTTTACTCCTGGTATTCTGAGGCAGATAAACGTGCTACGTTATACGTGCATATTGGAACAGCACATAAATATTGATTTTAGTTTTAGATGTTCAGTTATGAATATGTTTGTTAACGCAATTACATCTGTTGTGTAATGTCACGTTATGGAAAACTCATTTAAATTTTTTTGAAGTGAAAATGACTACGTTGCGAATCAGAATTTCTCATACGAATGTTCACTTCAATATACGAAGTCAGATATAAAAAATTGTTTTGTTATGGAGTAACGAATAATGTTTTATTTTTCGAAGTGACTACACTATTGGCTTGTCCCGAGGGGCCATCACAGTTTCACCGGACCAAACCGCACAAGTATGCGGTTTCCCTGACTGTATGAGGTTACTTAGCCTATAATTATATTCAATCAAACTCAATTTGTTCTCGAGTATTAGTATATATTTCCAACTACAAATATCGACAAACATATACCCTTAAGAAGAAAATACAACAGAAATAAGTGTGGCGGTCAACATTGCACACTCTCTCCCACTTTTAAATTGAGTTGTAATTCAATTTAAATCGTTGAAATCAAATAAATAAATCGACTTAAAGCGCTACAATTCAAATGACTATTTTATCATGAAATTCAAATAAAATCGCCATTATGCTTATATTCAATAACATTAAGTCAATTATCATGTTTTAGAGTGAATTCGTTCTAAAAATATAAGATAATGCGTTTCTATATTATAAATACCCAGATCACTAAAATCCACATCATATTATTAGCATAAAACTTAATGTAAAACATCATTCCCGATAACCTTTCTTTAATCGCTAATTGGGAAATACATTTTAATTTACGACACTATATTCATTTAAATATATATTTTATTAATGTAAATATATAATCATATTAACGAATATGTGATTTTTATTGACAATTTTGTTTTTTTTTTATTGTTTCAGGTAATGTTCATCTTCTAGAATATTCCAATAAATATTTATCTATGCATCAAGGTATCGTATTTGGTTTTTGTAAGCATTTCTCGTCTTCAATTTCGGATGCTTAATATATTCCGCTCCTGTCAATGTCAAGAATGCTAACGGGTTAAAGAAAAGTGGAACTATGACTTACTATTATGTATTTAGTTTGAATTATAACTCTTACAGACTCTTTTATTCATCACCGTCTGCACTGAAACTAAGATAAGTTGATATAAATTTCTTTACCATTTACTATTCAATTATTAATAGTTACCATACGAAATGCAAATACTATTGTATTTTTTTAAGTTACTAGCGTGCCCGGCAGACGTTTTCCCGCCATAATAATAAAAAATCTTTGACAAATAATATACCTAAACCTTCCTCATGAATCACTTTATCTATTGGTGAAAACCGCATGAAAAACTGTTCAGTAGTTTTTAAGTTTATCGCGAACAGACAGACAGACAGACGTGGCATAGGACTTTGTTTTAGAATACGTAGTGACAGTGATTAAAATACAAAAGATTGCTTCTTATCCAAATCATCTAGAAAACAATACATTAATGCGTATTAATATTATGGGATGCTATTAAAATGTTTAAAGCCATTATCTAAAAATGTCGATACAGGTGTAACTGGGGTTAAAAACTAGACGCAATTAAATTTCAAATATTCTCGTTTAAATCTCAGCCCGATAAGGATCATGATTATAAAAACTTAATACAAAATGTTCAACATAATTCACTCGGAACGCCTTATCCCAATCCCTTATTAGCAGCGGGAAAACATGGGATCCGAAAACCTACCTGACTGCGACTGTCACCCCATATTTCTTAGACATGCATTGTGTTTATCATACTTTTTATTAATTCCTCAACTTGAGTTTTAACATGACAAACATTCTCTTAAACTTAGGGTTGCTACTCTAACCGTAAATTAAAATTTACCAATTAGTGTTGTATATGACAAACAGTCAGTAAAAGCTTATTTCGTCAAAACATGTACTTTAGTAACAAGCTTGAAAATTATTGTGCTCGACAAATAATCTTGATTTATTTATTTATTTACATAGTGTTACAGTTATACGCATAATACGTAAAACAAATGTTTTGCACATAAAAAACTAAAACAATATACATATATATATATTATATATATATATACATATTAACCTAAAACTAAACAATAAAATTATGCAATCATTCTGGATGCTCACAAAAACTCATAAAAGTAACAAACACATAATTCATTTTTATTTTAATTTTAGTAAAAGAAATAGTGACGGAATTTTCAAATGAGTCATTTAAATTCAATGTCAACAGTTTCTGTCTATTAAATATAAAAAATCACTAGTTTTATCGCAACGTTTACTTATCAATTTTATTACTTTTTTTAAATCTCCTTTGGTGACCCGAAATGAGCATTTATAATTTATTTTTCGAAAAAATCTAGAGATAATAATCAAACGATAATTGCCGTCGTCTGGTCTCGAAATACCACATGATAATGGATAAATATCGCGAGGCAAATGCACAGAGAGCGTATCACGGGATTTAGATAGGGTTTTACGCCAAAAAAGCGCATAATTTATCTTTATGATTTGTTTTTTTTTTAATTTAATTTTAACCTTAGAAAACCTTGGACCCCATAAAATATCACCAACACCCGTTTATTCTGACCTACAAATAAATCCTAACACGCATGATTATATAAAGATGTCATTTGATAATGGTTGTCAATTGTTAATTTAGTGATGCTTTTGAAAAAATCCCTTCGAAACATTGCGTGAGGCGTAAATCTATAGAAATAGGCTACAATACTGAAGGTTTCTGAATAAAGGAGTAAAAGCAATAACCAAGAAGTAAAAAACACTCTACGACCTAACGCTAACTGAGCATCGAGTCTCAAGAGGTTTAACTAATAATTAGTGATTCGATTTCAAAACATCATTATCACACCGAAAAGCACAATTGAAGTTCAGATTTATTGGTTTGCTAACTTTTGCTAGCGGCTTCGCTCGCGTTAATATTAATTTGACCTACACCTCGGGAACAGTATATTTCTTGAAATGAAAGGTACCCTATTTCCTTTTCTGTATTCTTCACAACGTGTATTCAAAATTTCATAATATTACAAATACGAAAGTGAGTTTGTTGTTTGTTACGCTTTCGCGTATTACGTAAACAGATTTTGTATAATATCGGACCGTACCCACCTCCTGGTCAACAAAAGTAAGCAATACTCTTACCAATACTTACGTAAACATTTATAGAAGTATTGTTAAATGTTCTGGTTAAACAAATATATCTTGCGGACGTAATCACCACCCAGATCCCTTGTATCATCAAAACTTAGCAAATCAAGGACCCCCCATCAGTGCTTACGTAATACTTGAATGCCCCCTATAGGACTTCGTTATTAATTTTTTTTTTGTTATTCGAACGACTTGCCGATTTCTGAATGGCTTAAACCGGTCCGATGACTGCATAACGTATAGCTGACAAATTTTAACTCGGTTCAAAGTGCTTACATATCGATAAAGCTTGAAGGGTTTGTTGAAGCGTTTTGTTGATCCCAAGAGATGGCACATTAGGTCACCATGGTAAAAAAGTAGTTAGAAAAAATATGACATGTGATCTTGATTGAAGAATTGGCTTTTGTAACATTTTCGAGTATTTTTATTTGAATTACAAAGAGTATCTGAGCTGATGGAATGGCTAGGACAGGCTAGGTTAAATGACATTTTCAGCGAGAATTAGACCCTTTGCATTCGAGGGCTCCGGAGCGGAGCCATTTAAAATTTTGGTGACAAATGACGGTCGCGGCTTGCAGATTGTTATTTTCTCGATAACGGCAATTTCGGTTCGAGTTGCTGGTAATACGAATTAAAAATAACTTCCAGTGCAAAGGGTTAATATTTAAATATGAAATAATTTAATATATTTCTTTTTTTTTTTCTTGTTTTGGCACCGCAGAATCATGTGCCGGTCGGTGTCAATAGTTTATATTCAAAATAGTTTTCAATAAAATTTCATGTGAAGATTTTTAGCATTGCCGAGTACACGTGTATTCCGTTGAGAAATAAAGTTGTAGTGGGCAACCCTAGTGGAAGCGTCCCGTGTGGCGCGAGACGCGGTGGGGGGAGCCCCGGAATGCGGTCTACCTGCGCCGGCCGACGCTAATCAATTTAGCTTTTATTATCGTACAAATAACGCTTCATTACGACTTCTAGATTTATGTTCATGTTGTTTGCTTTACTCTCAAACGGTTTTTGTGACCGGAACATGTATTTGACGTGGTTCGCTTACGCTTACAACGTGTGTTTGTCTTATCTTTCCCACTTTTGTAGTTCAAAATATTTACTCTAATAATCTCCCAGATTATCTTTCCAAGGAAGTGATTGTTTTTTTATACTATAATCATCACGCCGCATTCTTATCTTTATATTATTAACTGAACAGAGTCCTCGTAATTCAATGAAGGTAGCCCAACCCCAACTGCCGAATTAAATGCATTATGACCACTTTAGTTTGACATACCTTGGTTGTATGTAATTTCATTTTTTTTTCTGATTAGTGTTTAATTCCAAATCGTTACATTATACATGGGATTCTGTTGATACAGATTTCTACGTCCTACCAGTTCTTGTTCGTATTGTATCGCAATTGTTAATTTCACTTGCGGAATTTGAACCCATACTGCGTTAAAATGTGCCAATACAGAGGCATACTACTACTATATTATGTAAATATTATAGATATTTGCTATGGATAAATTCAACAAACATTCTATATTTATCACGCTCTATTTGGAAGTATTGAGGTCAAGTTCATTCTCATTGACCCCAAAAATTTACTGACAGGCAAGTTTCTAATGATCACACTCAATGTGTGACTTGTTTACAAATTGAATAAGTACGTAACACTAGAGTAACATTTACAATTTAAACATATTTATAATGTAAAATTGTGACTTCGCTCGCGTAAATGTAAAGTTTAAAAATTAAAATACAGACCATGTTACTCACTGATAATGTGATTTTTTACAGGTCAAAGTATTTTAAAGAATCCATTACAAACAAAACATCAAATCTTTACTCTTTATAATAGTAAATATAATATCGATATAGACTAGGAGTCATCCGTGACTTTGACCGCATTCATATAAAACATATTTATAATAATAATATATAGGCCAAACCCCATCTGATGGCGAGTTATAGTGAAATGGATAACATAAAAATTTTATGAAAAAACACACGTGCGAACATTCATGATGGTCGCTCAAACTGACTTTGAGTTTATTTATCTAATATTATACTTATATCTAACTTCTTAAAAACACTCACAGTCGAAAGAGAGTCGTTGATGAGTCAGTTGCCAAAAAATAGGGCATTATGGCAGAACCCTGTTCTGGGGAAGCAAAATATATGATTTGATAATGATATCTCATCAGCGATTCTCGTGATGACCCTAGAAATAATGGGGCTACTATGTTCGATAGGATAAAAGGCCCTAAAATAAAATTAAAAGTACCAAAAACATAAAATAGAAGGCGGAAGATTGGTCAGAGCCTGCAATGGGCTGTGCAGAATAAACTAAGGAAACTGCAGATCATTAATTCAAATAAATCTATTATATATTTATATTAAAGCATCGGTATTAGATATCTGAGAAATTATCCATACAGATCTATTTGTCATTTTACTTGGCCTTTATGTCTATGTAACGTAGTCCAGTGCTCTGACAAACACCTCGTTTCGTATATTCGCGAATTTGGAAGCTGCATTATGGACAGCAATAAGAACATATAAGTGTGGAGTCGTTTTCAGTGCGGTCCATACTATTATGTCAAATAGCTTTTCGATGCTCAAACACTATGAAACTTATGAACTATGACTATGATATCATCATGAAATAGGACGAATATTATATGCGTATGATAAATCAAGTATATGTTTATTTCTTATATTTTACGTCGACTGTATTTCCTAATATTATTTAGATAAATTTCGAATACTCGTGAGGACCGCCCGCAGTGCCGCCGCGGTATTCACATCGTAGTCCCATGTCCGTCAAAGTCAATCTTTATAAGTTCAGCGCGGATGGATTCCATAGAGGAATGTTCAGCCATGTCTGATGTTTCAAAATTTCAATAACACTTCGTATTTAGGAGTAGTTGGTACTCATTTTATTTCCAAAATGCCTTTTTGTAAGAAAACGATTTCAAAGTCAAAAATACTTTATACAATTTATGCCCTGAGAAGGAGCTTATTAAAGTCATAGCTACCACCGCTTCAGAAAACAACCCAGTCATAGAGAAGAACCGGCAAGAAACTCGATCTGGTTCATCTTTTCATTAAACATATTTTTTCAAACATAGATAGTAGATTCGTTACATTCGGTTTTAGTGGATGCACAGAGATTAACGACTTTTCCAGACATCACCATCGTTCACATATTAATCCACCCTATAATAATAGGCTTTCGACTTTCAAAATCCGCATGACATGGTACTTGAACACACTCTCCGGCAAATCTGTAATGTGCTTCGGGATTTTGTTATAAAACCTAACATTATTACCTAAAAAACTGTTATTGGGTATTAGTGAGCTTGAAACGAGGAAATACCAATTCGTTACGTTTCTAATATTTAATTAAAAACAAGTGACATGAGTTTTTGCATTGAATATAAAGTTGTCTAATGCTATTACAATGTATTTTTATAATTTTAATCAAAATTATGAAATACTTACGTGGGGAAATCCCTTATGGATACGCCACCCTCCCGGGGGAGAGGGTGGGTTATGTCCGAGTCGCACGGACTAAAACCCCACGGTGTACCGACAGACCGTTTTGTGGGGGCGGCAAGGGATCGTTCAAGCTAATCAACCTTGTAGAGCCGCCCCCACGGTCCGCCCGGCGGAAGGTGACCGCCGGGCTCCTACCTATAGAGGGACAGACCGGGTACACACCGGCTGCTCCCCTTCGTCCGCCGGACCTGTGCAATAAGGAGATGGGCCCCCCGACCCATCCCCTCAGGTCCGGCTACGGTGGCAGGAGGAGTTGGGCGAAGCGCCTTCTCCTCCTGCCTGTCCTCCTTTGGCGGAGACGGCCACTTTGAGGGTCTGCCTCGCGGGCCCTCTCCGCCTCCTCCTTCTGCGAGATGACCTCCTCGCAGAAGGAGGCCATCGCTCGCCAAGCCTGTTCGCTGCCGATCATGGCCGAAACCACGCTCGGCAGCGATAAGTCCGTTCCTACGGCCGCCGCCAGGATGCGGCGCTGCTCCCCCCACGCAGCACACTCAGACAGCGTGTGCTGCGCGGTATCTTCCTCAGCGCCGCACTCGTGGCAGGCGGCCGTCGGCTCCCTGCGTGCGATCCGGTGCAGGTACCACCCGAAACAACCGTGTCCGGTGAGTACCTGCACCAATCGGAACGTCAGGGAGCCCCACTCCCGGGCAGTCCACTCCCGCAGGACCGGGCGGACGGCGTCCAATACTAGTTTGTTGTTACATGAGAACTCCTCATCTTGTCTGAATCAGAAATGAGCTGTATTTTATTGTTTTCATTGCAATTGTGTAATTAATATTCAGCGTCTATGGGAAATCTTTATGTTAAGTGGTCTATTTCCTCGGATTAAGTTCTATGCATATCCCTTTGAAAAATATATTCCAATGGGTATAGGAGTTGTGTCAAATATATAGTATTTTCGTATATATGACAGATCGCAAAATTACTACAACGTCATTTACAACCAAATTGCTACAAAATATAACAACCAATCACTGTTATCTATAGCAAAAATAGCATTTCGCAGTGATTATTAAACCTACGAATCGTGTTATAAAATCATCATAGTATTTAACAAATAAAATATATCTCAATGTAGTTTGTTTTCGTTTACCAAATCGACATATTCATATATTCGTCCAATCAAAGCATCTCATTTGTTACATTTTTATCTATAATCATAGCAGATTATAGCAATTAATAATAGAATTATAACAGATTATAAAATATTTATTTACAACTTATACAATTATAACGAATATAATTATTGCTGCTATTCTAGTTCTACTAATTGCTATATAGTATATTAAGCATCACTAATGCTTACTCTTTGACACTGGATATATGTTGATCAATCCCTTACCACTATTGTGGCAAAATTTAATATATTTAAAAAATCAATCAACGGACAAACGCACAAAACGGACAACGGATAAAATCACAGCCCCTCCAATGAAATAAATGAATTCTGGTAAATGATATCAAAAGTTAAAATATAAAGGGGTTTCCTAGTAATCGTGATACGTAGTACCGAGGTCACTTTTGTATAGTTCATAGTGTTTCCGACCTCGAGACTCTAATCTCAATTCATGACCATTCTTATACTAAGGTCTTAATGATCACGTGGCAATGAATTTATTATACAGTGTAGATAGTTGTCGCGCGTTTATTTGTATTTTCAAGTATACCGTAATTTTTTTGAAGTGAAATTTCTATAGGCGCTTTGAGCGGTATTTTTGGTAGGAGATAAATTTATGATTTCGCGTGATGACATGCTAGTAAGCGTGCCGACCGTATTGCGCTTGTGCGGCTTGCGTCGGATTAACGACGCGTAGTATAGGAGCTTGTTGTATAACTAATATTTATATATTGTATTGAGATTGTGCAACCCAATCATGGTTGATTAATTCATAAGCTGTATAAAAATGTATATAATTATTGCTCTAAGTGTCAATAGATGTGAAAACCATACTAATGATAATAATTTCAATTTACAAATTATTAAATTCAAATAATTGATACTATAATTGAATTAAAAATTCAAAAGAGAATGCAGTTCATCCATTGAGTTTTCACTTCTTTCTAAGGGCTAAGTAAGCGGTTTATGTTGGTTCGAATTTTACACGAAGTCTGAGCTTTAAAGGGAAGGAGCATCGTGAAGAATCTTTCTTAGTTAGATACCCCGGTCCATTGAAAAATATATCGGCTTCTATCGGAGTGTATTAAACTGGACTTTAGGGCCATTCCTTGTCCTCCAGGTTATCGCCATATACAACAAATGACATTGTGGTCGATCGCTTGATAAAAAAATGCCACAGTCACTGCAGATAATATGAACTTAACACTAATTATTGTCCGCGAATTCCATACATACTACTATGATACATACTATGATTACCATACAACGAATGCTACTTACAAAAATCATATAAAATATACTGATTGAAATGATTGGCACATCACATATTACATTTGAGGCCGCGAGTACAACAGCTCGCTAAAATCTCATCGCAATCTGGAATCTGCCTGTATTTAAATATTCAAGCACGATGATAGACCTCTTCAACTGATTCCTTTTGGTGTAATGTTATATTATATTATTAATATTTTATTATAATTATCGTGTAGTTGTTAACCAAGCAACGTTTGCATAGTCCTAGTGGCGTAGGAATAGTGGGTATTGTTGAGTCGAGAGGTCGAAGGATGAAATTTGTCTGATAAAATTAATGGTCATTGTATCCATATATGTTTTTATACTTGTTTGCATATAACAAGCTACGCTTAGTTTAGTAATTACTAATCGTTTGTACACCAATAGATGGTGCTGTACAATATCTTGGTACAGCTGTGTCGCGGTGTCAAGAGGAACGCCAAATTAATGATCTTACCGGTGCTTGTTTCCACATTCGGTAATAGTCCGGTGAAGCTGTTAAGGCCATGCTACGAAAAACAACGTAATCAGTTCGAAAAAAAATTTACAAATACGGATTTCTACATCTCATTCGCTAGGGGGTCTATACCCACGTAATAAGGGCTTCTATCACCCAGTCGATATCGTTGGATTGTCATAATAAAAGTCTAGTCCAAAAAATATCGAAGTAATACGAAAATTCTATCGACGATTCTAAAAGCCTTGTTATTGCCGTAACACTAACTGAGGTTAAAAAAGCACCTGTATCCCATTGCATGACTCCTATATTAAATCTCATTAGAGTTTGTCCCACCCTGTGAATGTCATTAATAAACAAACAAAAATACTTTACATTTATGATGTGTGTTGAATAAATTATAATCATAGTAGGTTTATTAAAAATAAATGATTTTAATCAACGTAGGTAAGTCACAGCGGTTATCGTTGAGCGATATAATCAGGTATCCACAGGTCCTTTACAAGTTGATAATATCAAGATAGTGTTTTAGTACAGTCATTGACATGAAACTATCGTGATAAGATTTTGTCTGGTTGTCAATCACGACTTGATAAGGTGAAATATAACGTCAATTAAGCAGTTGTAAATACCTTGTTCATTGCTCCCACCAACACAGTGTTTTGAGAGAGCCATCTTTGGAAGCAGAGCCGCCTGTTTTACGATGAATTTTTATTCTTACCTACATCGTCCGCGTGGAATCCTTTAAAAAAAAAGGTGATTAATAAAATCATCTGAATGTTCATTTACTTATAGACTTTTCTCTCGTACTAAACTCGAGCCTTCATTCAAATTACAATAATTTATGATAGAGTGGACCGATTTTAATAAAACAAAGACGTAAGTTACTACCAAAGATATGCTTTCACATTTATTTGATGTTTTATTGTGAACGCAGTACTTTAGCAGTGATGCGTGTTCATACAAACAGACGGACAGACATTTCTAAAAATTATTGAAATGTATTTTATTATTTATTACTAGACACCGACAATAAGTTTTTTCATGAAAATCGAAAAAATACAAACACGTCCGATTTACATTCTTCAATTCAAATGCTTTTGTTGTCATATGTACCAAAATATCCCTACGAGTAAATCGTAGAGAAAAATATTATAGTACACATATAGGCTAATGGGGGTAGAGCCACGCTGAAACTATTACTGGTTGCAGCATGAATGGGTCGGCTCGTTCGTGGTAGTACTACCGCAGAAAACCGACGTGAAGTAACAGTGCTTCCCCTCTCCTCTCCCTCCCCTCTCCTATCCCTCCCCTACCCCTTCCCCCCAAAGGGTGGCAACGCACGTGCAACTCCTCTGGTGTTGTTAGTGTCCATGGACGGTGGTGATCACTTAACATCAGGTGACGCACTATTCGTTTGCAACCTGTGACATAAAAAAAAAATCACATTTTGGTCGGTACATAATCAGTATTTGTCATTTTAAGCCTTTTCTGCTAACGCGTTGTTCCTTAAGACTTACGTAATTTTCGAGCCCAAAGCTAACTATATATTATGCATTTTAAGCACCAAGTTTCGTAGTTTTGTTTTTTTTTACCATATTGTGGTATTAATAGAATATTTCTTGAAGCATCTATATGCATCTATCCTTATGATGCTCGCGATCATAGTCATACTCTGATACAGATTATTTATTATACATATATAATTATATATATACCCGGACATACCACGGTCGTAGCTAGGAAAATTGAAAATCGGTGTCATTAATCCAATGTTTTGTATGGTTTAAAAAAAATGTAAAAGTCTACAAAAAGAAAGGTAGAAGAGCGTATGTCTCACTGTTCTCTAATACCCGAAGTCCGTGGAGACACTGCTCCCACTCTACCCCACACAGTGTTTACCCCCACCATTTTTCGTCACACAAAAACGTTGTCGATCTAAATTGCAAAGCCTTGCCATAAGAAATTTAATTTCAAAAACGTTTATTCTTTTAATATTACTTATTTATGTTGTATTGCATTAATAATATATTACAAATGAAAAACGTATTTATTTATTTTTATAATCTTATCATTCAACGCTCGCGGACATTGTTAATTACAATTTAATCTTTATTATGATCAATAATTTAGTTTTACTTCTAATTTATTAGTAATGAAAATACTAAACGATCGTTCATTGTTACAGTTTTATGTTTCTGTGGCCATTTTGCTCGTTCTTAATTATCTTTTGTTCTCTGTTATTTTCATACAAATATGTTTTGTTTAATCCGTAATTAAATCATTTCATAATTTACTGAGTTCTTTGTAATTAAGTCGCAATAGTGTAATACTTTTTCACGTATCAATAATATATTTTAAGAAAATTAATGAACAGCAAAAGTGTGTTTGCACAAAACAGAATCGGGTAACTTTAATTAGTTTAAAAACAAACGTAAGTAGAATGATAACAAGGTTTGCCTCGAGCCCTGCCTAATGAGACTGTAATGAAGGCTTTCCGATTAAAATCACAATATTCTTTGTACACAGGATTGGCAGTGATGTGTTTCTGTTGTTTGCCTGAAGGAATTCTCCTATTTGATCATTTATAATAATCAAATATATTACCACGTTTATTTTTAGTAACTCTAAATATAAAGATTTTTTTATATCTAAATAATATTATTAGCAACTTGCACGTGATATAAATTAACGTTGACAATTAAGAAGCGTTCTAAATCTATGTGGACGCTATAACCTACGTGAAGCCTTCTATTTTTAGCATCTATTTTTGTATTAGTTAAGATGAAAACGATTTGGTGTCAACTTCTCATTTACAAAATATTAATTTTACCATAGAAATTACTTTTCATAAATATCTTAAAATGTTTCTAATGATATCTAATAATGTAATTAATAAATATTAAAACTTTCTTAGAAAATTAACCGCAATACAAGTCATTTAGACTTCCGAGTCTGATGTTCATATAATCACTATCATATGAAAGTCTAGAAAAAGAAACACTCGTAACTGTGATATCTATTAGCGGGTCTAAAATCGTGAATGTTCGTGAAGCCAGAATGTTTTCGTTATAATGAGGCCGCTTTGGGCACGGCTATTAACAACACCAATTGAGTCATTTGTTAAGCGGGCCACACAAAGAAGGCTCGATGTCAGCTAATTAGTGGTATTATTTGATTGAAATTAGCTACATTTATTATAATTGAACCTTTTATAATCTGAAAATAGCTAGGGGCTATCTGTTGGATTGATCAAAGAACGTAATTAATCGTCCGATATTAATAAACGGCGGATTGCTTGTCGGGAACGAGTGGAAGAGAAGCAAAGTTGCGAGGTCACGAACGTTGTTCGGTGTACAGATTATATAAAACTCAGCTTGTTCACTCTGTGTTAACAAAATCCAGATGTACATATATCAAATCTAATTTGAAGATTTTCGAAGTGTACCTTCTGTAATGTAGCTGAAATTATCAATTCAAACCTGAAGTAACGTATTCGGACACCGCATCGATAAACTAACGTTCGAATCTTTACAATATTCTGACGAAATTATAGCACGATGGTAAGTAAAACATTTCCTAATCGACTGGTTAACTACCACAGATAAATTGAAAATCTTTTACCAAGTACTTGTAGGTGTATTCCAGTAGCTATATTTGAGAATCAATTCTCTCTGGGTTTAGCGTATTATCTTCTTGAGCTGCGTCGTCATTAACATTAGACGAGATTGCATCCAAATGCTCAGATATGTTATACTTACTGGTTGCGTTATATTAGTTTTGTGGGGGTTGATGTGACTCACGTCCGCAAAAAGTGTATATCTCATTCCTCTGCATGTGCTCTCTGGTCGGTGCTAAAGAGTAAAAAATTCTTGGCCTTTGCATTGAACCTTGCAGCGACTAATAAGTAATCAAGCAATCTACAATAATAAAACATGGATACTTTATTACCATAGGATTAAGTAATAACATTGATTTTTGGCCGCGGATTCACTCATGTTAATGCAAATTTGATCTATCCATCCGGCACAGCATTTTTTTTTCTTTCATCATCACCATCATTACCCTTATTCCACTTAAGTAGGGTCGGCACAACATGTTTTCTTTTTCCACTCTCTCCTGTCAAATGTCATTTCAGTATTCACACCTTTTACGCACATATCGTTTTTCACGCAGTCCATCCATACCTTTTTCGGTCTTCCTCTACTCGTATATCCGTCCACATACATACTCAACACTTTTCTAGTTACATGGTTTTCATCTCTCCTCATGACGTGCCCATACCATGCTAACCTATTACTCCTCAACTTCTCTGTCACTGGTGCTATATTCAAACTTCCTCTGATATACTCATTCTTAATTTTATCCATTCTAGTCACACCACACATCCACCTTAACATTCGCATCTCTGCCACATGTAATTTTCTCTCATCCTTCTCTTTCGTAGCCCAGCACTCAGATGCATACAGCATGACTGGTCTTATCATAGCTTTATAAACCTTTCCCCTTGAGTTTCAAGGGCATTCGTGGGTCACAAGCTACCCCGGACACATTTCGCCATTTCATCCATCCTGCATTTATTCTATTCCTCACGTCCTTATCAATGCCACCGTCGCTTTGTATCAATGAACCGAGATACCGAAAATTAGAGCAGGCTGGTAATAGTAAATAATAAGTAATTTAAGGCTATAGGAGAAAAACTAGACGTACCACCGAAGTCGCAAAACAAATGTTCAGTTTTTGTTCTACTAATTTGCAAACCAACATTCTCCCGTTTTTCTCGCCATTTTTCCAGCCAGCTCTGAACCATTTTTTTTTCTTTCTTGTATATATACAATTTCATCATGATCGGTTGAGTAGTAAAGATGTGAAAACATTACAAATATACTCATATTCGCATTTATAATATTAGTTATAATATACGTTTAAAAAAATGTTGGGTATGGAGATATTTCCTTAAATGATGTAATCACTCATTACCATTATTAGATACACTTTAAAATGTGTTTTAGGAAAAGAAAAATCTTTAAATGCTACGTAGTAAACGATATTATAAACCTGTATTACACCAGTCAGATAAAATCTATAGATATTAAAGGAATACATTATAGACTAAATCTCGCGTACTAGTGATGCACAGTGCTCAGCCGCTGTTATCGATGCTAGTATTTCAATAAAATCAGTTATTATAATAAACGCAAAATAATTTTACAAATCTGGCCAAACGCCAGTCCAACGGTCCTGTTACAGATTAATGTTGCGGTTGACATCGCGTGCTGTGGGTAACGGTATATCATCAGTTAACCGCTTTATTTTAACAGTTATGACATTAAAAAACGAGCAAATGCAAGTCCCAGTTTGTTAATTAGTGTGTTCTGTAAACTAGACAAACATTTTAATTTACATATCATTATAATATTAACGACTTGAAACTTGTCTAAAGGTAATTCAACTGAAAATTGTAGAATGTTTGCAATACAATCCCACCTGATGTTATATGACGATGTGATCTAAGATTGTAAACTTGATAAACTAAAAGTCATGGTGGCCTAGTGGTTTGACCGGTGAAATATCATTCCGATTTGAATTCCGGCATGTACCAACGATTTTTCCTAAATTCGCGTATTCATTTAAATTGGTAACACTATACGAAAGAAGTAAGTAAGTAAGCTGTTTGGAGACAGATCACAGAGACAGATCTACACACTGACGTTAGCTGACGCTGTCATTCTAGCCTGCAAGCCTCTTGATATACTGGCTGATCCCAATACAAAATAAGTGTAAAAAGTGACATTGTGACTGCTTTCTCATGATGTGCTCTGATCAGAAGGGTCTGGGAATGTTCACTGGCAGACGAACGGTTCCAACTTTTCAGGAATAGCAATTAGCAAGTAATTATAGACTGACCTCAGTTAGAATTACGGACTTTTTTGGAATTGGGTATAATAATAGTAGGCACCTCTTACCGTTTAACATCAGTTGGCCGCCAAGCTTACTCGATTCTTCATACAACAAAAGAACAATAAATACCGATAACATTTTTATCTTCTTTTCCTCTCACTATTCCGTTTGTGCTATCTACATTAGCTAATACAATTCATCTGCATAATAAATAACTTATTTCTTTTATAGAGTTTTCTGGTAATCAACCTGTCTGGCCTTTATTGGTCCAGACGAAATAGATTGAAATATTGGGTATATGGAATTGTCGATAAGCAAAATTGTAATACACGTTCATTCGTCCGTCTATTATTTTATGGCTCGATGTTTTTTTGTTGTGTCGCAGAACTGTATAATTAGTTATTTTACTTTATAATTAGTTTAGTAAATTTATACACCTTAATCTTTTTGGTTCAATCTAATTGCAAATTCAACTCGAGAATCAAATCTTTGTTTTTATTTAATTATTCTAGTCCATATAGATGTAGATAACAATAAAAGAAAATGTCCATTTGTAATTGAAAACAAATTAGAATAAAAAACAGTGTTACAAAAAGCAACGTTTACACTTGTCGTATGTCAATTTTACTGATTGAATTTTAATGCAGCCAGCGTAAGCCGTGGTAAGTACGGATTTTCTGAAGAGTTTATAGAAGCAAGATAATACACTAGCAAGTTAATGTTAAATCAAGAGAAACTATAGACTGCTAGCTCTTGCTCGCGACTTTACTCGCAGTATTGTTTTGACCTATTATGCCTCGGGTACAATACATTTTTGCTGGATGAAAGTACTTTTCTATGCCATTTTGTGTACCCCAGACGACGTTTATGCAAAATCTTATGATGATTGGTTGATTAGGTAGGCTCGAAAGCGTAACAAATGAACTAACTCACATTCATATTATATAGGTAGGAAATGAGATTGATAGGCTCCCATCGCTGTTTGATCTATTATTATAAAAGTTGTAGTACAGCGAAGTGTTTTTTGATCAAGAAGGTTTCCATACAATTCGGTTACCATAGCTCGTTACTAGATGGCGCTAGACTATATCTTAATGTTATTGAATATATTTCTACACAAAGCAGACGAAATCGCGAGCGCTTGCTAGTGTAATATGAAATTAGTTATGTCCGTAGTTCCACATGCTTGTGCTACAAAATTCTTATTGTGTTTATTGTCTTTTGATTTAGTATTAATTTCTATCTCCCTTTCACCGGGTCCCGTATCTCTCAAATATTTACATTATGTTTGAATAATCAAAATCGGTTCACTCAGTTCAAAGTTATGAGGTAACAAACATAAAAAAAAATACTGTCGAATTGAGAACCTCCTCCTTTTTTTGAAGTCGGTTAAAAAATTGGTATAAACAAAATAATTAAGTTATGTATCCCCTATTTATCAACCGACGTTCTTTTTTTTTTGTTTGCTTAGTATATTATATCGAGATCTAATGTTATCAATAAAACTTTTTGGAAAGAGTTCGCCTTTTTTGTATTTATTAAAACTTTATTAAAACTCTGAAACACGAATGAATTATTGTTGAGTTACGATAACTTTCGTTATTCGTAAAACGTTTGAATTGAGTACTTCAAATTTTGTATCCTATCTTTAAGAGAAAATTTTTATATGTATCTGACAAAATATATATCAAAATTGAAAACAATAATTCTTTTATTCGTTTAAGAAATTTAAAGAATGCTAAATAAATTATGTAGATAATATTTTACACTTTTCATTGTGTTTTTTTAGTCACGAACGTTTCACATTTAACTGTAAAAATTTTATGCAAATAATTTTAATGAATATATACAAGTTGTTTAACTGTTTCAGTTGCGTTATGTTAAAGACTGACTACGTACTGGCCGATTCTGAGACATGACGACGGTAAACGTGATTACAAACCTGTTATGATTTGGATGTATAAGAATTATTACTCGTACGAGTTTATAAATCATTTAAAAGAAAAAAAAGTCGCGGCGGTCATAAGGACTGCCGACAGAAGTGAAAACTCAAAACAAAAAAATAAATATGTACTCGTTTAAATTTTCATATTAATTATAGTGTGAATATTTAAATTTCAGAATTAGTTTATTGAAATTATTAACATTAGTGTGGTGTTCATATTTGTTGGCACTCGGAGCGATAATTATACACATTTTTAAAGTATATTAATCAGTCACATGTATGATGAGCTACAAAATATCAATATTACATGTACACAGGCCTCTATAGTAGGCGTCGCAAGTCTCACGTAAACCGCGTAAGTGCAATACGGCCGCTCATACTTAAGTAGCATGTCATGACGCGACATTATAAATTTATATTCAGCCAAAAATACCGCTCAACGCGCCTAGTGAAGTTTTCATTTCTAACAAAGTTTCTTTGTATCACGATACTGAAAAACGAATCGTCGTTTTTATTAGGTGAAAACTTAGAAAAAGGTCAAATTAACGTATTATGCTGAGGATGTCGTAGTCTGGTGAAGCTGTTTAGACCTTGCTGGGTCAATAGCGTAGTCAGTTCGAGATAAAAAAAACTGAGGATGTCAGAACCCTTTTAACTTCTTTATCAAATTAGCTCTACAAAAAAAAAAACGTTTTACAGCGTATTTTCAATAGATAACGGTTCACATTCGCATATAGCGATGTATCATCTGGCACTAATCGCCAAATATACATGTCTCATAATGTTTATCTAACGCCTCAGTAAGTTCTTCTTTGAGATCAGTAAAACAGTAGTTCTGCTCATATATTTATATCTGTACTACAGCGACCGATAATAGATGAGGATTTAGAGACTGTTACCGTTATGCAACGTTGGCGAAAATCACAAGATAGCCGGCTATACCCTTTCCTTACTTTGAAACTTTTTTGACTGTATAAAACAAAAAAAATTATATAGCAGTCGTAGCTGTGAATAGTGTCCTGAATAATGTCCATATAGTGCAATAGTGAAAAAAGCGGTGTGATAAAACGTAAATGTAGTATCACAAGTAACACATGCGATTTCGCCTTTATTTATATTGCATTACAAACGCAAAGCGGACGCACAATATACACATTTTCACTAACAGCTGACTTGAAATTTATTTGAAAAGAAACTCGATTATTTATGATAGTAGTGTGCATTAAAACGATAAATTAGCGCGTATCATAATTTTATTGCTTTGGAGATGCGCCCGCGCATGTCTGATATGCGATTATATGTAAAGAAGCGCGCATAATGTCGCTGTGTAGGATCTAATATGAATACCAATAGACATTCTTACAATTCATCTTGTAAAAATCAGATCTATATGTATAGAATGTTAATAGATCGATAAATTCCAGTACTGTGTGATAAATAATTATTAAAATTGTTACATGTGTTTTTCACGAAAAAGGTGTATATTTTCATGTACACAGGCCCCTTATACACCGCGCCGGTAGTCCGATGCAAGCCACGCAAGCGCAATATGGCCGGTCATTATATTCAACGTGCCTAAAGAAGTATTCACTATAAGCAAAACATCTCATGCTAATTGTATCGAGAAAATATATATATCAGGTGCAGAGATATTTTTTACACGTTCGCCTCAATTATAAGGGACAACGAGAAAACCAAATAAAACCCAGTAATTTAAACCAAGTCTGTAGTCTTCGGTAACAAGTTTATAAGTGCTCCGGACGGGCCCGAAGCCAGAATTTACAGCGAGACGCATGAAAATTACACAGTACACGTTTCTATCACGTGTACTTAATACATTTGTCGGAGGGAGTACAATTATGGTCAGTCCGGTGTGACGGGCTGCCCCGTTAAACGTGGAGTCGTGAACTTTTAAACGCACTCGGACACGGCAATTCGAGCTCAGTTCGACCGTGAAAATATTATAATTTGTTTTTTACTATGTTCAGAGGTACTAAAATATATACACATTTAAATTAAAAGTAATGGCTTAGACATTTAATATTGTAGTGATAGTGATGTTTTCTTACAAGTTTTTTAAGTACATAATTAAATACTATGTACTGTACGTTTTTTTTTCTTTGCTTATATGCATAATTAATTACCGCTGCTAGTCTTTTAATTAAAAACTTTTCCAACATCCCAGACACAATCATGATTCTCCATCGCGTCGCGTGCAAATAAGCAAATACTATGATAATCCTTTATTAGATTACTCATCACATATTGCCTCATTCAACTCCATTCTATTCTAACTTTTGTTTTAATTAAATGAAATATATTTTTAATCACAGAACGGAAATAATAAATTAATCAGAATTACAATTACAATTTAATTATGCATTCAGCGGTGGTTCAATTATCATAGTAATTGCGTATACAGATTAAAACAGATTAAAAATCGTTGTTTGGAACTTCACAATGATATCTAATTAAAATACGAAATCCATTATTAAAATAACACTAAACTGTTGAGAATTTACATTACGAAGAGATTTTGAAAGCAATTTTCGTATTCTGCTTTTTATCATTTTTTTAAATGTATTTATTTAGAAACACCAGCAAGTTTTATACTACAATAGTACATAACATGCATTTTTAAAGACTCTATATAAGTGCAATCTTAATTATAGGTGTTTACGACGTATTTATTATATTCTACAGCAAATAACCTAAGTAAATGAGAAAGCTAAAACAAATACAACGAAAAAGAAGAGAAAACACTAACCATACATTCTAATTCTAATTGATTAGTGTTTGACCACAATATTACATCTCTCCCGATGTCAAATGACATTGTGGATGAAGATGGTAACAAACTAAGCCTAGAATTACAAGGCCCCTTTTGGTTGGTTACAATTGTAACTGCTGAAATACTATAGTATTGTTTGAAGATAGATTTTTAGCTTGAGAATGTTAGTTAACGGATTATAGAAAGAGTATTACCACTATGCTATAGATTTATCACGCCATTATTATGAACATCAAAAGCTACGCCTCATTATTTCGAAACTATCAATCGACGCGATCTCATAGCATTGTACAAATCAACTGTTTGCTGGAGAAGTCGTAACATGTAAAATATTAGTTATTTTTTAGATATTTCAGAACTTTGTTTGTTATTAGCATCATATATATTAGTTTTCTGAAACGAAGCAAAAAAATATATTAATTTAAACTGTAAAATTTACTCTTCCTAATTATATTTTTTATGCAGATAAGTATAAAAAAATACAGTTATAAGATTTTTCCATTTCGTAACATTAATTATAGGAAATTCGATTGTTTTAGTGAATTCTCCATTAATTAGTGTTTAATTTAGTGTGTTAAATAGTGTTTTCGGTCCGCCACGTCATCTCTAATTGCAAGCAATAACTCTCCATCCGCAGGCGACGCGACGTGTCCACACTAATTCCTTAGTGAGTGGTTATCGTCACGATACACTTGTTTGTCGTACTGACAAATCTCTGGCTATTATTTATTAATTAACTGCATCACAAAACAAAGTCGCGGTAACATTATGAATAGATTGTTATGTTATGGCTTTTCTGTACATGAAACGATGATGGGTTAGTTGATAGCGTATTCGGACACCGCGATGGATGTAGGTTCGAATCCTAGCAACTTAGCTGAAGCTTTCGGTGAAGGAAAACATCGTGATGAAACTATAACCTGGTGGTAGGACTTTTGCTAGGTCCACCTGGCTAGCTACCACCCTTAAGTTTGGCTTTTGCTAGGTCCACCTGGCTAGCTACCACCCTTAAGTTTATAATTATTTGCCAAGCACTTGTTGGTGTGTTCCGGCAGCTCCACTTGAAAGCCATCCCCATCTAGGTTTTAGTTTGTTTACCTACTTAGCCCACATCGTCATTTAACATCATGTGAGACGGGGTTATTACAAAATAGTAAAAAAAATATATGTCATAGGTGGCAAACGAACACGCGGGTCATCTGAGTTTAAGGGATCACCGCCATCCATAGACACTTGCAACACCAAGGGGAGTCGCAAGTGCGTTGCCGTGAAACTCTGTGAAAATTACGTATCTCGTGCTCTCGTGAAACTTACGTATAACTTCCCTTTTAGGCCCTGCTACACGGACCTAACTACTTGTTACGGGATTATTCTCGTTAAGAGACCAACATTTTTAAATCCGCAAAGTACGACCTACGGTTTATTCGAGTTTAAATTTGTCACCGAATCATCACATGGACTTTGGGATCTGTTCTTTGTATGGTAATTACTCCAAGGTAATCTGATGTATAATAGCATGTAACTTTCCACATGATTTAATCCTAAAAATTGGCAAGAATGCAAGAAGACACTTGCAACACCAGGGGAGTTGCAACTGCGTTGCCAGCCTGTGTATAGCTGAAGGTGAAGGGGAAGGTGGTCCTCCGGCGCTCTCGCTGACCAAGCATTGTTACTTCACGTCGGTTTTATATGAGAGGGTGGTATACTACCACGGGCGAATCGCCATTCATGCTGAAATCATTAGTAGCTTCAGCGTGACTCTACCACCTACAAAAGACTCCTACTAACGTATGAAAAGAATCATATATATTAATACGTGAAGCCTAAACTTTTTACCCCTTTTTAACGGAATTGCGCGAACGGATGAACGTGAAATTTGGCATAGTTAAAGTTTATATGGAGGAGAAGTGCAGAAAGCTATTTATTTTATATAAAATACATTAGAAGTACATTAAATTAATTAAAATAAATATGCACACTACTGCTTCAATTTTACACAACATATACATACATACATCTAATAAAAAAGACATTTTACATCCGTCAATAAAGGACTTCAAAAAAGGTTGTGAAGGAGGTTGCTATACTCGACTGTGGTATGTATTTTTTAGTCTTACGTACCAATTACCCTTTTTCATTCTACATTCAACAATGATATTATATATAACATATAACTATTATTATAATATTTATCATGCCTTACATGGTCTTTGAATTTAACTATTCAAATTACAGGTTAATTTTACAATTATATAATAATTTTAAAATATTTTAAATTATATTTAGTACAGTTGGTGATGAATTTTGAACAAAAATGAATTCATTTTCAAAAGTTAATAAATAGTAGTGTTAGCAATTTTTAACAAAAACAATTATTGATTAATTAAAAACAGAACTTGCCAATTTAGATATAAGCTGCTAAGAATCAATTCTAATAATTAATCACTGGTTAAATAACCGACACGAGTTCGGACAGAGCCACCGCACGATACGACGGCCACCGAAAGAGTCCCTCAATACGTTTTTTTTTTTTTCGAACTGACTATGCTATTGACCTGGCAAGATCTTTACAGCTTCACCGGACTACGCCCCTCAATACGGCAAGTGCCACCCCTTATATGGGCCGACGCAGTATAAACTACCCGACATTTTCATTTATTTCCAACAGTAGTATTAAAACATCTTTGTTTTGGATTGATCATTTGGTTCTATTGTGTATCCATTACTGCATATCACTATTTCTCATAATGTACAACCGACTATATTTAATTAAATATCCACCAGAAATACCGCCCAACCATGGTGTCCTGTAAAATTAAATGAAAATCGTGTCATGAGTTGCGATAAATTTCTTTATTTTCGTAAAGTTATGTTTAATTAGAATTCGAGAGCCTTACTACCTTATGTAACCGCCTGTTTTTTGTTTCAAATTTATAATTAATTGTCATTCAGGTATATATATTTTTTTATGTATATAATTTAAAAAAAACGTGGCAAATAATTGAGTAGCCATGTTGAAAATCTTTGATTATAGAAGTATATCCTTTGACAAAATAACTCTAATAAAGTTCAAACTTTAAAAAATCAATTAACTATGGTCGAATGTTGACCACTGGGTGCCTACTAGTAAATATAATTATGCGTATAGATGTATTGCTTGTTACATTATCTTATATTTATACTATGATTTTGGATATTTATTCATAACTTTGAATAAACTTCACATCAATTAGCTTTTACGATGTAATGTATATGGCCGCGAATGACGTTGATCTAGAATTGATTCCATTGGTCAATTTCAAGAGAACACGTCATAGAGACGCCTTCGCATTGGTAGAATTTGTATGTTTGAACACGGTAAGGACTAGACAAGTATACTAAACGTACTCAGTAATTAACATGACCCGTCGGATATTTTACGAAATGATACGTATAAGAAAGGTCAATAATTCGTTTTTATATGTAATTTAAAATTGTTTAGGTATTTAATATTAGCCGGTATTGAATACAAGGACTCGCTGTGTTACATTACAATAACGTTAATCGATATACTATTGTGTCTTTAACTATTTGCTCATTTTAAAAATAACTAGAGATAAATTGCCCTACAACTAGTAGTGAGAATTTAGTTATAAATGGGCTAATTTTATTTTATTCATAGAGGAATAGCAGTAAAGATAAAATTACAAAAAGAAAATAACATTACAGCCCACAATGAATACAGATAAATATGGTAGCTCTCAGAACAGAACAGTTTTCTTGATTATGAAGTCAAAAGCACCAACTGTTTATATCTAAGAGTACCCTGATTGAAAATAAAATTTTACATTGCTAAAATTTAAAAAAAATCTCGTAATCAGTTTGTTGATAGATTCTGTAACCTTCCCTTAAACATATATTTTTCTACATTATATTTAGGGGCTTTTGTCATTGTAGATATCTCAGTCCCATCATAACCTATACCTATCTACAATTAAAAATAAATAATACTAAAATATATAACAAAGGAATTTGATAGGGAACTTAAACGAACTACGCAACATTCTGGAAAAATCCTAAGTCGAACATATCATAATGCTGTGGCTAACATCCAGATCCTCGATATTAATTGTAAACGTCTTATGAAATAGCGTCGTCTACTCATGATACGTAATATCGATGAGTTTATATTTTTTATTAGAAAATCCGGATTTTTTTAAAATGAAAATAACCTGTGGTCGTGAATGTACTATATAATATTGTAAGGTTTAACTAAATCAACTGATTATCTGAAGAAAATCGCATAATATATTCATACATTCTAATTAAAATTATAACGTAACATGCAAACTTTATTTCATTAAATAAATACAAAAAAATCCTCATACTAAAAGAAGGTGTATACTATAAAAATATATTTTCTTGAGCAATATATAATGTTATAAGAGTTTTATTACCGTAAGTATTAAAACAAAACAACACTAGAATGGTTCGTTATCAAAATATTAGAATAAATTAAGAATAATGCTTGGATTATATATAGTCGTTTTTTAAATATTTTTCGCATACTATTTATTTTTTATATTTGTTAATATAATGTTTTTTTATTTCTATGAAATGCTACAACACTGATATAGGACATTATAAAAGTCATAATTGTTAGTATTAAAAGTTACCATAAATGTGAAGTACAGTCTCGTCAATCTTTTTGGCCGCTCTAAAGTTTCAAGAGTTTAATACAATACATAGTTCAAATATTATATGAATCGAAAATTGTTATTTATTTATAGTTTTTTCGATATTATACATATAATATAACAAATTTAAATAAAATTTGTGTTTTGCGTATCTATATTCAGACCGGACAAAAAGGTTGGTAAGTTTCAGTAAGTTTTGATGATTTTTTATATGAATAAATAAAATCTTCATGAGATTGCTCTTGTACGTACTTTGAAGATGATCGGTCAAATGTTGTCGAAGTTTATCGATCTCGAAAAAAAAAAAACAAATCGAACGATACAAACACACAAGCGATACGATCGATTCCCATAATTTCTAGAAGATTACATATAATCAACGATGATTCGATGCTAGTTATCTACCAAATTACTGCTTTAAAATACAACAACGTACGTAAAAAAATATGTACAATTCCAGTCAGAAATCAATTGAACGGTATACAAATACAGGTGTTTTTTTCCGGGCGACTTCAAAATGCCACAAACATGTGAAGTTGGAAACGCTGTAAACCCGACAAATTATGCGAAATAATAAATTGTATATCTACTTATTGATCAATCGGACTTTAATTTTATTTCCAAACTGAAACTTTAATCATTGTAATATTATTAAGTTATATAAATAAAATGATAGAGGCACGTCTATGTACGCACATCACGCAGAAAGTACTGGATAGATTTGGATCTTTTTTTTTAAAATTAATTTTTTTTTTTATGTCATAGGAGGCAAACGAACAGGTGACCCACCTGATGTTAAGTGATCACCACCGTTCATAGGCACTAACAAAACCAGAGGAGTCGCAAGTGCGTTGCCATCCTGTTTTTGTGGGGAATGGGGAGTGGGGAGATGAGAGGGGAGGGGACGGAAGGGGAGTGTAGGTGGGTCTTCGGCATTCTCACTGACCGAACGAAACGCAACAATGCAAGCACTGTTACTTCACGTCGGTTTTCTGTGAGAGGGTGGTACTACCCCGGACGAGCCATTCATGCTGGAACCAATAATAGCTTCAGAGTGGCTCTACCACCTACCATCTTCATTTAAATAGAGGTTATTTAATTAGATATTACAATTTTAAACTAGTGGTTGAAGTACGTTGTATAGAAAGTATTTTGTAAGCAACGTTTAGATATAAAGTATAGTTAAGTGCTCTATACTTTTCCGGTACTTAAAATAAATCATTAAGATAATAAAAAATGTTGACGTAGTCGCGTGTAGTAGCTAGTCTATAAATAATTGTTATAATACAAGGTTTAGTAAAAATATATCAAGTTTTCCTCAAATGTTGTTAGTTGGCCGATGGACAAAAGAGTAGTCCGGTGAAGCTGTAAAGACCCTAACGGGTTAATAGCGCAGTCAGTTCGAAAAAGAAAAAAAAAACAAAAAAAAAACTTCGTTTGATTAGTACTTTGACTTTGATCGGACAACTAACAACATTGCAATAGCAATATGTGATTAAAATAATGCAGTAAAACTTTTTGGTTTCATAAAATCACAAATCTATAGGACTCGGATGAATAAAAAACATTGAATGACACATACCAATTATAATCAGTTCCTAAAGTTGTTCAAACTGTTTACAAATCTTAGACATAATCGATTAAACGTATTTCCACATAAACGGTTGAACATTCATTTATTGCTTGTCTGGCTAGATATATGTACTATCCTCTCGTGTGGAAACTGTACCATCTGTTTATTCCAAGAAATCAATTATTTAATCTAAACTTGTTTATATCGCAAAATAATGAACTTTATTATACCTATTTATACATATATAATATTTATAACACATGTATTTGCGCTGGTTTGGTTATTTACACGGAAAAAGCGGAATTATTAGACGACTTTCCTTCCAACGTTGAATTAAGCCTAAGCGGAATGGATAAAATAAAGGGTAGATATGGAAAGAATAGGACTCACCAAGATGTGGTTGGTGGTGTCTTCTCTTCATTCACAGCTAATGGACCTCGTGCAATTTAACTTTCACTCGATTAAAATAGTATAAATATATTATTATTATGAATAATTATAGATGTGATGTTGTTATCTATACTAAATATTATAAAGCTGCAGGGTTTGTTTGTTTGGTTGAACTTGCTAATCTCAGGAACTATTGGTCTGATTTGAATAAGTATTACCAGTGTTAGATATCTCATTTATCGAGGGAGGCTACAGGCTACATATAATTACGCTAAGACCTATAGCAACGGAACACCAATGAAGAATGTTTCAAAATCAGGGTTTTTTCGTTTTGAGAGCTTCCGCTGCGTGTTAGCGTTAGCCCAAAGTAACTATTGCAACTGAACGAAGTCGCGGGCACAGGCTAGTTCAATATAATTAAATAATTTATTCTATATTTTGTAATCACCGAGCCTTTCGCCGTTGCAATTCAAAATTCTGACTGATTACGCCGTGAGAGGGTTAGAGGGGAAAAAAAAGAAGGCGTTGTACGGATATAAATACAAAAATCGAAGGAATATACCGTTACGTTTCGGATTCATTTATACGTATTTTCGCCTAAACAACATGTAAAATACATATATAATATTAATAATAAACTGATAAAGGTTTTTGAACGTGACCGTACATTGGTAAAACCGTTCTCTTCGTTTTGAGGTCACGATGAATAATACACTGGCATATTAGCGGTCATTATATGCAAATAATGTTACATATTAGGACCGCAATATATTTTTGTGTATATTTATATGCAACTAGATACTGCCCGCGAATTTATCCGTGGTCAATTAAATAGTGGTAAGTTATAGTATGTGGATTGCATTTATTGATTCGTGATAGCATTTATTGAGTTTTCTAAATAACTGTCCGTTTTATTTATCGTTCAGTCCCTTGCCCGATATTTACTTATTGTTAGGTTGGAGATAAAGCCATTTCTTTTCTATTCATTGTCTTTATTACTTTTAAATAGATATCCTAAAGCCCTAGAAACCTTTGCAACTTCGACTTCAATGGAACACTACCTCATGTATTTTTGTCTGAAAGACTGCTTATAGGAACTATCTGTGATTGATGCTACCGGAACATATGTCCTATTTATAAGTTATTGGTTGACGAACTAGCGGACAGTAGCTATTTAGATGGACTTTTAGGAGACGGTATTCAAAGATAATAAGGTGTCCCAAAAACAAAAGTTCAGTTCCTATTGTTGACTCGCCTATTTCGGTTGGAAGAACTTATTTAAGCATTTAACGCATTTCCACTAAATCTATAAAGATAGTGATTTAATAATACCAATGAAGCTTACCGTAAAATCAGGTTTTAAACCAATAAAAACTAAAGTAATCCAACAAATGAACTATACAATTAACTCGTAAAAACTTGTAGCTATATGCCGTGATATACGATTGGACGAAATTAATCAATGGCCACCGGGACCGGACGATTGAATGGATATTTTATGTTCCCGTGGGCGAAGAGTGCCCACCAATTTGTCCGCAGTTTTTTAATTAGTACGAATACGTGAGTATTTGTACTACTATTGTATTTGTCCACGATGAACTCCGAAACTACTCAACCGATTTTCATGAAAGTTAGCATTTACACTATATAATTTGGACCAACTTAAGAGATAGGATAATTTATATTTCGATTAATGGCCTAAATATTTTTATTATAAATTAAATGATTGGCGATGTTGATTATTGTTATTAATTGTAAGCTACATCAGTCTCGAACAGGTGGCGCTTTAAATTAGTTTGTTAAAGGAAAACTGTAGGACCAACTGCTATGTTAAATAGATAATTCGATAATATCCAGGTCTAGGAGGGAGGGAAAATTGTCTAGAGGTTGTATGTGGTGTTCCGCAGGGGTCTGTCCTGGGACCCCTCTTATGGAACTTTGGATATGACTGGTGCTGCGCGATGCTTTCCTCCATGGCGTCAGCGTGGTCGGTTATGCGGATGCCACGCTGGTACTAGCCCGGGGGAAGACGCACCGCGGTGAGGCCGCGTTGATCGTTACAGCAGGAGTCGCTGAGGTCGTTGACAGGATCCGGCGTCTGGGATTAGAAGTGGCGCCGTGTAAATCCGATGCCGTGTGGTTTCATGGACCTCGGAAAGCGCCGCGTCATAGAACCCGGATTCTTGTGGGAGGTGAGTCTATCGACGTCGGGTCGAGTATAAGGTATCTCGGCCTCCTCGACAGCCGATGGACGTTCAAGGAGCACTTCCGGCAGCTAGTTCTTCGATTAATAGACACAGCAGGTGCCCTCGCCCGCTTGTTACCCAACCTTGAGGGAGCCAAACTCTGCCTGCCGGAAGCTGTATCTGGCTGTTTACGGGGCCCCGAGTGAGCATTTAAACTGACAGCTAACAACATCGCTCTCCTTCGGAGACCACAGCGGGCGTTGGCCATCAGAGCCGTACGCGGGTATCGCACGATCTCCTTCGAGGCGGCCTCCCTATTAGTCGTATCCCTATGCTGGGACCTGGAAACGAGAGCTCGAGCGGCTTTGTATCGTTGACGCGTAGATTATGATAATACGACTCCGACAGTTCGTCGGGAGGGGGGGTAACACCCACTCCCCTTGATCCCTCAGGCCGCAGTTGGGGCCCCTTAGGAGGGAACAACACCTATCGGAGGAGCAGACGTAGTGTCGAATAGACAGTCCCTGCCCCCCGGCTAAAAGGTGTAAGAAGGTTCCATGGGGTTTAGTCCGAGCGACTCGAGCATATCCATCCTTTGCTGCCCGGCGAGATGAATATCCGTTAGGGATTACCCCATGGAGAAATAAATAAAAAAGGACCAGCTGCTATAGATATCTCATAGATGGCGCCACGATTTAATTTTAAATTTATTTTTTAATAACTAAGCCACAACAAAGAGTGGCCGGGTTAGCTAGTTTACGTATAAAAAAACGTTTCTATCATATTACTGAGTTTATTTATGTTATAAGGTTTGCCTTATCAACAAATATTGTAATTATCCAGACTCGAATTGATTTAATCATTTATAACCCTTTATTATTAAAGTATCAGTTCACATAAGACATCTAAATCCTTGGCCCCTCAATATATAGAGGGGATGCCTCTGTAGGTCTACCATATTTTCTGTCTGGACACTTCATAACATACGAATTCTTGTAATAAAAATAATGGACTATTCAAAATAAGTTATAACACAAAATAAATGAAAAATATTAGTTATTCTTGTTTCCTTATCTTTGGTTACACGAATATGAGGAAACTTAAAACCATACTTTTTTATTACAGTTAATATAAGCATATAATATTTTTCATGAAGTATTATTAGCCTATTAATCAAAAATAATTAACTGTCAACATTAAAGATATAATTACATATCTAGTAGATTTCCTTTTGTATTATAATAAAGTTAATGAATAGAACATGCTTTGAGGATAACAACTCGTGAAACTAGTTTCCTCATGTCTGACATTATGTGTATGTTTAAAAAAAAACAACATTTATTTTGTATGTCATATAATTTCCATTGAATTCTATGTCAGTAATTTCTATATTTCCGAGACATTAATGGAATGCCTCAAAGGCCATATTAGTCACTATTTTTTATTTATTTGTAAATCTAACGTGTGTCTACATTTCAGCGAAGTTATATAGCGAATAGCTATAAAGAAAGAATTATTTATAGCGAAGTTATATTTATTTTTAGCGACCATAGTTAGAGAAGTCGTTTTCATACTTCTTGTTCTTCTTCTACCTAGCGTTTACCCGCTCTGGTACCAGGGTCTGCTTTCCTATTTAGCTTTCTCCGCTTTGCACGGACTTAGGCATAAGTAATTATTGTACTTAATATTTAATAAAGTGAATTGCTTTTTATACATCAGGTTAACGCCTTATTTAAGGTCTAATTTTGTAATATTTAAATCATAATAAGAGTTATGTATAAATGCATAAAAATTGTATAACTGTCCGGTGTTGTGTAACAAACCTGGGACTTATCCCGATTTGTAGGGACCCATGGCTATCATACGGTTCGAGTACAGGGTGGCCGTGTCACTGCAACGTCTTCCACCCCCGCTCTTCAGATCTAATTAGACTCACATTCTCATTTCGTTTTCGCGTTTAATTTGGCTGGCGGTTTCGCTTTAATTACATTATCGCGGGTTGTCCCGTTGCGTTCCTCGAATGATTATTAAAAATAATCGATTTATTTGCTTGAAGTTAATCAACGGAATTTTTAGTCTGTTCCTAGATATTCGGCCTAGCACCGCAGGTTATAAAGCGTTTTGATGATTTGAAGCGATGATTACTTCATAGCGTGATTGGATAGCGTCGATTGATGTAGGTTCGAAACCTTGCAACTGTGTCGCAGCTTCCGGTGAAGGAAAATATCGTGATGAAACCATTACATGGTGATAGGGTTTTTTTTTTCTATATCCGCCTGCCTAGCTACCACCCTCAAGTTGAAAATCTGTCGCCAAGCACCTGTCGGTGTTTACCGGCAGCTACATTTGAAAGCCAGTCCCCCTGGGTTTGGCATGTTTACCATCTTATACACCGTCGTCATTTAACAACAGATGTGATTGTGGTTAAACACTAGAGCCTATAAAGTTGAAATAGGTTATTTTATTAAGCCTTTATGTATATAAAAATACACTTACGAGGTTTTGCCTGGAAAGTAATATGAAGATGAACAATATAAATTTTCCACCAAGTGTCTCAAAATATATACATTTTTTTTGGAAATGTACTTAATAAACATTACCCGAATGACCTTTTAAAAGAACACGAGACTTTTTTATTACCGCAATAATACTTTTTTGTCGGATAATATTTTACACACTACGGTACTTACTGTACGGTTATTTTTAAGTTTTAAATTCCTCTGAATTATCTCACAGAGTCATCATGTTTATTGTAGTCTTGCGAGGTACTTAAAAACGTCAAACAAAAGGGGACAAGGAAAAATATTCTTTAACAAGATGACTTACACTTTCGCGCTAAATATTCCCAGGTTGCAGTTCAACGTTGTAATTGAAAAGGGAAAAATCACTTAACAGGTAAATAGAACGGCGGGGCTCATCCCCGCTTTGTTGTCGAGTGGTTGCTAATAAGATTTTTAAACGGCAACAAAGTATCCAATCAATGGGGCTTGAATAATGAAACCGGCACCTGCGGAGTTCCCAGGCCTCCCTCGCAGACCTAAACACGCACTGCTAGAGTTGCCAACATTGTAGAAGATTTTTACCAGAATTAGGCGAAAAAAATTGACGTGTCGTATTACATCGATAAATGCGTTGTTTTGTGAAAATCCATAGCAAGTAGTTTAATATTGCGTGGCCAGTACCACCTTGTGTTTGTGTTGCAGTGAGACGTAGTTGTGATCAATCAATTCCAGGCGGAAGTGTAAAGTAACGCCTTCTTCGATCAAACTCCAATTTGCTCCACGTAGCAACCTCAGATTGTCGTGAACTCTTTCTAAACTGGTGAGAGAGTCTCATTTATAACAGAGAGAGAGAGAGATTAATAAAAAAAATTACATTAATAATTAGCTGTAACTAGTCAAGTATAATAATAACATCTCGTCTTGCTGACTTTAATATAGTACTTAAGCTGGACTAGATTTAAGATGATTTCAGAAAAGGTGCGGACTACGAGTCCTCAAGAAAAATAAATAAATAATTAAGAAAAGGAAACATGCTCTAGAACTAATTTATCCCAGGAGGAAATAACAAAGTCAAGTTACCTATCGTACTCATTAATATGATAAAAATAATAAGTGTTTGACATACTTGTTGCAACGATAAACTTAGAATTTCTCATTTCAAATACCTACCAAAAATAAAAAAATATGAACTGAAAAGAAACCAAACAAACAGTGAATAATACCTAACCATAACAACGCAATTATGGTTGTCCAGTGAATTTGCTATAAATTCGTGGAGTGTTCTGTTTAAAAATTTACTAATAAATTTCTATATGATTCTAGTATTCCGAAAGGTTGGCAACTTTACGCACTGGTTAGGCGACCTCGACAAATAATAACCGTTTGCAACCTTGAATTTATTGTAATACTGTTCATTTTAACATCGCCGGGTTGTATCATGGTTACGTGGACATAAGTTTGAGTAATTCGAGTAAATTATAAAAATAATAGTATTGCGTGTTCAGAAACGAAGTAATATATGAATTTGCTACGGTAAAACTGTGTACATTATTAGTAATGAATATTAAATTAACTCGCTTTCAAATTATTTTTATAATAATACGCCCGCGACTTTTAATTGCGATATATAGCTTAATACTAATAATCTAATATCACCGAGTGGTTAATTATAGTTAGCCCCTTAACTGTCAAAACCTATAATGGTTTAAGCCCCATACAGACGAATGTAAACCTTATGATTTACTTGTGAACATACAAATTGGGTTGAAATTTTAAAACATTTTCCGCCATTTTTAGATTTGGGTTTTGAAAAAACAGCCCTGGGTTTAAATGGATATCTTGAATGGTGTATACTTCTCTATGATAAAAGATTTACGTGTACCTATTTTGATGTTGTTCTGTCAAACAATTTTGGAGTTTATCAATATCTCATTCATATACCTCCACATGCATCCTTACTAATATTTTAAAGCGTGTGTGTTTATTTGTTTGTTACGCTTTCCTACCTACTGCCTTTACTAATTAACAGATTATCATGAAATTTTGCATACACGTTGTGAGGGGTACATAGGGTACATTTGTTCAAAAAAAGGTGTTGTTACCGAGGGATACATCACAATTACGCTAGTACGAGCGAAGCCGCGAGAAAAAGCTCATTTCTATACATGTATAGATAGTTAATAATTATCGTCGTCGTGTCTTAATTCAATCAGTTCATTCTTAAGTCAAGAGAATTAGTGCTAAATATAGAAAATCATTTTTTTAAATACATGTTCAATTATTACCTTAGCTATCGCGCTTTGTCTTGTTTGATATCAACTTTCCTCTGACCTTTAAGATTTTCTACGTAATTGTTATCGACTTTAAATGTTATATTGTTTTCTATTTTGTTTTTCTGTTGTTTTGATCACGAAGTAAACAATCCTTAATGCTTTAAACTTAAGCTCTAAAATTATTATAACAGTCTTCTAATTAAGCACGCATCTAGATTTTTTTAATACTAGAGTAATTAGTATCGAAAGCAGCTAGTGGTTTCATGAAATCATCTAGCAATTACAAAGAATCTTCAGATCATTATGCAACCATAATATTAGAATTTAGAGGCAAGGTATTCTCTAGTACCTACCAGCTCAATCCAGCTCCTTCATTTGAAGATTTTTCCCAAGATCCTTATAAAAGTGTCCAGGTTGCTTTCGAGTCTGTTAGAGTTGTTTTAGATACTCATACTTTTAGGTTTAATCTGTATGTTTATAAACTACCAAAAATATTGCGATCTCGTTACCTCTGGCAAAAATTTGTGCTGCGATTTACTTTTTTATTTCGTTACATAAGTATATTTTTTACTAAATAAATTATTATCTCCTTCCCCTTTTTAAAATATCTACCGATTCTATTAATTGGATACGATCGTGCACATCAGTAAACTTGTAGGATATCCTTCTAAAACATGGTATATAATAAGTTTTAAAAGTTTACAGTTCAGTCCTTAATGAGATTTTTTATTGATAAAATGTTTACATCAGCTCTGATCAAACAGATTAGATTTTAGAACAGAAATAAAAACTATTCACATCAATAGTTCCTTGTATAAATATATCCACACAATATAAATTCAATCTATTAAAGGTCTTGAAGAAAATATATGCAAGTGCTAAAAAACCACTTCTTAACCTTCGCTAATAGCTAAGCAGTAAAAAAACGGTAAGAAACCAAATTTTTTAAAGTAAGTAAAACCTTTCTAATTATATTGTGAATTTATTTGCTATTAAACCATTGTTACAGTCAGTAGAGAGACCGTCCGTACTGTTGAGGGCTCGAAGGACCAATATTTTCGAATAGATTAGATAAGTACAGTTTTGATTACCGGTATCCGAGTGCTAGCGTTATTTCCTTCTATATTTTGTCAGGAGTTTCTGAGTTGGAACATGTTTACGTTTATTTTATACATTTATTTGCTTTGGTTATAAACATCTTTTCACATAATTAACGGAACGAAGACATTAATCGCGTAGTTAGTTGCGCGTACTTCGGTTGCGATTTAACGACGTGCGATAGGTGCGGTGCGCCGACACCGCGCCGTGCGCACGCGACTCCCGCTCATTAGCACGCACGCAACGCGATCGCGGGCCGAACCGCACGCCAACAATAGTCCGCCCTTAAACCCAGGGTTGTCAGTTATTACTACTCATTCGATTTGTGTTTTTAAACTGAAATTTCTTTCGTAACGGTGTCAAATGGATTTTATCAAACGAAAAAGAGAGATGGCTATTAATGTATCTATGAGTCGCTACATTTCAAAATGAGCCAAATGCAATTTTAGTCTTTCATAAGATTTAAAGTTTTTTTTATAGATCTTTATATTTTAAACATGGGAAATTTCAATATCATCAAATGAAACTATAAATTTTTTGAACGTCAAAATTTTGATCTTCGTTCACGGTGAATAAAGACTGAAAATCTTTGAAAAATTAAAGATATCATATGAGTTATTAAAATTGACTTGGCTCATTTTCAAATGTAACTGTTGATATAAAGTTTAGGCTGGTAGAGAATGAGTAGTATATTCTTAATGTACTCGAAATATATACAAAGAGAGAGAGACGTTGAAGTCTATAGCACACTTTCTGTTAGTGACTATTGCGCACTTGTAAAAATTATTCTGTGTTGTGTATTATTAACACTATTAATTAAAATTATATAAAAAAATATATTAAAATAATACAAAACAGTACCGAAAACTGATATTGACCACCTCAATAGTGTATTCTTTAAAAAAAATAATGTCTATTATAAGTTTCACTCCTACCGCGTGCCAATTTAAAATCTTATTTTTTTTGCAATAATCATTTGTAAAATGCATACTGACCTGTTTAGTAGAATCAATAGTCAGTCGTTATACATTATATGTATGCGTAGAAACAAAAATATAGATTTACATTTTTTTTTTTCTTTCTTCTTATCTGCTGACTCTCGGTCCGCACCATTTTTTTGCTATAGTTTTATTTAATATGTAAGTTAAAAATCGTATTTGTGAGCATCTATTGGGTAGTTTTTTTTTAAATATATTTATTTTTATTTAGCTGTAGTAGATTTACATTCTCATGTAACAGTTTATTTATGTACATAATTTGTCAAAAGTTTCTAAATAAATAAGCGATCTGTGATTTTATAATATATTTAAAAATAACACTTTTAAATAAGTATCTCGTTGATAACACAAATATATATTTAATTTGCATATAAGAAACAATGATAACAACAACTTTAGCGGTTTTTGTAATTGATATTTGGGAAACAACCCTACCGTTATGGACTAAAACCACCATTAGACTCGGCCGACAACAACCGCCAACAAGTGTAATCGTTTTCTACAGGTCAGACCGTGTTGCAAACAACATTCACTCCGGTTTATAAATTGCAATGTAACTGTACCGTTTATAACTTACGAAACCGTGTCAATACCTCGGAACCCTAACAGATCCATAGCAATCGGCCCATTTTAACTATAGATGAATGTAGAAAGCACAATGTTAATCCATGCCATCCCAACCCGATGTCCGACAGAGAAATTAAGCAAATTACATCCTCGAAGCAAATCGCTCCAAAATAAAGGGCCACTGAAATAATTGTCTACTTTACTTCGCAGAAATAGAATTACAATCTAAATTAATTACGCTTTTAAAGCGTCCGTTATTCTTAATTAGTTTCTGCACCGCAGCGGAAGCGGCTTCGCCCGACGTTCCCGCCTTGCTCTCTCTTAATGAAGGGTAGTTTAAAATCAGTGCGTTTGATCAACTGTGTGCAGTGTTAATTACGGCGCTGGTGCCGCGCGGGGGACAATCCGGTTATTTATTACAACATAAGCTTGATTATTCTTTAATGAATACTTGTTTTAAAACGTTTAATTAAGTTTTATGGCGACTGGGCCGCTCGGATGGAGCGTCCCGCTGCTCCGCCGGCCACCGGCTAATTGGACCAAGTTGACGCAATCCCCGCACACCCCATCCCAACTTCACCCCGTTCCTAATTGCATGAAATTGCTAATTGGAAAATTTTATAAACGCGGCCACCCGCAGGCCTATGCCCGAATACATCCTTTGACCGAGGTTGGAGAAGAAAAAACTTTCCGTTTGCTACTGGAACGGGGAACGCGATTAGTAATTTTATTTTAATTCTGAACCTTTATTGAGAGCAACGTGTGCAGTGAATACTAGATAGAGTATATTTGTATTTGACAAAATTTTGTTGGCAAGCTAAAAGCGAAACCACGTCACAATTGTCTTTGTGTAATTTAATATTTAAGACTTTCTAATATGTTGTTAGTACTTATTTATACATAGTCGGCAGATGGCAAGAAATACAGTAGTCCGGTGAAGCTGTTAAGGTCTTGCAAGGCTAATATCATAGTCAGTTCGAAAAACAACAAATACAATGTCCTTTAGTTTATAAGGAAAATAACAAACCTTTTCCAAATTTTTTATTAACATGACCAAAACTCGTCAATATCCAGTAAACAAAAAAAAAGAGATTATCGGTTGAGAAACAGAAAAGGAAAATTTACTCAACTGTTTTATATCTGCCTATTTAGTATATAGATATGCAAATATATATCGCACAAGTTTTTACTGATCAACGGCTTGTGATCCCTCATTCATGTCCATAAAACCCATATTTCTTAGGTTTGCAGTATCCTTAATAAACTAATTATTTACAATTTGCAGTAATTCATGCGTAGTCATGTTATACGTGGTACGAAATGTCATAATCTAAAGTTTGATGAAAAGTATTTATACTTTATTGGTGTTATTACAAAAAAGTTAAATACGTATGCATGTATATGCATACATGTATACTAAATGCACAGCGCTCGCCAGAGGCAAGTTCGCGTTATCCTTTTTTCGCAAGTCTAACCTAACCTAACCGAAGCGAGACAAAAGAGCAAGATGGCGAACATTCAACGAGCGCGGTAGGCATTTAAAACGTAACCTTTTTAAAGCAAGTATTTAATACGTATTTAACTTTTTTGTAATAATACCGCATAGGTTTTAGCAATTGATCACAATCTCATCTAACGTTTAATGATGACTTCGTCTTAGATAGTAATCACGCTAACCCTAAAGGGAACTGGTTGTCAAGTGCAGCTGCCGAAACAAATCATCATTTGCTTGGCGATACATTTTCAACTTGAGAATGGTAGCTAGCGAGACCGACTTACAAAAAACTCTACCACCATGCTAAGGTTTCATTATGATGTATTCCTTCACTGGAAGCTCCGACTCAGTTGCAAGGATTCGAACCTACGTCTATCGACACTGTGAAAACGCTATCAACTAAGCCACCATCAGTAGAGATATCCAAATAATACAAGGCTATCTTTTTACTTGAACACCTATTGTTAGATCCCTCAATTCATAGTGAAGTTAAAGGTCTAAGAATTTTGGTCATGTATTTTAGGCCAGTACAGAGTTTGTACAACCCGGAGAGTCTGTCTGATCGTATGGAGGGTCTCGTACATACTATACGTTATGCAAATGATGCAAAAAAATAATGACCTGAAATAATATTTTAAACTGCAGGAAATTTAAATAATCTGTAGTTTTACATGTTAACAAAGACAAAATAAAAGTGCAAAAAAACATATTAAACGGTTACCCTGAAATTGTCTTGAAAAAATCTACCAAAATACATTTTTAGGTTAGCACATGTAAATGGCGGATTTATTTAATCCTTTTTTAATTAAATAAATATTCCTAAGAAGCCAGACAAAAATTAATTGTTTCAAAAGATTGGCAGATTAAAAAAAAGCATGAATGAGTGTGAGAGCGAGCAAGAGATATCGCCAACGTTTCCTTCGGTGTTAACTACAATTTAAAACTGAGTCTAATATTAATTAGTTATTTTAATTTTTTATGTCTTCACATATGAATTGGAACAATATTAAATGTGTTTATTTATTTATTTGTTCTCTAAAGTGTGACATTTCAATTTCTTTATTTTGTTTCAAACCTTTGAATATTATTAGTATTGTTAAGTAACTTGTTAAATATTTTAGCGCTTCATACTTTGTAAGAACTTGGTAATAATAACATAATTAGTCCGTGTAATTTGTAAACAGATTGTGATTTTTCTTATAATTATGTCAGTATTATATTTGTTTATTTTCATGAAAGTGCAAGTCAGACCGATCTTTTAGTACAGAGTAATTTTAAGGATCAGTTGTCGTTTGGGAATTGTTGTAACATGGTTTTGTTTTTATTGTAATTCCAGGGCGTGTTGTCGTGGTGGTCGCCCGCTCAGCCGTCAAGCTGGCAGCGAGTGCGTTGAGCATGAACCCGCACTACCACGGGTACGCGGAACTCAGCTCGCCGCACCCGCCCTCGCCCGAGCCAGCGTTCGCGGCGAACGGGCACGACTACCCACACAACAACAACAATCCCGCGCTAAAAGAATGCGCAGGCTGCGGCGGAAAGATCGTAGAGCGGTTCCTCCTTCACGCACTAGACAGATACTGGCACCACGGATGCTTAAAGTGCACGTGTTGCGGGCAAGCGCTCGCGGACATGGGCAGATCTTTCTACTTCAAAGGGGGAATGATATTATGCAAAAGCGACTACATAAGGTTCGTGCTCTATCATTTTATTTAGCTTAAGTTATTCAGTAATGTTTAATACAAAGTATTCCTTCCTTATTTCACAGTCCCTTTTATGCCGTATTTTATTATAATCCGCCCAGCCGTTAAAACGTGGTTCAATGATAGACAAACTTACACCTTTATAATAATGCACTAACAACCAGCAACGACTTCATTCGTCTTGAATTACAAGAGAAAACTTAATAACAATGAAAACAAATTTAGTGCCTCCTAATAGCGAGTTATAGTAAAATGGATATAATATAAACCTTCTCATGAGAAAACACTCAGGTGTGCCACTTTTATCGATCTCAGATATACAAACACCCATTTTTATAAATATAGATATTAGATGAGATATCTTCAACGTAGGTATATTAGATTAGATAACTTCAGGTGAAATGTGAGTTGTTCAATAAGATTTTTGTAATGCAAAATTACAAGGAAATTTTTACTTAAAAATTTATACCTACAAGGTTACAATGAAGTTTTTATGCAAATCTGTGCGTTTGATGCTGTAAATTAAAGCTTAAGGAATCATCTCAATCAATCAGTTCTAAGTGAAGTCAGGCACCAACCACATTCTTCTAGTTGAAGCCCAAACACTAAATACTTTTATATCTTTACACTTTCTGCGCTCATACTTACTCTATGATGTGTAATTGTTTAGTTATTCCCAAATAGTTATTTTGGCGAATGGTCTATTCAAGTTGTAGATTTTGCAATTTATCAAGGGACGATGTTTTATAGTTTTATGAAAAATAGATTAAATAAACAAGTTTGGAATCTTCGGAACTATATATATATTTAGTTTAACTTCATGCTTTTTTATTGTTTACATAACAATTAGGCCAAATAGGTACTTCGGTGTAAAATATACCGGACAAGATTAAAAATATGTATATTTGAAATTGGGACAGTTGACAACACTAAGGTTCTCTAAAACCGTCCTTTCGCGTACGCTAGAGTGGAATGGATTGCCTAAGCACAGTGTACCCAAAGGACTATGACAAAATTTTGACAAAAATGAACAGTAATGCTCCTGCTGTTGATGAAGTTATTCATAGGCGACGATAACCATTTATCTTCAGGTGGACTATCAACCTGTTTACTGTTTTTTACATAAAAGAAAGCTCGATTACTACTTCTGTTGTCCCCCAACTTCAGTGATACTGTTAAGACGTTTGCACCAATAGATGGCGCTGTGCAATATCTTGATACTAATGTATCGCGGTGTCAAGAGGAACGGCAAATTAATAAATTTACCAATGCTTGTTTACACATTCGGATTTCTACATCCCAACCGCTAAGGGCTTTTACCCAGTCGATATCATTAGATTGTCATAAAAAGTCAAGAGCGAAGATATCGAAATAGTCGTATAAGCAAAATTGTGTCGACGATTCTATAAATCCCGTCATGCCCTAACAGATACATTGAGTTCATTGTAAATACTCTCTTAATTTTAGATAAACTTTTATTATGTAAACAGGAGAAGCTTCTAAATACAAAGCTATTATAGAACTAAAGAACAAAACATATCCTTAACTTCGTCTTATTTTTGTCGCGTCTCTAATTGATACCATTTATGGTATCGCATTCCATGTCCTTCGATCTTCCACATTGATCATCGATAGTGTTTTTACCACGATCGCGGATGACAATGGCTTGTCAGTCAAACCAAAAAGTTAGTGAATCGCTGGCGCATTGTTACCTGGGATCCTTTGAACCGTTGTACTACCTGAGCGGTTGGCAAAAACTAACGATTCTGAACACAACGGACGATCGAGGCCGCCTCGCAAACTTTACACTAAATTGGTCTCGTTAAGATACGCCGTGGTAAGGTTATTTAAGACGTAGGTAACAAGGTTTTTGTCTAAGTTCCTGACTAATTAGATGTTTGCGTTGTAGACGTCGTTCTTCTTGTATTCTCCAACGGTACACCACGGGCGTCGGACATTATGGTAATGATTCCTTTGCGAACTAATGAATTAACATAAGCGGTTCTTCTCAATACACGAAAAACCTCGTGTCCACTTCGTTACGAAGATAACGCAGCGGGTGATATTTATATTGTATTAGTATAAATGCATTTATTATCTCCATTAGGATTTAATGGATGCAATAAATTTAATCGATGTTCATCGCTGATTGACTCATGTTTATTTGTATGTTCATATGAAACGATTCGTTTACGAATGATAATTTTGTTTTGTTTGCGAAAAGAGATACAAAAATTTAATCGTCTATAAATTTGTTCGTGTTTAAATTTAGGTGTCTCAGGTTCAATTAAATTGTCATATATTAAAATTGGTCTGACGTAAGTATAATATATGAATAATTTCAGACATAACTAGGGAACGCGATTTTGTGTTTTTTTATCTATAACTGGGTAAAACGTTCACCGACCATCTGAGGGTATATTCACATTACCTTTCAGAAATAGTCGAGCGTGTTTATAAAGAAATTGGTGCCTAACAGCGATCTTGAATATAGTGGCGTATTAATGGTAGTAATATCATGTTATAGAGTCAAATTATATAGTTGGACTAGCGACCCGCTTTGGGTTCGCATGGGAACAATGTATTATTATTACTAATTTGAATTATTTGATATCTTCCAATACATTCAATAAAATTGCTGCAAAAGGCAATTTTGATCTACGTTGAATGGCAAGCGTAGTAAACCTTGAAGCGATGATGGCTTAGTTGATAGCTTGTTCGGATACCTCGTCGATGGGCGTTGGTCCATGAAGGAAAACAACGTGATGAAGCCATAACATGGTGATAGGATTCTTTCGAAGCCCGCCTGGTTAGCTACCACCCACGAGTTGAAAATCTCTCGCCAAGCACCTGTTGGTGTGTTCCGATAGCTACACTTGATAGCCACTCCGTTCTAGTTTTAGCGTGTTTACCATCTTAGACCACATCGACATTTAACGTCAGATAAGATGGTCAAGCGTTAAAACCTAAACGGTGTTATTACAAAAAAGTTAAATACGTATTGAGCCCTGGCTTTAAAAAGCACCGCGGACGCTGAATGTTCGCCATCTTGCTCTTTCGTCTCGCTTTGGTTGCGTTAGGTTAGATTTGTGATTGCCCCTAGGGAAGAAGAGACACAAAGGAGTCAACTCCAGCTTGAAGTAATTCAGGCCTGGGAGGAAAAAGTAGCCTCATCAAGAAGTGGCCGTCGGACGACTGAAGCAATACATCCTGTGTTGCGAGAGTGGATTTGCAGGAAACACGGCACGCTAACGTTCCGGCTTACGCAGGTTCTCAGTGGCCACGGGTGTTTTGGCAGATTCCTGTGCCAGATAGTTAGACGGGAACCGACGCCGAAGTGTCACCACTGTAGTGACTGCGATGTCGATACGGCGCAGCATACGCTCCAGGAGTGTCCAGCGTGGGCCGTCGCGCGTGCCGATCTGGTCGCGGCAGTGGGAACGGACCTTGCCCTTCCTACTGTGGTCCAGGCCATGGTCAGGGATCACGTTTCGTGGAACGCGATGCTCAAATTCTGTGAGGAAGTTATGTGGCAGAAAGAGGAGGCTGAGAGGCAGCGGGAGAGGGACGCAGCGGCGCCTGTTATGCGCCGCCGACGCGCGGGACGTCGTAGGCGCGGTGGTGGTGACTTCCACCAGAGGCCACCCTGAGGGAACCTCCCAGGTAGGCCACGTAGGGATAGGGGGGAGTAGGCTAGGAGACCTCTGGCTTGCCTACTTACCGAGTAAGTAGACAAAACCAGAGGTTAGGTGGGCTTAGGGACTGTGTAGGCAGGTAGGATCGGTAGGGTTAGGGATGGTAGGGTGGGGGTAGGGGGTGAGCAGATTCGGTAACCTCTGGCTTGCCTACCTACATAGTGGGTAGGCAAGTCTAGGGAATAGGGGGGCTTAGGGCTTGAGACAGGTAGGGTAAGGTTAGTATCAAGGGATGGGGAGGGGGATGTTTAGGTTAGCGTAGGCCGGAGGGGACGTCGGGGTGGCTGAGGCGGAGGAGGAGTAAACCTCGATAAAAAATCATTGGCGGGGTGACGGCGAAGGGGTTTACCTCTCTTCTGCCGGCCGAACCCAGGGGGGAAGGGGCGGGGGCCCTGACCTCTCATTGCACGGGTTTGACGGGCTGGGAGGCAGTCTCGCAACCAGACTGCCTCAGCCGGGTGCGGCGTGGGAAACGCCTGCCGCCGGGGGTGTAACGGAGCATGCTCGCGCTGTCCCGCGACACTCCCACAGTGTGGCGTAGGTTGTCGTGGAGTTTTAGTCGGTTGAAGTCGCCGAAAGGCACCGGCAGCTGCGTCCCAGCACGCAGTTGGTGGTCGACTCAGCTCAGGCCCTCCCCCGGGGGCCTGACAGTCCATGATGGATTTTCACTCCACGTTAAAAAAAAAAAAAGGTTAGATTTGTGAAAAGGATAACGCGAACTTGCCTCGGGCGAGCGCGGTGCATTTATTAGGAAACTTCTTTAAACCAAGTATTTAATACGTATTTAACTTTTTTGTAATAACACGGATAAAGTATAAAAGAAAATAGTGAATTGGACAGGGTTAATACTATCTAGATCTACAAATAGGAGCAAATAACCATTTTTTTAATAATATGTAAAACATTAAATTTACGGACGGTCTGTCCGTATTGTGAATGATGCAGACGTAATAGTATATATATAGCCGCTTCAGTTGCGCAGGGACATAGCTTCACTGAGTGTGTTCTACCGTCTATATCACGGCGAGTGTTCCGAAGAGTTATTTAATGTAATCCCTTCCTCCCCTTTCCACAACCGAAGCACGCGCACTGGGCTTCGGAGCCACAGTTTTACGGTAAATTGTATCTGGCAACGAACTATAAAGTTCGCAACGTCATATCTTTGTCGTACCGTGAAGCTGTGGAACAATATCCCGGCCAGTGTGTTCCCTCCTTCCTATGACATGGGGTCCTTCAAGCGTAACGTGAAGAGACATTTACGCAGGCCGGCATGACAGCGGCGACTGGCGATGGATAGTTTGTCTCTCGGTTGTTGCCATTGTTCTTAGATTGTACTATGCTTAGCATCAGGGATAGCACAGTCACTATGTCGTGCTACAATAAAAAAAAAATACTGTGAGTTATCCTTACAGTATACTCGTACTTATCATTACAGACTTTTCTGTAGGTATTCTTATGGTATACAGTTTTGTAGTACTATAATTTTATGTCTGTTATAAGGTTGTTATCCACCATTAAGAACGACCGCCCAAAAACGGCTTCTTACCACTTTATTGGAATACACCTACTTTTCCGTGCTTTATATAAATATGATTTATAATACACGTAAACTTTTAGAAATTGATTTAGGAAATTTCTAAAATCATCTCAATCATCCATTGTGTCCTTTAGAAGAACCAAGAGAATGCAGAGGCAAACGTGAAAAACGATTTTATAACATTTATACATATAAATATAGTACATGAATTATATATTAATATATATATAAACCTTTATACGAAAGCCACGAACTCTTAATGTAATGTATATACATATTATTGATAATTAGTATTACAGTAGTAAACAAAAATATGGTACATTCTGATAACCGACATCTGGTCGTATGCACGTGGATGACATCTGTGCCCGGCGCCTACAACCTTCGCGTTAATTAACCAAATTAGTGTAAAGAATACTACACGGTTATTCTAATTTAAGCTATATTAGTAAATAACAAATGACATATTTTTGCTTGTTAGTTTCGTTACTGACTTATTTGTCATTTATCTTATCCGTACTTTACTGTCACAAAAATGAATTACATAGCTCTGATGGAATTTTCTGTTGTTTTTGTTAATTTACTATAGAATGAGAAAGAAAAATGGTTGTACTACTGACGCGTTATTAAAAAAACATCCACCGATAGAAAACTTATGTCCATCAACTATGTTTTATTGTAATAAACGCGTACAAAGTCGCGGACAATTGTCAGTTAAATATGTATTTAAATTGTGGTTTTAATGATGAGTCATTTTTGTTGTTGTATTTTCTTTATGCTTTTATTTCATACAGCTCATCACAAAAACAACCAATATCTTCAACGAGGTAAATACCCATTTTTATAAATAAGCATATTAAACGTAATCTAATATATATTTTTTAGAACTAGTGAATATTTTGAACGTTTAACATTTATTTATTTGATAAGATGGCTCTCTTACAAACGAAATATTAATTCATAATAACACACGTTACAATAAATAACAGATTCTACTTTTGTATCTGAAGCATCTGACAGTATGTGTGTGGTTTATGTTTCCAATATTTTACTCTTGTCATTAATCTGTTACTTCGAAATGATGTTAATATGGTGTCTGATTTTATCTTCGTTGTTGTAAAACAAGTCAATCGAAGCAATAACTGCAAACCTCACATTATAAACATTTCCTGAACTCGACAACTTAATTTTAATAATGATTTTTATATTTATGTACTGAACGAATCAAGAAATCGAATGGCTCCTGTTAGCTTGTTATACGAGTCGTTACATTTCAAAATGACCTAAATCAAAGATCAGCCGTTCCTAATATTTTACATTATTTTTCAAAATCTACAATTGTTGTAAATGTAAAATATGAAGATATAAAAAGAAAACTAAAAACTTTATGATCGACAAAATCTCAACTTCAATCTCGGGTGTATAAAAACTGGAAATCTTAAAAAAAAGAAACATGTTATATGAACGATTAAAATTGGATTTAGTTCATTTTGAAATGTAACGACACATATTATAAATTCGGTTCAGTTTGGTTTCCCTTATTTACCGATGGTCGGAAGACACGGCGTACTGGAGCAAAGAGTGGTCGGACCGCGGCTCGGCTCGTGCGTCGTAGATTCGATAAAGCTCGTCTCACAGTTGACAGAGACGGCGCGGCCTAACGAACGGCAAGCGGGGCCCACGGAGGGGGATGAAGAAGTGCGGTTCCGTGCATGTCTCTGCTGATTGACCCGCGTCACTCTGTAAACAACAACTAACGAGTCGGCCCCCGCGCCTCCAGGTAATCCGCTCGAGTCGGTCCCGCGGCGACTTTACTCACGAGCTTCCCTGATTGACGCTCCTTAACAGAATTAACAGTCTCTCGTACGCGAGCCGCGTCTACACGTCTCCTTTTGTCACCTCCGATATGATGGATTGCGGTTCCACGGCACAAAGACGCTGATGACGCTCCGTGCTGATTACTGTTTGCCTACAGAATTACGTATATGAAAACGTAAATAAACATTAAACCGGCTTTATATGGATTTTATGATTTATTACTATGATATACGTAGCTAATATTATATCCAGTTCGTCAGTGTTCATTGTAGACAAATGAGATAAACTGACGTGACAAATTATTCTGCGATCGAACAAACGAATGTAAAAACGTCTTGTATGCATTTGATCAACTTTAATAACTCTCGTCACGAACCTTATTGAGGCTGAAGTTAGCTTCTCAAAACAAAATCCGCAATAAAACTTTTTTTTTTCGAGTTGACTACATTTTTAGCCTGGCAAGGCCTTTACAGTTTCACCGGGGGACGCAATAAAACGAAGAATAGTATAAGATTATTGATGAAACGAAGTTCGGAATTGCTCTAAACTTTTAAGTATCTAAGACCAATTGTAGACATAGATAAATTTAACGCTAGCTAGGGAACTTAATACTTTGACCATAAAACCGATACAGACGGCGATGTGTCTGGTAACAGTGAGTATTAAATAGAAATGAATAATGTAATAGAGAAGTAGTTATGTGGAATTAAGGTATTTTCGTGTTAGTTAAAGAAGGCGCGCGGCCCTGTTGCGTACATTGGGCACGTCCAAGTTGAAAGCAGGTTCGTTAGGGCGCGCGGACTGCGTCAATCAAGGCAATTGCTGGCTCAATCGGCAATCAGACGCCGCGCGCCCGCTACCTACCTCAAGCTTCTCGCCGCAAACATCCTCACCGCTAACGAGTCCCCCCTGTAAAATAGGTAACTTCTTATTAATCGATCTCGTTACATTTGCAACTGTTGCCACATATTTGTATAGTTTTTTTTTTATAAATAAAAAAGCCTTTTATTTCTTCCAAAGTAATAGCAGTGTATGAAAAAAGTCTTATAACTATGCTCAATCTACTTTTTTGAAGTTATACTTCTTTTGGCGCGTTAGGGAAAAATTATGTTAGTAAATTTTTACGATGTATCCGATATGTAGCCCTTTTGTATTTGCTCAGCGATATACCGAAAGGAATCTTCGACCGTTGAAACTGTATTTTGAATCGCCGTCAGTGATATTTTTTTAAACATTATATGCTAGTAAATTTAATTTTTCACGCTCTAGGTCTTGACCCCTCGACCCACGCTATACGGTCCTGTGCAGTATTACATCGTTCTGACTTAGCATGCTTATAGTAATTACTCCACTCCTAAAGGTAGTAACGTGATGGTATAACCTATAATCTTCCATAATGAATTCCTTAAAAAATACGATAGCAATTTTTCAAATCCAACTCACAGTTTCAGAGAGTTAACAAACAAAAAACAAACAGCCTCTTGAGCGTTATAATATTATTAAAGGATATAATAACACCAACAGAGAACTTATTTTTTGTAATTTGAAAGAAATAATAATTTATGAATAATTATAAAACTGTCACAGTGTGTTCACCGTAATAAAATATTTGCATTCTCTCACGTTTGTCTATATATAGTGTTGTCCATTGAAACCAATTTGAATGTTGCTCGTTAAATCGCAAAAGACGTACACTTTAATTGCAACCGCTCGCCTCTAATGATGCCCCGTGTCCCGTACCCGGGGATTTTCTGCGCACAAATTGACATTGTGCACGTAAGTTGATGTCGCCGGATTCCGAAGCGTAGCGTTAAACATATGTCACTTGGTGTTTAATTAAGAAATGAATAGAAAACGTTCCTTCATTTATTTTAATTTCCAACTTGACGTAACGATAAGCTTTGTTATTATGATCAATAAAAATTAACTAGTGGGCGCCCAGTGGTCGACATTCGACCACAGTTCATCGATTTTTTAAAGTTTGAACTTTATTAGTGTTCTTTTGTCAACTTACTTCTATAACCAAAGGTTTTCATCATGGCTACTCAGTTATTTGCCACTTTTTTTAAAATTATATAAACATAAAAAAAATCTATGTCTAAATGAAATAATAATTATAAATTTGAAACAAAAAACAGGCGGTTACATAAGGTGGTAAAACTCTCAAATTTTAAGTAAGTGGCATTTCTGAGTGATATTGAATTAAATGAAGTCTGTACATTATGGGGAATAGTTACATGCTCAGTAACATCGCTTGGAAAGGTAATGGATACACAATAGAATCAAATGATGAATCTAAACCAAAGATATTTTTAATACTACCAATAACTTTTGAAAAGAATTAATTTTTGTTCAAAATTCATCATCAACTGTACCAAATATTAATAGCTCCATCAGGTTGAACTGCATCATTGTAACCGCGGATATCTAAGCCATGGATTACTTTCATGAGCAAACAAATTTTGTTATTTTGAATTTACAAAGTATTTTTTGGTTCTTTTTATTGAATCATCGTTTAAATTTGACTTTGGACTTTGGTAATATTGCTTTATGGAATTGCAAAATGGAAGCAGTCCTGTGACCTAAAAAATTAAACATTCAAAGAAAATAATAATTATTTCAGTGCTTCCATAAAATACATATTTAGTGAAATAAATATGTTAATTAATTATTAATGTATGTTATGAATTTACATATTTATGACATATTTCACTAAATAACTTTTCATATTTATTTTTAAATGTTTTTAAATATTATCTGGTGATGCCGCTTTTAAGCTCTTTAATACTGGTGTTTATAAATCTGACATAAAATATGATAAATACACATTACAGTGTAGTGATTGGTGAGAAATCTGGTTAGAGCATAGATTTTACGTTTTAATTTTTTTTTTGCTAAAAATGCGTACATACAGCAGCACCCTATAGTTTGCAGCATGCTTATGTTAACCGCTAGGTAATCTTTTCCCATATATAGGAAATATTATACTGTGCTAGAGTACTAAAATCATAGGAGAATCAATGAAACAGCTCGTTACATAAATGATATAATATTTGATGAATCCTGCTCAAAGGTTGAAAAAAAATTAATTGCCGATAAGTTCGCAATATGTGAGAGTAAAAAAAATACAACAGTATCCCGAATGCGTACACATCTCTACATCAAACACTGTCGTATATAAAATGATCCTACCTAATCTAAACAAGTATTAAAGTGTGCAAATCTAAGTTGATATTTTTTCTTACTCAGCAAACTAATTCTGTCAAAACCGCTCACTCTTAGTTTTAGAGTCGTAGATTTACTGTACGGAGGGTCCAATCTTGGCGTGAACTAATCAGTTCGTGATTTCTTTTCTTGGCTATACCGTGAATCTGTGGAAGTGTCTCCTGGCCAACATGTCCCTTACATCAGGTCCTTTAAGTCTTACGTTTGCACAGAACAGCAACATAGTGACCGCTGACAATAGATTTCTGATGTCTCGATGGTCGGCGTTTTATTTAGAGCGTACAATATATTGCTGTGTTTTTTATCAAGCAATGTACCGTTCTTTTCCTGTCATTCGATTAAGAAACTATAATAGCTGAATATAATTTATTATTAATTCTCAGCTAAATACCGTTGGTGCTTGGTTAAAACGGGTAGAAATAATTATAATTCACAATGGTACATTACCCATCCCCGTGTTAATCTGTCCAGTGCCTTCTTTATTTTTTACCCCATATCTCGGTGATTGCAGTATTTCTTTTTTTCTCTGTCTGTTTCAATTTCCTTGTATTTGTATTATTATGTTACATTTTTAAATATGTAAAATGGTTTCATATTCAGTTTTATTAATATTTAATTTATTGTTGAAGCATGCCGTGGTTGTCTCTAGATATGACTACATTTCTATGTATCACAACATTTTCTACTTTTTATATACATATTTACTAGCGTATTCTCATGTTGACGATCGTAAAATAAATAAATAAATTAAAAAAGCTATAATAAATTGATTTATATACATCTAGAACATTATTAATAAGTGAAAGTGGAACGGTGCGAATTACTAACGTCTGTGATAGAAGAAGAGGCCTCCTAGAGCAGTGAAAATAGCATATTTCCCAATATCCTTTATCTGTTGTGCATTGTTCGTAATTAACGCAGGAAACTAACCCGCATATGCAATCGCACTATTTCTTTTGAAATAATAACAAGCGCAAACAGTAGATTTCCTAATGATTTATAAAAAAAACTATGCGCTTTCAAAAGTCACAAATCTGTGTCGTTTGTGTTGATTGAAGCAAATTTCCTATCAAAACTTCATGGTTATGAAGGCATTGTGCTGTCTAATCTGGGCAGGCATAGAGGAGACTACAAGGCGATTGGATTACGCCGACGGCGTATGGTCACGATTAATTTCGTTTGCCTCTTTGCCTATCCAGTCCCGAACGGCTCCGGGCGTCTCGGTGCCCTGTAGAAACTAAAGAGCGTCCGATAAACCATCTTCCGAACTCAATTATAGACGTCTGTTTCGATGTTAAACTGATTGAAGCCAAGGTTTGAATGGAACTTCAAATATTCATTGAAGAAACTATAGGAGACCTAAATTCAATTTTAAATCTTTATTAGCTTACAATAAATGTTAGTAAAATAAATATTGGGCCTAATAGTCGGTACCTAATGGAAAAACCCCAAACCCAAAGCCCAAAAAATACGAAAATTCCTCATGAAGTATTCAATGAAAACCGTTCGAATTTTCATCTGTTCTATACAACCTATAGAAATCACGCCATTACTTTCTGATTGCCATCAGAATAAACAGTTAAAGTAATAAATACATTACATCGTAAATTGTTTAAACATAGTTTAACAAAAACTATTTTTTACAATACTTTTAAATTTTGAACAATTATAAAGACAAATAGATTTAATTAAGAAAAACTTCCGCTTCATAGAGCTTAGTTAATTAAAATAGTTTTTTCAATAATTAATCAATGGTTTAAATATACCCAACCCAAGGACGCAACGTTGCGGCCGTTCGCTTATTCACCAAGCTTCCTAGACGTATAAATTGTCACTTTAATTATATCTTTGTTCTGAGATGTTAGGAATGTTCTTATAACGTATTTATTACGTACTAGTGGGCGCCCAGTGGTCGACATTCGACCATAGTTCATTGATTTTTTTAAAGTTTGAACTTTATTGGGGTTCTTTTGTCAATAATCTATAATCAAAGGTTTTCCTCATGGCTACTCAGTTATTTGCCACTTTTTTTTAATTATATAAATATTAAACTAAATGAAAATTGAACTTAATTATAAATTTGAAATAAAAAACAGGCGTTTACATAAGGTAAGGCTCTCAAATTCTAAGTAAATATAACTTTACGAAAGTAAAGAAATTGATTGCAAGTCATGACACAGTTTTCAATTAATTTTACACGACACCATGGGTGGTATTTCTGAATGATATTGAATTAAATGTAGTCTATAGATTATGAGGAATAGTGATATGCCCAGTATCATCGTTGGGAAAAGTAATGGATACACAATAGGATCAAATGATGAATGCAACACAAAGATGTTTTAATACTATCATTAACTTTTGAAAATGAATTAATTTTCGTTCAAAATTCATCATCAACAGTACTTAGTAATAAGTCTTTACCTATGAAATTGCCGTTCTGCAGTACTGGCCATTTCATATCAAAATAATTTTTGTTTGGCTAAGAGTTCTAATTTCAAATTAATTTTATTTTAAAAACATGGAATTCTTTTTCCAAAATTAGTCATTGGTTTATTGATTAGTGTTACATTTTCATCACATTTCAATCTTTTTTGTCATCATGGATACGTTAAAAATTCGAGTAATTATGGAATATGAGCACCGTCGTGGCAGCAACGCGGCACAAGCGGCACGCAACATCAACGACGTTTACGGAGCTAACACTACAAACCAACGCACCACCTGTTATTGGTTTGCTCGCTTCCGTTCTGGGAATTTCGACCTGAAAAATGAACCTCGCAGGTCGTCCGAAGACTGGTCGACAATGACGAATTAAAGGCGATTGTGGAAGCCGATAATACACAATCTACGGCTGAATTAGCAGCAGCTTTCGACGTTAGCGTCAAAACAATATTGGTCCATTTGCGTCAAATTGGCAAGGTGAAAAAGCTTGACAAATGGGTACCCCACAAACTCAATGATCGCCAGACGTGCCTTGCACTGCTCTACAGACACACAAATGAAGGAATTTTGAACCGCATTGTTACCTGAGAGGAAAAATGGTTTCTGTTTGATAACCGCAAGCGCTCAGCAAGTTGGTTGGGTCGTGGTTCAGCACCTAAACAATGCCCTGAACGAAAAGTTACCCCAAGAAAAGTGATGGTCACTGTTTGGTGCCCTAGCACCGGTGTGATTCATCACAGCTTTTTACCAAACGGGGTGAGCATTACTGCAGATGTGTACTGTGAAGAACTGAACACAATGATGGAGAGCACATCTCCAACCAGCATTGGTCAATCGCTCGTCTCCGCTGTTCCTGCACAACAACGCGCGACCTCATACTGCACAGCAGACGGTCTCCAAGTTGCAAGAACTGGGGTTGGAATTTCTCCGTCATCCGCCCTACTCACCAGACTTTGCGCCTACAGACTACTACTTTTTCCAGAATTTGGATAACTCCTTGGCGGGAAAAAAATTCAATACCCGAGAGGCAGTACAAAATGCCTTTGAAGAAGTTGTTGCCTCCCGCCCAGCTGATTTCTTTAAGAAGGGTATCAATAAACTGCCACTGCGTTGGCAAAGATGCATTGGTTGTATGGGTGATTACTACGATTAATACAACAAAAAAATACATGAAAAAAATTTCAATCAATTTCATAAGTAAAGACCTAATATAATTGCTGCATCAGGTTGAACTGCATCATTGTAATCGCGGAGATATAAGTCATAGATTATTTTCATGAGCAAACAATTTCTCTTATTTTGACATGGTATTCTTTGGCTCATTTTTTATTGAATCATCATTTGAAGTGAGTTCACCGTATAAAAATACTAAACATTAAAATATTAACATTGACTTTGGTAATATTGCTTTACTCTTATGATAACATGAAATTAAAGTAGTCTTGTCACCTAAAAATGTTGACATTCAATAAGACCAAAGAGAATAATAATTATTTTAGTGGATCCATAAATTTACTAAAGATAAGTTATTTATCAATTAATTATTAATGTATATTATGAGTTTACATATTATATTATTATAAAATTAACTTACAGTTTGACCAGTTGATTTCAAAGACCATGCAACGTCAGTCATATTAAAAATATTGAAAAAATAATTGGAACGTCTAACTAAAATGACGGGTGTCAATAAGTCTTTCATTTACATGTGTGTATATGTTGTGTAAAATTCAAGCTGTAGTGTGAGTAATGCATATTTTAATTAATATAATGTATTTCTAATTCATTTTATATAAAAAAAATAGCTTTCTGCACCTCTCCTCCATATAAACTTTAATTATGCCAAATGTCACATTCATCCGTTCGCGCAATTCCCTTAAAAAGGGGTACAAAGTTTTGGCTTCACGTATTAATAAATAAGATATAGCGTTTTACTTATAATGTATTTAATTCTTGTTGACAAAATTTACTGATACTTGAAGAGTTTTTCATCTTAGCAATATTATCAAGATATTATTAAAAAGTCTCAGAACAGAAATTAGTTACCATTATTGAAAGAATCAATATTGTAATTAATTATTCGTACGCAATATGCAGCGGAAAGCGGAAGCTCTCAAAAGGGAAAAAACCCCGATTATGAAACATTCTGCATTGGTGCTCCGCTCCTATTGGTCTTAGCGCGATGATATATAGCCTATAGTATCGATAAATGAGCTATCTAACACTGAAAGAATTCAAATCGGACTCAAAATTCCTGAAATTAGCGTGTTCAAGCAAGCAAACAAACAAACCATCCAGCGTTATAATATTAGTATAGATTCGGAAATGAGTTTGTTTGTTGTTCAAACGGTCATTATGAAATTTTGTATACACTTCATACCGATAAAATGCACTTTTCCCGAAGGATTGCTTAAATCTACATTAACACGTGCGAAGCCGCGAGCAAGAGCTAGTAATATAAAATATAATGTAGTTATGAATTGCAATTTTTAACTAAAACCGGTTTCAATTTAATTTAGTAACGTAGTGTAAACGAACTCTAGCATAATCAGTTTTCTGTTTACTACTCAGTAATTGAATTTTCAGGTACAGGATATTTCACAATTTTTTGTGAACGAAGTGTATACATTTTCAGTATGAATTAAAATTGCTTATTTTCATTCTAATTAAAACTTTGGTCTATGGTTACTTGAGTGTTTTTGTCAGGCATGTTATTGTTCCTTTTTGTTGGAACAAAGTATGCAAGAAATGTTTATGATAACCTTTTTTTTTTAAATGTCTTAGTCGCCTTCACTACTATATCGCCTAAGTAACATATAACAATAAGAATAGCTTACATTAATTTTGTACAATTCCCTAGCATCTTTCGAGATAGGGTCAGACAATAAAGTATTGTACAAACCAGTCTAGAACGAACCAGAAGCATTAGGCCGAGATCTAATAACTTTTCGAACACATTCTGCCAGGATGTGGTGCACATCATCGATGAGCCCGCAACTCTGGCAGAGTGGTGATGGTACTTTAAGCATAAAGGTGATTTTAGATGGGTTAATACTCTTAAAATCTTCACTAATATTATAAATACATGAGTTTCTTTATTACTCTATTGGACTGGTCAATATGAAGTTTGGTATACAAAAAAGGGCATAGAGTATCATCTAGAAAAATTCCCATTCCCAAGGATAGGTCCACCTATGCAATAGGCAAGCTGCAATCTATACTAATATATAAAGCTGAAGAGTTTGTTTGTTTGTTTGTTTGTTTGTTTGTTTGGTTGAACGCTATGATCTCAGGAACTACCATTCCGATTTGAGAAAGTCTTTCGGTTTTAGATAGCTCATTTATCGAGGAAGGCTATAGGCTATATATCATCACGCTAAGACCAATAGAAGCAGAGCACCAATGAAGAATGTTTCAAAATCGGGCACTTTTTTTGCTTTTGAGCGATTACGTTATTATTATATACGTTGCCATGGTAACGTAGTAAGTAGTAGTAATAATATTCGTCCAATAGGACAGGCGAAGGAATTAATCCATACTGCCAATTCTGAAGTTATGTGGTAAGTATCAAAGCTAACATTTTCAAAGTTTTTTTTTTCCTATTCAAATAGTTCATAGGCGAAGGAATTAATCCATACTGCCAATTCTAAAGTTATGTGGTAAGTATCAAAGCTAACATTTTCAAAGTTTTTTTTTTTCCTATTCAAATAGTTCATAGGCGAAGGAATTAATCCATACTGCCAATTCTGAAGTTATGTGGTAAGTATCAACGCTAACATTTTCAAAGTTTATTTTGTTTTCGTATTCAAAATTTTATACTACTTTTATTTCCAATTTTTTATTTGTTCTATATTACGTATTATAAAAATAAAGTTTGTGTTTGTACAATTAAAATAACAACTTTTTGATGAATGGATATGGCTACAAATTACCAAAAAAAACTTTTTTTATACTTTGTCTATATTTTTATATTATTATATTTTGTCTGTTTGTTTGTTTGTCCTGGGTAATCTCCAAAACGACTGGACCTATTTTAACGGGAATTTTACTTTTTACTGCCAGATAACCGAAATTATAGCGGTTGACATATTCTACTTTATTTGTCCGCGGCTTCGTCCGCATTACTTTGGGCCGATTTTCACGGGGTATTTACTGGTAGATAACAGACCTTAAAAAAGTAATTAATAATCTCAGGAACTACCAGTCCGATTTGAGAAAATCCTTCGGTTTTAAATAACTCATTTATCGAGGAAGGCTACAGGCTACATCACGCTAAGACCAATAGAAGCAGAGCACCAATGAAGAACGTTTCAAAATCGGGCACTTTTTTCCTTTTGAGAGATTTCGTTAGTAGTAGTAATAATATTCGTTCAATAGGACAGGCGAAGGAATTAATCCATACTGCCAATTCTGAAGTTATGTAGTAAGTATCAAAGCTAACATTTTCAAAGTTTTTTTTTCCTATTCAAATAGTTCATAGGCGAAGGAATTAATCCATACTGCCAATTCTGAAGTTATGTAGTAAGTATCAAAGCTAACATTTTCAAAGTTTTTTTTTCCTATTCAAATAGTTCATAGGCGAAGGAATTAATCCATACTGCCAATTCTGAAGTTATGTAGTAAGTATCAAAGCTAACATTTTCAAAGTTTTTTTTTCCTATTCAAATAGTTCATAGGCGAAGGAATTAATCCATACTGCCAATTCTGAAGTTATGTAGTAAGTATCAAAGCTAACATTTTCAAAGTTTTTTTTTCCTATTCAAATAGTTCATAGGCGAAGGAATTAATCCATACTGCCAATTCTGAAGTTATGTAGTAAGTATCAAAGCTAACATTTTCAAAGTTTTTTTTTCCTATTCAAATAGTTCATAGGCGAAGGAATTAATCCATACTGCCAATTCTGAAGTTATGTGGTAAGTATCAACGCTAACATTTTCAAAGTTTATTTTGTTTTCGTATTCAAAATTTTATACTACTTTTATTTCCAATTTTTTATTTGTTCTATATTACGTATTATAAATGGACGGTGGTGATCACTTAACATCAGGTAACAAATCTGTTCGTTTGCTTCCTATGATATAAAAAAAAGTGCACAGTCAGAGGTGTTAGTTACAAACATCAAAATTGTTCACATATTGAACCACGTTATAATAAGCCTTCTCTCTTATATTTTACTAGCTGTTACCCGCGGCTCCGCACGCGCTTTTTAAAAAATGTATTAATGAAATGGAAAATTGTGAGTGGGTGTGTACATTACAGAAAAGTTTTTTCAAAAACATTTGTAACTACGACACTCACGCCAACTGTAACATGTAACGTGTACATTAGATATATGAACACAAATAGTATATCTAGTGGGATGGGATTTATCATCAGCAACATAACTGGAACTTCAACCTACTATATACTAAACTCAGTACTCACTAACACTATATAAGAAAGTAATGAAAATTATAAGCTATACATTATCGAATAATATATCTTAAATCTTTTATTATATAGATATAATATGCCCGTATTGTCGATATACTTAAGTTATTCTTATACGTTGCTATAATAACTGAGTTATGTAGAAGCAAACGTGGTAAATAAGACAATATGGCCGCCAAATTGACCAAAAAGATGATATAATTCATATTACATACAAATATATGACTTTCAATTATGTATATTTATTCTTGGAGTCAGTAAGGCACACGTCTCACGTCATCAATTTCACATGGACTAATACATAGGTAGCAGTCAATCACTACATAGTGTACCAATTCAAATAAAAAGAGAATCATTAAAATCGGTTCATAATTAACTAAAATATCGATTAACATTTCATATATCTAATGTACACGTTACATGTTACAGTTGGCGTGAGTGTCGTAGTTACAAATGTTTTTGAAAAAACTTTTCTGTAATGTACACACCCACTCACAATTTTCCATTTCTTTAATACATTTTTTAAAAAGCGCGTGCGGAGCCGCGGGTAACAGCTAGTTTAATATATTTGTCGTATGATATTTTACCTAACAATATACCCCGTCCACCTCATGTTAAATCTTTGTTCTTGTATGGATTTTCTCTGTTTGGTAATACTCTGGGTAATTTTATATTTAACAGAATTAAATTTTAGTATATCACGATAACATCAGTTACCGTTATGTAAATATTTATTTATATAAGGCATGTCTGTAAGTGTTGTTTGTCTTTCAGTGGCCTAATCTGGAAGATCTAAATTATATTAAAAAAATAATACTACCCAGAAAGTGACTTTCCCATGATTTACTTGGCACTGGCAGAATTCGTATTTACGAGATGCCATTATTAAAAAAAAATTTTTTTTTTTATTAGATGTTATTACAAATTTGAAATTTTCAATTAACATATTTTCTGTAACCAATTTCTAGTAGATTATTTACTATCATTGTCGAGTAGGTAACGGATATTACAAGCTTCTTGTGATCATTTCAGTGAACTAAAAGATGGTGGCCGTCTTACAACTTTCCAGGGGAGTTTTTGTGACAAGTCGGATTTCATGATCCGCGCTACAATTTCCCATCCACTGCACTTGTACACAGTGACCAAACTATATAATGTAAAAACATCATCAGTAGTAATAAAATAAAAAGTCCACCACATGACATTTCCAGATTCCGCTGAACACCTTTAAAAGTTGAAGAAATAGAGCAGATCTACATTAAACTCAGCGAAGCCGCGCCCAAAATCTATACATATAATAGGAAGTAGTCCGGTGAAGCTGTGACGACCCTGCCAGGTCAATAGCGTAGTCAGTTCGAGAAAAAAAAAATACATATAATAAAAATGTAAATCTAAAGTGTCTGTAGTTTTTAGTATCGGTTTAAAATCGGTTCACTCTATCAAAAGTTATAGTACTTTTAATTTCGATTAACAATGACTAGATATCAGGTCGGCGCGAAAAATGCGTCTCGGTAAATAACAGCTCACTTGAAATGTGTGCCCTTATTTTGTTTACTTTGCTTGAAACACAGCCAATGTAAGCCCGTTTCACATGCCACAGTGTATTCAAAAGATGCAAAAATAATACCCGAAAAAGCAATTTAACGGCCGGAGTATCTGACTTTCGCTAAATACATGTTGAATAAGTTATATTTTAAGCTTTAAACTAACAAATAATATCAATTTTTGAACAAAAGTACCGATTTTAAACCTGTGATACAAATGTTTGGCCTAGGCTCTCCAACCACGCACAATAACCGGTAAACGTACTTTATTCATTACGTGTTAAGTTTGAATTCACACTAAATGTTGTTTATGTTGTCTTTTCATTTGTGAGGGGAGTAATTTATTGCTTTGCTCGTTTTATTATAAGTGTTAGATAATATTTTGAACATTTGTGACTTTATTGCTAGGTGTTATGGTTATAATTAGGTTGAACTTAAAACTGTTTTAAAACTTTTTTTTCTCCCTTTCTTAGTAAACAAATAGCTACACATAAGTATATATTTACGCGGACAGCTTTTAGCTTCGATTTTGTACGTGGTCCTTTATCTAGTTATTGCTGATCGAATACTTTTAATGACGACGCGACTTAAGTACCAGAGAAAAGTAGATAAGTAAATGGACTTAATATGTTCAGGTGACTTTATTAATCGCTGTTGTTTACATAAGGATTACGCAGACGATGTCGCGGGCACCATTAGTTGAATATATAGCAGTGTCACATGTAGTTTATCCTAATAAAATACGAAATAAAGAAAACGTCTACTAAGAAACGTGAAACATAATCTCAGTTTGAAACCGATGTATTCAGCTTCGGGCCAATATTGTTACGATATTTGTCGTCATCAATTTAGTGTCGTCGGCGAGTGTCGGCCGACATGTTTGCCGAGCGACGTCGTGCGAGTACCGACGTCAAGTCTTGTCCCACAGAAAGCTACGAGAAATAGACGAGATGAATCTATCTTGTACACGCAGGGCGTCGGCCACCTATGTTATATTCAATCGGGGCTATGTTTGGCTTCTTAATTGGACGGCTGCGGGTTACTGAGCGCCGTCGTACCGCACCGGCCAGTTATTCGAGTTAATGTTTCTAATTTTATATCCTATATAATTAAATAAAAATAAATATAATTACATATGAATTATGATTTTACATTCGGGTGCACCAGTTAATTAAATATTAAACTTAATTATGAAATAATTATTTTATTATGTGACTAATTAATTAATTTGTTATAAAAAATATTTTGAGGATTTTGTACAATATTTCAAGGTTATTTTAGCTTGTATTGCAGTAATTAATTAATTGTTACTTGAATTCATAATACACTATGATGCTTCATCATCGAGGTGATCACAGATATACGAGGATCCATTAGTTACCGTCATCTTGCTGTAACGTCATTAGAATGGCTATAAAGAGGGTACTATCGAATCAAGTCACCGTAACAAGTTTTCAACGGGTTGGGCTTAAGATTTTTTTCATTCCGTCGTTCTACTAATTATGTTAATACTTGTTAAAATTATTAATTACGTAATATTTTTAAGTCCCATTTTCCAGTCGGGCAACTTTTGTTTGAAAGTGTGTGAAACTTTATTCAATTAACCAACTCCTTCGCTATACAGTCGAAGTTAGGGCCCGCGTATCTGCTATAAACTCATACGAGTCCCTATTATATGGTTTGAAGGGTAACGTGGACGCGTACTTGTAAGATACGGCCACTGAATTTAAACTTCGGTTTCAAGAAAGTTGATCTCAATATATTATAGAACAAACGACAATTTGTAAGTAGTTTCTAGTGATAAATAAAATTTACGAATGAAATACAACTCATCAATATTTTTGAAGCTTAAAGTTTATTAGGCGTGTCGAGCGGTATTTTTGACAGGAGATAAACTTATAATTTCGCGTGATGACATGCTAGTAAGCGTGACCTACTATATTGCGCTTGAGTCAGACTAGCGACGCGTAGTATTGCAGCCTGTGTACACGTAATATTTATATTTTGTATTGGGATTGTGCAACCCATCATACGTTTTATTAATTAATAGGGTTATAAAATATACTTATTGCTTCGAGTGCCAATATATGTGAATACCAGACTAATGTTAATAATTTCAATATACAAACTATGAAATATAAAAAAAAAATCACACAATAAATAACTAAAAAAATCCAAAGATAACACAGTTATTTCATTGTTTTGAGTTTTCACTTCTGTTGGCAGTCCTTAGGACGATGTTTTTTTAATTGTTCTAACTTAATGCAAGAATAACGCAAGAATGACGCTGATTTACTAAAGTACTACTCTATAAATTTTATAAAATAAAGTTTCTATTTATGTGTTTCATACAATGAGAACATTGTACATTACTTAATTATATATTATTTTGGCGTACATCACTCTTAATGTCTTAATTTGACGAATTAACCCCGTTATAATATATACATCTTAATTTTTAATTTAACATAATTAGGTAGAAAATCCATTATTAATAGCATTATCTACTCAAAAAAACTTAGAAAAACTCTTTATGCTTATTTTATACTTACATGTACTATATAATATTTTTAGAAAAACGTTCACAAAAAAGAAAAATAATTATGAAGTATACAGAAAAACACTGTTTTAGTTTAAAACTCATTGTTAACTGGATTTATAATTAACAGTATAATGTAGAAAGAAGGATCTTGTAACAAAATCTGTATAAACAATTGAATCATCTTAATTGGATAATAACTAAAAATAAAACTACCCGTGTTCATAAATATTTACCTTAATGAGATATTATGATTTAGCATTTACTAGCTTCTGGCTGTGACTTCGCCCGCGGGGAATAGTTACTTTGGGCTAACTAACACGTACCGGAAGCTCATAAAAGAAAAAAAGCAATTTTGAAACATTCTTCGTCCTTCGCTCCTACTCGTCTTAGCGTGATGATATATAGCCTATAGCGTTCCTCGATATATGAGCTCTGTAACACTGAAATTATCTTTCAAATTCAAGTAGTTCCTGAGATTACTGCCTACAACCTCAAAAACTTTAAGTACCTCTTTATAATATTAAGTATAGATCATTATTATTATAGTATAGATTATGCTCGCTTAATTATGTATTTGTAACTGGCTGTTTCCCGAAAGTTCGTTTTCCTGAAAATGATTTTATTTTATCGGGTTTATTCCAGACATTACCATCGTTCACTAATTGATTCATTTTGATATGAAAAGCTGTTTGACCTGTTGTTTGAATTTATTATCCAGCAAATCGGTTATGTTCTTGTTTGTTGTAAAATCTGACACTATTACCTAAAAGATGGGACGACCAATTTGTCACTGTTTCTAGTATTTAAACCATGTCGATATTTTACTAAAGCCGGCTTTTCTACGTTTTTGCGGACATACAATAGTTTGTCAAGAATCTATTGGGAGAGCAGAGTTAAGATATTCCTGAAACTCAGCCTTTAATGATTCGCGACGCCCTATATTATAAACTAGATCTGCCTGCGACTTCATTCGCGTGGAACCTAATGTAAAAATACAGTGACATATCTACTTTTCTCTCGTACTTAGTTATATCACGTTACAAATTACAATAACTTTTGACAGAGTAAGGTTTTATCGTGAACGCGGACTACTGCGGTATCAATACTGCTAAACTATTAACGGTGATGCGTGTTCAAACAGACAGACAGACATTTCTAAAAATGAATGAAATGTATTTTATTGCTTATTGCAAGACACCTGCAACAATTTTTTTTCACTAAAATCGCGTTTCACAGACACGTTAGATTTATTATATGTATACATTGCCTCATGATAATCTCAGTAACTCCTTACCCGACTTTACGTTACCTAAGATAAATCTGATCATTACTGCTTAGTGCTTATCAAAAACCCAAATGATTTCTAGTGTAGATGATAGATAGTAAATAAAATCGTCTATCTGCCAATAATAATAAGTACCGTCAAAATTGTTTCAGCCAGGACAAACAGACATTTAAATTCTATTTACATGTATCCAGAGATTCATGTTCGTAGACCAAATGATGCCGTTGCATTAAAGCTGATATTACCACACCGCCACCGGGCGTTGCGGACCGGTCCGGGTGAAGTCGAGAGGGGTGGGGGGTCGGGGGGTCGGCCGATGTGATGTTAATTAATAACGTCTGTCTCACAAGCGGCGACGACGTCACCTATACATTATTTAGCCACCTGATTAGTTCGTAGGGGTACACGCCGCCCGCAGCTCTAATTAGCGAACCATTCAGTTACCAGCGCGGTTTGATTTGTAATATCACTAATTGGAAGTACCGGGTAATTGATCATTATCGATGCGAAAGTTATCGTGTGTGTGCGTCTATCATAATTAGAGGTTGACTGGTATAACTGATATATTATTAGAAATCAAACGAATCAAATATTTTAATAGTTCCCTATATAATAAGGAAAAACTCTTTCTTATTTGAACGGCTTGATGTACAAATTTAGGATTTAGAAAGAATGCCATGGTCTTATTTTTTAAGGTTTAATTATTTAAAATTTAAAAAAAAAGTCTATATTCAATCCGTTTCACCGTTTCTGAGATTTCTTGACTGTTCTATACTGCCGCGCAATAGAGCAACAGTTTTTAGCTGACTTCAAAAAAGGAGGTTCTATATTTTATAACGATATATTCTCTAAAATGCGATCTTCGCTCATGAGATCGTCTGCGGGTACTTAAGTTGTACTCTTATAATGAAGGCTGTTCTGGTGAATCAAGAATGGGCACCTCAAAGCTATAGTTAAACGTAAATCCGAACAATATCAGAATCGATCGCTTCGAAACGAAACTATTTACATTCAAATGAAATATTAAAAGGTTACACTCAATTTAGCGCGTCAACAGAGCCCGTACATGTTTCACATCTATTTTATTATTAAAACGTTTAATTTAGGGCAACAGTTTTACGTACAAAACGATCAAAATGCAATCTCTCCATCCGAATAGGAAACCTATTCGAAATTGATATGGGGTGGAGCGCTGTACCGGGCTGCATCGTACCTATACTGGCTCGTAAACGATAAGAGTGCGGGTCGAAACGACCCAACTCTCCTCTAACAGTACAATCGAATTTCAACCTTATAGCCATCAGATACATTTTATAACTGAACGGTGTCGCTCTGATGATCGCGAAGCGTTGCATAGGTGGACGAATTTCGTTAATAAATAAAAGCGGGGACCGTGGTCCGGCTCGTCGGTAGGGAAATAGAGAAAAAAGCTCGGTGAAAATTTGGCGCAAGTATGACAACGGAAGCCTGTAACCGTCACACACGAATCATTATTCTATGGACCCAACTAACAATGGAATTTTTAATAATGCTGGCTTTTAGTTCTTTTAGACTTCATATTCAATAATAACGTTATGTTCGAATCAAATTAAATCAAAAATACGCTTGACATGGCGCTTAAACTTACTTATAGTCCAGCAAATTGATATTACGCTGTAGGACTTCGTTGTAAAACCTAAAAAACTATTACTGGTTTTACTGAATCTGAAACATGGGACGACCAGTTTGTCAAAGTTTCTAGTATTTAGATCAGGCCGGTCTTTTATAAAATTCAATTTTTCAAGATTGTTGCGGACATACATTAAATTATAGGGAGGGTACAGTCAAGATACCGAATTCCTGTAACTTAGTCTTTAATGATTCGCGAGGTCTCATATTATATATTGCTCGTACTTTAATTAATGAATTTATATAGGATAGTTATAGAACGTCTACTTAATTTTATTAGGTACTAGCCGATATTCGTGACTTCGTCTGCGTTGCTTATTATCCTAACAATATATCCTATGTACTAAAGAAAAACATCAAAAAATGGAAAGCAAAAATATAATTTGCTTACAAAATTGCTTTGTAAACAATGTTATTTATTTACTTCATTTCTCCTGCGCATGCGCAACAAACCGCGTGCTCCAGTTCACACGTTACTTATAATAATCGTAATTTCTTAAAACCTAAATAAATCTATAGTAATTTTTTTTAGATAAAAACTAATTGCTTAAATATAAAACCATAAATTTGATCTATATATATCCTGTAGTTTTTGAGTGATACGCGCACCACATCAGACCTCTAGAATTAGATATCCTATAACCCAGGTGTTTGGATGAGACAGATATGCATTTGCTTACCTAGTTTTCTCACGTACTGAATAATTCGCGCCGTCATTCAAATTACAATAACTTTTGATAGAGATTTTAGATAACCGATTTTAATGAATTAAAGACTAAATGTTATTCTATGATATGCTTTATGATTTTCTTGAGGTTATAACATAAATATAGTACCTTAGCAGTGGTCGATGCACAAACAAATAGACATGCAGACATGTCTAAAAATGATTGATATCTATGTAATTACTTGTTCCCAGCCACTTGCAATAATTTTTTTTTTATTTTGCGAACTAACTACGCTATTGACCTAGCAAGGTCTTAACAGCTTCACCGGACTACTAAGGCGAGCGCTTAAGGCACTCAGCCGATTTTATTTTGACAACTAGCTCAAGGGTGCGCGGCACACCTCGGCTTGGGCTGTTGCCTGATACATGCAATTCGCGACCTATCTGACCTAACCTAAGCTTAGCTACATATTCATACTTATATGAGTTATTGAAACATATATGTGTAGCAAGCATACCTCAACAACTCTTATATGTATTTGTGTTGGATAATTTTTCAAAACTGTTTCAGTTTAATAAGTGAAAAACAGAAATAAAAACCCTTCTACTTTCATGTGTAATGTAATGTATGCATGCACGTGTGTGAAGGTGATATGTGTAATGTTGTCGCAGTGATGTAAGATTTTGTGTCACTGTATCGCGCGAGCAGCGTACTCAAGGGCTCCACGCCGAGGGAACGGACCTAGGCTTAAGCCGCTGCCGTAATTTTTTTCACTAAATGTTTATAATACAGACACGTGAAATTTATATTATTATTATTATATGTATGTGTGTAGTTTTACTAATTTTTATTTGAGTGTTGTCAGTCACGTTATCATTATTTATTTGAAGTTTCCTTAATTCAAAGTGCATGAATTAGATATATCTATGCGAAACAAACAATTTATGCGTTTCATATCACGTGAATTGTAATTCTGATTGACACTTTATAGGTTATGCAAATATTCTTTTTATACTAGATCATCAGTCCAAACTGATTTAAGTATTGATAACTGACTGAGTATGCTTTGGTAAGAAATGGATTCGAAAAATAATAGAACGAAGCTTGCGATGTAATAAGAAAATATTATAAAGAGACTATACTATATTTTATATATGTATCTGTTTATTTCTATGTATGATTTCGATTTATAAGAGCTCCTCTAGCCAACCTAACTTTCTAGTTGAAAGAAATTCTTATGCAGAATCCTTATCGGTGCGTGTCTTAATAGCCATTCTTTGTTGCCTCAATCTGCTACTCTCATGGACTGCATCATCAATTATTGTTTCATAATATTACAAAAATACTTTAAAAACTTCAACGTTTTTCATTCGTTTACTCGTTTAAACATTTAAAAACCGTGTTGCATATTTACAGAGATAAATGATTATTGTGGAACAAAATTCTGGAAAAGTATACCACTCTGAATACGTAATATCGCATGCATAACAAAAAAGTACACTTTTTATACTTTACAGAACAAAGATAAGAAACACATCAGTTATAACTTCGTAATTAAAATGAGTATTGTAACTCATTTCGTTTTTAAATTGAAACTTAGAACACGTTAGGGTAAAATTCGCGTAAAGCGTTACGAGTAAGATGTAAGGATGTATTTGTATTTATGTGTAGGTATGTATAAATGTCTGTCTAGTGGGTATATCAAAATTAGTAAATTGTATAATTAGGTATTTATACTACGGGACTTCGTAAAGTACATAGAGTATTTATGAGCAGTCGCACATATAATTTAATACCTATAAATCAAAGAAGTTCTACTTCTTCCGCATGTAGATACTGATACAAACAATTTTTTTTTATACTAGTTTTAATTCTGACCGTTTTGAGTACACTAACGTACACGTATATTCACGGAACACAGACATAAAATACGTTCTACCAAACAACCTCAAATAACTATCAATTCCTAGTGAGCACATAATTACATAATATTTAGTAAACGTGCACTTACGTTGATTAAATAAAGCCAATTAAGTTAAAGCAGCAAGCACTCGGTAACCTCTCTCGAGCGTCGACAGCGACGTTACCTAGTTATAGGTCCCGCTCGTGATCTTAATTAACCTCATGTGTTAACCTCGCAATAACTGAGACTAGACGAGGTCTCCGGTCTCCGGTTACTCCCGACTAACATTCACTATTAATAATACACGTGTGACGCCACCGATATCCTAATTTGTACGAAGTGCTAGATGTGCCCGCGATTTCGTCCGCGTGGAACCTGATGTACGAAACAGTGACTAATGAAGTAATCCAAATGTATTAAGATTATTCACTTATCAACTTTTCTCTCGTACTTATTTCGCGTCGTCTTTAAAATTGGCTGGGTGGTGATTACGTCAGATATATTTATTTATCTAACCAGAAGAGGTTTGAAAAACTTAAATAAATGTTTACGTAAGTGGGGGAATTCGCCTTATTCTACGTCTGTAGAAAAAACGACACTAACAATAGAAAAAGTTGACTATAGCTAACTTCAAGGTGTCGGTTTTTCGTGACGGTGTGCGCGCGCATCATAATAACTTCAGGTGTCGGTTTTTCGTGACGATGTGCACGCGCATCCTAAAAATTTACTTTCATTCATTTTTCCCTAACGCGCCAATAGAAGTATAACTTCAAAACTGCTTACGTAATACTCGAACGGCCCCGTACTCGTCGATTCGTTAGGTATTTTAATGTTTACTTCTTTCTTAGAGTTATTTGTAGACATTTTTAACTTGTACAGGGTTATCTCTGTTAGGTTCTATGACTTGGATTATCAATAAATTGATTAAATATTTTTTAATTTGTCGTCTTAGGATCAGTGCTTATCCCGCTACCCAAAAAGTTATAGACCGACATGACAGCGGCGACGATTATCAACAGACTGTATATTCGTCAGTAGTCGCCGTTATTTTTTATATTGCACTGTGACCACCATCAGTTGCAGTGCATTCTGTTTTTGGTGCTTATAATTGTCAGGACAATGTTTCTATGAAAGAAAATATTAGAAAAAAATCGTACGTAAAAGTGACATGTTTGGTTAAAATATTTCTATATAAAAAGTCAGTGAAAATATTGACAGAATTGACGACGATTGGTTCAGTTTATATGTAAGTTCATGGCATGGTCGTACTATAAAGGGCAAATCTTGTCTTAATTTCGTTGTTTGTACACCTGTGCGAAGTCAGGGTAGACATTTGTTTAGTAACAAATGTTTTATCATACTTTAAATCCTCATTTCCTGGTATTTCATAATATATCTATATGAAATAAGTGAAAACTTTGACTAGTAAACCCCAGATTACGAGCGATAAGAACAAAAGTTTATAAATTCCCGAAGAATCCAGCTAAAACAACGTTATAATAATATAATAGTTCATAAAAGCAGACCACAATGATGCCAGCAGCCGCAACGCACCGCAACCGATGCGGCGGTCACTCCTCTAGTCTATTTCGAAACTTTCTAATACCTAGTTCATCAACAAATTCATTATGTCGTAAAGCGGCGCGCGCGAGACCGAAATATCGCCGGGAATCGTAAAACCGATCGTAAAGCCGTTTGTTTACTAATTCGAGTGGGGCAGGTGGGGAAAGACCGCAGCACGTCACGGATCCTGCTGATAATAATACACTAGTTTAACGTAAATACCATTTTAAGGGATACATCTTGGTTATTTAGACAATGAATGTTTGGTACTGTAATTGTGTATTATCTCTATTTTTTTTTAAATTTTGTTGTTTTCGCACAAAAATATTCGGAATTAACAATGTAAATGAAGAGAGAGGTGACCACAATTTGATACAAGTCACTTCTCTTTCCTTACTCTTCCCTTGACGTGTTGTATGAGCATTATGTAATAAGGTCACAAAGATTTGTTAGTCATGATTCAGGTGCAGATCAGAGAGTGATGACAATTTCAAAGTCCGTTAAATGCCTTGAGATTAATGATCCCATGCATCACAAAATTATCAAAGCATTTGGTAGCAGACTCCTATCTTATCTCTTCTATATTATCTCTATTAAATAAGCAGTAAAACGCAGAGTTGCTTGACACTGCATGCGACATACATTTCTCTCCGCATCGCTCTAGTGAGGAAGGTCAGGATGTATACTTTTCCTTAAGAAAACTGCGTTTTGTTAGGTTATCTGTGCCGTACAGTAACCCTAATTTTTGCGCTATTAGTGAAAACGGGTTATATCTAAAATTGACACGGTGATACACACAGAGTAAAACCATTAACACAATCATACACGTTTAACTTTGTAATTAGATATTACTGAAGTGTACATACGTTTCAAGTTCGCTATTCAGTCCATATACAAACCATCAGTAGTACTTATTTTAAGACTGGTCTGGCAAGCTACCATTTCTAAGCTGAAAATATACATCCAAGCACCTATGGGTTTGTTTCGTCAACTGCACCTGTAAGTCAGCTTTTCTTGCTCTAAGATTAACGTCTTGACATCTTACAAATTCTGGTTAAAAGTAATTAAAAAAATATAATAACTAATCATAATTGAATATATCCTGATATTCCACTGGCTAACAAACATTTGTGTACATATGGTAACAAAAAAGTCGGAATAGTGTAAAGTCGGATCGTTAATAAATAGCGAAGATGTCGCGGACCTCCAAATTGCCTCCTCCGCTGGTCGCAACTTTTAATGAGGCGAAATTCTCCGTCGATTCACCCGTAGACGTCGCCTCAACGCAACCTGTTCGTTAGCACAAAAACGAGCCACGCTAACACGCGATTAGAATACACCCCCCGACGTCAGTGGCACACCGGTCGCGATTAAACACCATCACTGTACTTCCTGATATAGCATACAACAGTAGTCGGCAAACTCGTCATATAAAAGATCAATAAACAATACAAAACAAAAATTTATTCAAAAGCTTTTTTTAACTTGCTTTAGTAACGGTAACGTTGCTTTAGTAAATATATTTTATTGAAATAATTGATATTAAAAGTACACACTTGAGCTTGTCTTTGCTTAATTTTTGTTAGCGACTAGCCGTGCTTTTTTTTCTCGAACTGACTACGCTATTGACCTTGCTAGGTCTTAACAGCTTCAGCGTAATACAATTCTATCCTGACTAGCCGTGCTATTGTTGCTTTCTTACGTTTCAAAAATGTTTACTTGTCTCTTCCAAGGCAAGTTAATAGATTATATTCCGTGTCTGCACTAACCACTTTGTGGATGAGGCGTAACTAAGGAGTGAAGGGGTCAAATGCGGCCCGCGAGCCGCGGTTTGCTGACCACTGGCATACTGTATTGAAATATATATTCATAATGATATCTGAAAAAAGATCCGTTCAACAAATAACCACAAGAGCGTAGAAGAGAGAACAAAAATGTCTTCAACGTAAACAGCTACTGCAAGATCGGTTTTATTTCGCACCAATATTGGTGTCTAAATTCTGTGTAAAGTTTGAATATTTTTCTAATTATATCACTCATTCGACCTTCAAGATCCTTTGTTTCATCTTACTTACAAATAACAAAAACCTATTTGTCTGTCAGTCCGGTATTGTGCTTAACAAAAACACTATGCACCGATTTGTAGGATCCTTTTTTAAATCATAAATGCATTGTCTAGTTATGTTTAATTAGAATATATTCTATCCTATACAGTTAATTGTCTTCCCATTACATTCTGATCCTTTATTTTACCTAAAGTAGCACACAATATCTAATTCTATTCAATTCTTAGAATAGAAATTACTAAAAAAAAATACAGTATCAAAAACATTTCCTTTTCGATGAAATCATACGAGTAAAGCCGTAGACAAGTATATTTAGATAATTCTACATATCCGTTGAAATATTTTGTTATACGCTATACGCTAGGCGAGCGTATGCTTAGTGTCTCCAAGGCCTAACCCGAAAAGATGGTCTCTCATTTGTGGCGGGTTCCCTCTGTGTCGTTGTCACATTAGCGAATAACTGCGCGACCGACTTCGTCGATACGTTAATGACGTCGCGTCGTCACGTCGGCCGAATCAGTGAGACAAAAACTTGCCCGAACGCCGCCGATACACTTCTCACATACTTTACGATTCAAATATTCATTATTTAATTAATTTGAAAGACTCATCTTGAGTATGGTGCCGCTTCATTGGTTATATTTTTCAGAAGTTTGTTAACAAGTTATGGCCAACATTTGACCACCACTTCAATGGTCGTCGTGAGAGGAGCAGTGGCAATGTGCTGTAAGAAGTTATAACGTTAAACCTATCAGTAGACCTGATTATGCTTAAGATGTACGTCTATATTTAGAAACTATTCTATATTTGTAAAGCAATAGAAGTAGAAAGAAAAAGTTTTTATTGTTCGAACACTCGACACACCACGGTAACAAGATAAAAAAAGAAAACATACATATGCCTAATTAAAAATGTATGCAGTAACATAATACAGATGAGCAACAAATGAAATAAAATATACTGGAATGTAGGGTGATATATAAAAATTGAGAGTTAGTTTGCAAATATGCGTGTCGAATTTTCACTCACTATCCTAGCTTCACAGTGGCTACTATAACCCTGAGATTACGTACCAGTGAGCAATATTAGACAGGACGAATGCAGTGTAATACGGGCCGTTGGCGTAACTTGATGTATCACAAGAAGAGTGCGAAATGACTGTCCATCAATAACCAAGCAATACCGAGAAGAATCGAACTTCGGATGCCTATCTCAGCAAAGGTACTATGCCACGTGGTTCAACCGCACGGTCAGTTCCTTGCGCAACGGTCGTGCTTTATACGAAATTGTTGTTCTACTTGTAGTTCATTTGTTTCCTAAGTTTGCTAAATTTAAATCCATTAGATTTACATGTAAATAATTAATTAAGGAATTTAACCAAAAACCTCAATTTTTTTCAGCATGAAGATAAGTTCATTTCGCAAAGCCTTATACACAGTTTATACAAGCGTTCTAATAGATGTGATAATAAGCCAAGCAATCTGATCAAACAGTTACACTTTTTCTAAAAAGAACATTCTATTTTTTTCTTTTTTAAAACATTTTTTTTAATAACTCACTTATGTCTTAATAAATCAATATTCTTCCAAATGTATCTTTCCTACAATCGCCATACATTGTTATGAAATATCTAAACAACAACACCAACTTTTACACATTTGTTCCTATCATAGTTTCATTCATTTTATATTTTTGGTGATATTTATGTATACCTACCTACTAAACGTAATCTTTTATTTACCACGTCTTACTTAACTATTAAACAATAAACAATGATGGTCTCATTTAGCATACTGAGATATAAAATCCCATTTATTCGTGAACTCCGATTGTTAGGATAATCAACAGCAAGTTCTATATAGCAGGAACCTCATTTTTCAACTTCATAAATTATCGGCCGATATCCGACCTCGGCCCCGGGCAACCCGCCGTAATGAGGTTGTAAACAACATTGTCTAATTAAACTCCTTAATCGCAAAACTGAAGCGGTAACCGCTTTTAAAACAAAACCTGGCAATTTGGAACGACCACCGCGTAAATAGCCTACGTTATATCGAAGCGGCGATCGCGGCTCATTACGTTTCGCCCCTACCTTAATTAGACACCCTTCTTTAACCTCACTGCAACCCCCCATCCCCCATTCACCCCCACCTTCGGCCGGATTGTTTTCTAATAATTCCTTTATTTCCTTGCTGTTTAAACTTTTAATTACCGTTTTAGTGAACAAATCGTTTACGTTTCCTCTATTAGATTGATACTGAATTAATTGCGTTGATTCGTACAAATTTTCTATTTGATTATTGTTTGAAGATTTTGGAGGAAATTCGGCAAGGCAATAGAGGTGAGCATCGATACATAGGTGTGAGCCCCTTAAACGTATACTTGTTTCGCAAGTCCCAGGCACTACAAGAGACCTAATACACACGGTAAATTCGTAGAATGCTAATAACTTTGTCTCATTTGCCTTGTACTTATTAATAAATAAAGGAAATTCATGTCATTATTTTATTAGTCTTTTATCTGCTAATGCCATGATTGTGTTACCTCTTCGTGTAGTAAAAGTTCTTAGAAGATTTAGATAACGCTGAGTTTAACTTACTCGTACTTCCATTGTTCTTCATCTTGGTATGTATAATATAGTATTTGTTTTCTTAATACTGTAAAATGATAATAGATTAACATAAACATTGGTGAATCCATTTTCAGCTAATGGATGTTCGAGTAATCCGTTTGCTTTAGTGCAAAGCGTTATCCGAAAATCCCATTCTCTACATAAATGAAGATATAACGTTTATATTATTTTCTAACATTATTTTCGCCTTTTTAATAGTTACAAAAAAATCTCATTATTGCAAAAGGGGTCGTTCAAGTATTACGTAAGTATAATTTCTGTAATCTCGGACCTCCCCTACCCCCGTGTCAGCAAAAGTAAGCAAAGCTCTTACCCCTTGCCCATGCTTACGTAAAAATTTATATAAGTATTTCTTTTTATCTGTTCTGATTTCCTTATTGATTCATAAGCAGCAGTTAACAAGTCTTGACATAAATAATTTATAGTCTATAGAGGATCCCTGAACGTCTTACTTTCTTTCAAGCATTAACAAGTAAGGTTACCATCAAGCAAACCCCCCTTTAGTCCTTACATAATACTTGAATGACCCTAAATGAGACGGTTTATCCCAAATATTAAATTGAAATAATATAAATTCGGACACTATAATAGGTTCCCAATTAATCGATTCACCGCGGAAGAAATTCAAATTGGTTCTCGTATCGGGCGAGCGCCGCGAGAGGGCGCGCGCAAACCACCTGCGTGCCGCATCCGGCCCGGCCAATTACTGTGAATTTTACCCTAAATAAAGCACCCTAACGATCGTTACCGGACACTTGTTAAATTTCCAACTTGATTAATAACCCACACGTATTAAATTTACGTTGCGTGTAGTGAACAAAAAAAAACGTGTAATTATTTTTTCGAAAGTATTTTATAAAATATGTTGTTTGTCTTTTAATACCTGTTTGTATATAATTTCGACATCAAGGTTTGGGTATGCGTGTAATTAATATTGATTAAATTATTTCATTCGTGTTTGTATCGTTTTAGAAAATGGGTTTACTAATTTAGGTTTGTCCTGTTATCCCTGTACTTGTTCTGAGATGACCTGGAATGTTCTACATAGTATTTAAATGACGTCATGGTTTTTTTTAAAGCGTCAGATAGTATCATAAAATATGCGTTTCATTATTGTTTCTCAAGATAAGATCGCTAAAGAGATTCTTTCATAAAAAAATTATTATTGCTATTAGTTAAAATTCATTGACTATGTTCATTGTGTACTACTTTTAACTACTGCATTCTGCTTTTGAACTGGAATATCCCGGTATTTTCATTTTGAAAATTTGGTATTTACAACCTTAAAGTAATTATGTTATGGTCGGAACTCGATTTAATAATTTTAACATAGGTAAGATATAATTTGAATGCTTTATATTATAATAGTATAATAATCTCATCTGATGTTATATAACGACATGGTCCAAGATAGTAAACACGCAAAATCTAGAAGGGATTAGCTCTCAAATACGGCTGCCGGAACACACCAACAGGTATTTGGCGACAGATTTTCAACTTGAGAGTGGTAGCCTAAGCCCTACCAAAAACCCCTACCACCATGCTTCATTTTCACCAGGTCTCTTTTTTTCTCGAACGGACTACGCTATTGACCTGGTAAGGTATTAACAGCTTCACCGGACTACTGCTTCCGACTCAGTTGCAAGGATTTGAACTTACGTCCATCGACGCTATGCCGTAACACGATATCAACTAAGCCATCACATCACTAAATTAATATGGGCATTTAATATATAAACCCTATAATAAATTATGCTTTAACATTCAACTCTTCTCTATTCGTTCTAACTTTAACTCATCTCGATAGAATTAAAAAGGATGTTTGCAAAAATATTCCACCGGCCACCTACAGTATATAAAATTAAATATAGGTCTTATATGTATTGCAATAAGATGCACTATCGTCAACATCGAACAGACGTAGATAAGATCAGCGTCTCGCAAACAAGCCTATTTATTTATTTATTTAATCACCTTGAACGACAGACAATGTGGCATTGTGGCCCTGATTTATTACCCGTCCTTGATCTGTTATGGAGTCGATGTTTTATTATGAGACAGATATGGCGTACAATCGGAATTAATTGCATGAACAATTTAAAACAATTAGAAAGTGGATTATATTATATTGTTTTTGTCAGTTTTTACAATGACTACGTAGTAAATGTTTTATTAAACTGACTTAATAAAAGGAAACGCGACTTGTTGAAGTGTGGTTACGTTATCAGCAGGCTATAAATTATGTGTCAAAGTCACCAAAATATTCCTGCGGTATTAGTGTAAATATAAGGTAAAAAAGGAAGTAATCTCGAACGTGGTTTTTATTTTTTCAACTCATCATTTGAGATTATTAATAATACTCGGTTATGTATATAGATATAAGTAAAATTAAAACATCTGTTGTTTTTGTAGGCCCTACTGATCGTCGAAGCGGCTGATTTGATTTTGACGAGACTTACTCGCAGATTGAGGACTTCTCAAGTACTGTTTAGTTTACCTATATATCATTATGTTTGTTCCATATAGCTTAAGTTATTATAATGGTAAGATTTGACGAAAGGTGACTTGAAAACGGTAAAAGGATTATAAGTAGCAGATAGTTATGATAACATAACTTCTGTCCGGGACATTCGTCTCAATAGCCAGAGGAACCCTTCTTTTTTTCCTAGACGCCTTAAATTCATAAACAGCTCCCACGGTACTCCTACCGCGACTGACCTATCTATTTCGATCCAAAACTTTTTTTTAATGATGCCTTAATTGAGACGTAGGTTCGAAAACATCGTGATGGATGCTTTTTTTTATTGTAGCATGGCAAAATGACTGCACTGTGCCTGATGTTAAACATAGTGCAATCCAAAAACAATGGCGACCACCGGGTGACACACTATCCATCGCCAGTCGCCGCTGCCATGCCGGCCTACGAAAAGTTGAATATACACAGGCTGATCCCGAAACGCGACCCGCAGAAACGAATCAATATGACGGGCTTTTTCGCCATATACATGATGGATGCGACTGTGGCTGACCTAACCTGACTGCAGGCTGTAAAACCCTACCACTCCGCTTTCGCCATTGCTTCGTTCGTTATTCCGCAGGGTGCACCACGTGCAAGTGAGGTTGGCTTGGGTGTCTCAAGTCTTATGATTTTATTCGACACCCCTTACATCCCAAGCATTGTGGTAGGGCATTTCGTAAGTCCGTCTGGCTAGGTACCACCTTGAAGTAGAAAATCTGACGGCAAGCACCTGTTGGTGTGTTATGGCAGCTGTACATGAGAGCCAGCCCTCTCTAGGTTTAGCATGTTTACAATCTTAGACCACATCGCCATTTAACCTGTTGTTAACCTGATATTGTAGCCAAACCCTATAAAAATATTTAAAAAAATCAAAGCTCACAGTTAAAACAAATAAAAACAAAACTATTACCATGGGAATGTAGTCGCGGCCACACGCTAGTCGTCAATAAAATTGATTTGTCATATTTATATTTGTATGTCTTTAAATGGCTATTATAATATTTAAATACCACAATATTGGACAAGTCGACGACCTATTAATTATCTTAACAGTCTGTTCCGTTGACATTTGAATACGAGTTATGTCTCTAATATTTGCATTATAATAATTTTTATTTTTTTATTATTATATATGAATGTTTAATAAAACGTAATATAAATTATTAACAATAAGTCACGGTTTTATTATGTAAATTAATAACCGTTTGTAGCATAATATACAAAATATATCCAATGATTAATTCGAAAACTGGTCTTTAATTAGGATATGGTATTTTCATTAGCTGTTTTATAATCATTTCTTTATCTACATATCCTATTAATATGACAACATTTGTGTGGATAGATAGATGTTTGTAACTCCGTCACGCAAAAACTACTGAAAGGTTTTTGATAAAACTTCGTAATAGTGTAGTTTGCATAACAGGATAACACACAAACAAGGCTATGATAATTTATAAAAAATATTGTTTAAAATAGGCAAAGTATAACTATAACTGTCAAATTATTGGTATCCTGCCGCTTGAGAACTATTTCCACTAGACTTATATTTTACATGAGCAACGAAAAAAAAATTTTTGCGGAAATGAACCACCTAATATATATACATGGTGTCCATATATTGGTATATACATGATACAAACAACATAAACTCGATCAGATTTCGATCGATCGTCACCAAAGATAAGTCACCTAAGTATTCATATGTTGGGGTTTTTACCCTATTTATATTGTAATTTAATACGGACATAGTAGCGGCCGATTACTAGCAGTTTTAAAATAAGGTTATATAATATATATATATGTATATATATATATATATATATATAAGTATAGTTGATGTAGTTTTTGGCCGATGTTTTGTGTCTACCAATATACAGTTTTCCGTGAGGTTCTTTGGCGCAGTACAATTACGTTAATTTAATTTAGATTCAACCAAGGAAACACCCTTTCAAGTCTCATTTTTGTCGTATGCGAAAACAATGGCCGTGCTACATACAAATATTAATAATGCATCATATTTACACTAATCGTTATCACTATAATTTCTTTAGTAACAGAATACGTGAAACTATACATTATGGAAAATAAAAAAACATAGAATCCACAAAACCTGCATAACGAATAAATTGCGGCGAGCGCTTTTGATTATTCATTACATTCAACACTATTCTATAATATTAACATAGAGATGAATTCGATGTCTAATCGTGGCGGTGTCAAAAATGTTTAATTAAAAAAGATTGATGCTTACCGTCGGAATAGAGCACCAGAAGTACAGTCGAGTTGCAAACTTATCTAATTAGTTGGGGCGTCGCGAGGGGGCGCGCCTCGGCTCGCCGCGCGGGGCCCGGGGGACACGGCGGGGGCAATTAGCGGTGATAGTCGATTAGCTCATCGTACGAGTGCGGCTTTTGACAAATGTTCCCACTAATAAATTGTTATTAATATTTATGTTATTGATAATTTATTAAACGTATTATTGCTAAGGTTTTGGGTTAAGGGTTATTAATTACGTATGATATATTTTCGTTAATAATTTTTAATGTAATAATAACAAGAACTTACTTTCTTTTCAAATATCTGTATATAAATTGAGTTATATTAGAAGGTCGCCTTAAGTTTACGGGGAAATACACATATTTGTTGATTTTGTATTTAGTCATTTAAATTTGTGACACTAAGCTGACGGTGAAGTAAAACATAGTGAGGAAACCTGAACCTGAGAAATGTTCTTGAAGTATCACCATGTCTAGAAAACACAGAACTATAGATATCTCAAAGTATAAAATCGTGAATACTTCATGGGCTGGAGTAGTGATTATGGCCATGCCTTCTTCGGGAAGAGGCTTCTGGCCCTGCAGTGTGGCTCTTACTGTGATGATAGAAAGGAAAGATATATAATAGTTTTTTTTTAATGGATCGAGACTACCATACACCAGCTTAACCGGTTATAACACCCGCGACAGTGATACGCTTACCCGTATCGGGTTTCGGGGTCAGCCGGTATATATTCAATAACCGAGCGGGGTCATTGGGTTCTGTGTAGGATAGAGTCGCTTACAAAACTGTATGACAGAGTTGACACACGATGCATTTCTTGATATCTTGACGCTCAACGTTGTTGTAAAAATAAGAATGCGTGTGTATAGAAATAGGAATCTGCACGAAAAATTTAATGAATAAGTGGAACGGTAAAGTTAAAGCATGCCAGTTGGTTATATTTATAAAAAATATTGTTTAAAATAGGCAAAGTATAACTATAACTGTCAAATTATTGGTATCCTGCCGCTTGAGAACTATTTCCACTAGACTTATATTTTACATGAGCAACGAAAAAAAAATTTTTGCGGAAATGAACCACCTAATATATATACATGGTGTCCATATATTGGTATATACATGATACAAACAACATAAACTCGATCAGATTTCGATCGATCGTCACCAAAGATAAGTCACCTAAGTATTCATATGTTGGGGTTTTTACCCTATTTATATTGTAATTTAATACGGACATAGTAGCGGCCGATTACTAGCAGTTTTAAAATAAGGTTATATAATATATATATATGTATATATATATATATATATATATAAGTATAGTTGATGTAGTTTTTGGCCGATGTTTTGTGTCTACCAATATACAGTTTTCCGTGAGGTTCTTTGGCGCAGTACAATTACGTTAATTTAATTTAGATTCAACCAAGGAAACACCCTTTCAAGTCTCATTTTTGTCGTATGCGAAAACAATGGCCGTGCTACATACAAATATTAATAATGCATCATATTTACACTAATCGTTATCACTATAATTTCTTTAGTAACAGAATAAACAAACAAAATGGCCGTATTTATGCTCAAAGCTCTAAGGAAGCTTCCCAATTAGTCGACAGAGTGCAACGTGGGCACTATCCAACTTCAGTGATGGTTTGGTGGGGTATTAGCTATGAAGGAGTGATTGAGCCTTTTGTGAGAAAGGTATTAAAACGTCGGCATAAGTGTATTAAGATACCATTCTTGAGAAGGTAGTGAATCCCCTTAACAACACCATGTTCAATAACCAAGAATGGTCCTTCCAGCAAGACTCGGCGCCGGGTCATAAAGCTCGGTCTACGCAGTCTTGGTTGAAAACGAACGTTTCGGACTTTATTAGAGCTGAAGACTGGCCGTCGTCTAGTCCCGATCTTAATCCGCTGGATTATGATTTATGGTCAGTTTTAGAGAGTACGGCTTACTCTAAACGCCATGTTAATTTGGTAGTGAAGAATTTTCCCATGGAAAGAGTACTTGCTTCTATTGATAACTGGCCTCAACGTTTAAAGGGCTGTATTGCAGCCACTTCGAATAAGCTTTTTATATTTTAAATTGTTTTATATTTATATATTAAAGTAACACACTGTAAAAGGAATAAACGTAATTTGCAATAGAAAATATATTTTTTCTTTGTTTCAGTATTTATCGCAAGACTAGGTATATAATTGCGTTAAATTCTAAACACTTTTTCTTCTTACTATTATATGTCAATTAAAATTTATAAAGTCGTGTCGTCGATGATTGGTTATTGACCAATTTAATTTCCAATCGAATGGCAAAAAATATAAATAATTGTAGTTGTCACTTTGTTTCAGAAAATATCTTTTATGCAAAACTTATTCTTCAATGAAAAATAAATGTTAAACGGCAGGTACGTATGTACTCGTCGTAGTCGAGGCCGCTCTGAGAGATTGATTAGTGAAAGTTTAGTAATAAATGAGGGTCCGTACACAGAGATAATTAATTCTTAGCGAAGCTTAATTGATATCGGTATTAACACTAATTAGAAAACTTTAACGTTGCCTCGTGATCATTTATAATTTATTTAGCCGTTGTAATTTAAACCTTCCGGGAAAGACATTTCTATTGGCAGATATTTTGAACATAACGCCCAACATAGCTATTCTACGTAGTCCATAAAACATATGATATCTCCAAATATAATTACGTAATTTAACGTTGAATTCTAATAAACTTAATTTTATAATGAAAACAAAATTAAATATTATTGAGTGATTTGTAAAATGTACAACTTTCAAGTAGGTTTTTTTATCAAAGAGTTTCAAGTGTTTTTGTCTACTCTAGGATGTTTTTCTATAATTCTCGCGAGAAGCCATTTGCTAGGCTAGTTTTAAGAACATTATTGAAGGGAAGAAGTAAAAAGATATACAATTAGTGCTAAGTGATCATTGCATCCTATATAGCATAGATTACGGAAAGAATAATTAACTATTGTGAAAAGATTGTTAATAGATAGATCTAGCCAACTAGCCATTTTACCGTTAATACCAATACTAGCTGTACTCGTGGCTTCACACGCATTTTTTATTATTTATTCTAATTTGTTGTAATAACTGATTTAGTTATAGTATACTCGTGTAACAAAGGATGTTAATATATGTGTAAACATTTTCTAGGTGATTCGTTGAACGCTATAGATGACGATTGATATATAAGAATGAATAGCGCAAAAGTTATCTGTTCAAATTTTACGGATACGATTTTTATGACAATCAGTTGAACGGTACAGAAATAAATATTCTGCAACTTCACCTATAGTATAACAGAATAAAATTAAATATATAATATATAAACCATAGCCACGAAAAAGCATTTTGTTGTGCCAAGTTTCATAGTTGCAGAGTGATATATATGTTAATTATAAAATATTAAAGTAATAAGATCATATACAAATATATTAGTATTATCGGGGAAATACATGTTAAGTGGAATCGAATTGAAATGTAGTGATAATAAGAAGGTGCGGCAACACGTACAACAGTCGCGGTGTCTCGCCCCTCGTAACATGTTGTCAGGTTTTTCCACGCCTGTTGCAACTGGCAACAGTTACCGCGGCCACTAGACTAGAACAAGCGTTTAATTAAAGGACGCTCACCTCGCGTCGGCCCGGCTCATCGCATGCGCCTTAATTAGTTCATGCCGCCCTAACGCGCTTATTTTGTTTTTCTCGGATAATTTTTAATTAAACGCTTGATTAAAATGAAAGTTTGCGTAAGTAGCGAACGAGGAACAATACAGCCGGAGTTTAGGATAATGAATTGATGGTGTTACTACGTTCGCTGGACTCATTCGAGGGAGCTAATTAAAAATCACCGATAGAACGTGTGCAGTCGAGTTTCGAACGACTTTATGAAACTTAGTCGGGGTGCCCGACGTTCTGTTGTTTCGCTATGTTAAATGAATATGTCGATATATGGACTATATAATATACATTTTTTTTTAATTATTGTCTTAAAATTTTCTATTCAAATCATAATCGAATAGTTATTAAGTTAATATGAGAGCAACAGGTCGAATGATTATTGGAACGAAGTTCCTTACGACAGGCTTGGAGGAGATAGGGATTTTGCTGCGCGAACGAACTGAAAAAATGTGATAGTAAAACCGTAAGAAAAAGTGCGTGGAATAAAACTGTTAAATGAGACGTGTGCAGGCGGACAGTCGTATATACAAGCGAGTAGTGTATAATACCTTTCTCTTTCTCCTTCTTTCTTTCGAATTCTCGGTAAAATTAATCGTTGAATTAATTTAATTAATCGGTGAATTATAATTATAATATCGGTAATTTAATTAATTTTTTATTCATAAATGTTATACTGAAATATTAGAAAATATATATCACAATTGTATATTAAAATCCATCAAACGGTTAGGTTATAGGGCGTGCCAAAAAATACATACTCGTACACTTGTACAATATTGACTTTCATTTTCGGGTAAAAACCTTTCACATAAACTCGAAACTTTTCAATTTTCAACGCCGATTTCAAACCCGTACCCACCCATGTAGATATAATAAGGACCTTGAACCCGAATCCGTATAGGTTACTATGACTCTTAGTTTACCATTTTTATAAGTCTTCGATTACTTGTACCACCTTTTAATTTGCTCTTCACTATGAAGTCAATACATTGGATAAAATATACTACCATAAGTATAAGTACCATCGTATAAGTCGTAATTTCTCAATCTACTCATGCAGGAAACATATCTCTTACGGCGATATGAATCGCAGCATTACTTATAGAGCCGGGAATCACTACGTCAGTATCGCGGTTCGTCATTAGCAAATTCATGTGTTGTCGCTGGCACGCGCCGCTAACGAGTTTCATGCTAACAACGCGCTAACTAGATTCTCCGATGTTGCGGTGCGACTTAAGTCCTAGCATGTAGTACGGCGATATCTGTACCGCAATTACACAACATCTATGAATAACAGAAGGCTTAATTTGTTTTTTTGATGTGAAACATCTATAGCGGAGGATCAAATCGACTCTTGACGTTGCGACGCGTTGCCATGCTATACGATTTTGATTTGTTTTACATTTAATGAATATAAATATTTATTAAATAAAAGTCGTTTAAACAAAAATCATAATATTTTATTTTTGACTATGCCATATTTATTTCCTGTCGTAAATTATACGTTGTTGCATATTAATTGTACAAAATAAATTTGATGTTTTATATCTGCCAGGCGTCCCGCGAGGCTCACCATCTTTTTTTCACAAGACTCGTATCGGGTTGATAAACACTACCTACTATTGAGTTAAGAAGTCACGTTTCGTTGCCTCCACAGAAGGAACTTTTTGTTTGATGAGCATGATTGTTAATTTTGTATCTGAATAATAAATATCTATTCAACGTTCTATATCAAAATTAGTACCCATTATTTGATGGGGCACGTCGGGGAAATACCAAAATAGTTGGCTAAGCTCGATTTCATATAGCGTAATCTTTGTCTCGTAATCATTGTGCTGTGTGATAAGGAGAACTTTTTACAAAACTGAAGGAAGCCGATGTTAGCCGAATATCTCACTCTTCTCTCCGACGTACTAAATGAAAATCCGAATACTGTAGCATCGTTTTACGCAAGAAACAATGTATTGCAAAAATCTTGCAATAAAATTGGACTCCATTAACACTTATCGCGCCTTAATTTTCATTTATAACTTGTTAGATAAATAATTTAACCTATGTTAAATAGTTCTGCTCGAGTTTGTATTTAATCATCGGAATATACAGAAATGTTCGAAAAGAATATTTATTGATTTTAGTATTATATAACAGTGTAAAATACTTTCAAGAGCACTCATATATGTTACGAGATTGTAAAATGCACGTCCCTATGCCATTAAATGTCGTTCTGAGTGCACCGTCTGAATCTACGTATTTTATGGTATTCGTTCAAAACTTTTGTAACTTGAGACATCATTTGATAAAGGAACTATACGTTTTTTTAAATAATCGTATATACGTATAATTACTTAATTGGAGACCGTGTTAATTTTTTATTTAATGATTTGTCTAAAATGATAAACTGATACCTACACTAAGTTCAGCATACTTCATTTAATTTTTTTTTTTCAAACTGACAACGCTATTGGCCAAGCGAGGTCTTAACAGCTTCACCGGACTGCTAAGGCGAGCGCTTAAGGCACTCAGCCGATTTTATTTTCACAACTAGCACAAGGGTGCGCGGCACACCTCGGCTTTGGCTGTTGTCTGATACATGCAATTCGCGACCTATCTGAGCTAACCTAAACTAAGCTAACTATTCATACATATATGAGTTGTTGAAACATATATGTGTACCAAGCATACATACCTCAACAACCCTTATATATATTTCGTATCGGATAATATTCTAAACTATTTCAGTTTGATAAGGGGAAAAAAACCCTTTCACTTGCATGTGTAAGCGTGTATGCGTGCACGTGTGTGGAGGTGATATGTGTAATGTTGTCGCAGTGTTGTAAGATTTTGTGTCACTGTATCGTGCGAGCAGCGTACTCAAGGGCTCCACGCCTAGGGAACGGACCTAAACTTCATTTAAATTTCCACGTGTTGATATTACTTATGAACTATGATGGTAACCCTGTATGATTTCTACAATAACAAAACAAGATGGCGATTATATTGTGAAAATACATCTCTCATGAAAAGTTTGTTATTAAAATAATACTAAACGGAATTTCTATAGTGATCGATTTAGGTGTTGCTTCTCTTTTCAGGTAAGATATGTAACTCGTAATATTTTATAAATCTTTATATATATATATAATAATTCTTCTGTACGTGTGTATGTGACTGAACTCCACCTAAACGGCTGAACAAATTTTGATGAATTTTTTTGTCCTTGTTCAGGTGGATTTAAGAATGGCTTAGATTAACAATTTGGACCAGTAGGTGGCGCTGCGGTTGACTTTTAGGATTTTTTTAAATATCAAAGCAGAACGACGTCCGCCGAGCCCGCTAGTATGATGTGTAAATTTGTATGTTAAAAACAGTTACCTAATTCAGTTTTCGTTTTACTTTTCCAAAAATACATTATATTATATTCAATTGAAAACAAAATATTTTCATACATTTAATACTGTGTTATATACCTTTGAAAATCAGCGTCAAGTATAAACAACGTTTAGATAATATAGCTATCAGATCTGAAGCAACAAGTTAGCTATCCCGTCTCACAACGCATCCCCGCTTTATTGAGAGCCATTCGTCTTCGGGCCTCGGGTTTATTAGAACCCGCTTCCTATACTTCACTTAAGTAATACTCTTGCATTTTTCAAAATAACTTAATTCAAATATGGTATGTATAACTTACTAGCTGTGCCCGCGACTTCGTCAACGTGGAACCTAATGTAAAAAAAAACAGTCATTAAAGCTACAATAACTTTTGATAGAGTGAACCGATTTTAATGAAATGTTATTCGAGTGCTTTATGATTTTCTTGTTCAAGTTTTATCTTGTAGTACTTTTGTAGTGATGCGTGTTTGTTTGAACACAGCCAGACATTTCTAAAAATGATTGAAATGTATTTTATTACTTATTCCAAGGCAACTGCAACAATTTTTTAAACAAAAATCTAAAAAGATCAGACAGTTTGGATTGACATTCTTATTACATGTATAAATAATATTTTGTACAGTTGACCGGATGTAGAATATTATTGTTGTGTTAGATAGCCCGTTTATTGAGGCAGATTCTAAGATCTACAACTTCATACTTCGTACTTCATATTACGAGCAGTTATAAAGGAGATCAAACTTTTTTTTACACCATTTTCTGATATTATAAATTTGACGCTTCGAAATGTAAGATTTATTTTAGGATAAAATCAATCATTTTGAAATGTAATAAAATTGATAATCGAAGAGACAAAATAAAAAAAAATCCCTGAACTTGGTTTGTTAGTTATTGGTAACATTTCGCGTAATATACCTTGGTTATTTATTAGACAAGCGAATTGAAAATAACGGTGAATTCTGGAACTCTCTGGAAACTTCCAACGAAGGGTCACCATTTTGTTACAAAACTAAAATTACTACAAATAAAAAACAATATAGGTATATTTGATACATTCAGTTGAATATATTTATTAAGAGAAAAATAATAATATTATAAAATAAAAGAAATTCGTAAACAATAAATACGCGCCAACAACCCGACAAGCGACAATGCCCTACTCGAACACCCCACTCTAATGATCTCGCAGAGAGGTTTTAAATTATGTTCCTCGCAACAATCCGAAGTCGACACGTACACATCCTCCCCCACCCCTCGACCTCCCTTAATGAATAAAATAACACATCAAGATGTTCATCTTAAATTAATGAGGAATTCGGCGTATTGAATTCTACAAGAATACGACGTGCTTCGGATTGTATTGTACGTTGACACTTTTATTTATTAGATAAATACATATATCACACCTTTCTATATAACTGAATTAATTATTATCTGTAATATTAAAGTATCAATTTACACATAAGGTTATTAATACGAAAGTAAATCAATTTACTTGTTTATTACTTTTTATGATAAACCTCTGAAATATATTTGCATAGCAGATATAGCTTTCAATCTTCATGTAGTGATAAAGATCCAAACGAAGCCAAGAGAAAGAATTAGTTATAAAATAATATGATGAAGGATATTTGTCTGTTAAGCAACGCGCCAGAAAACAGTGTCATATCTTCGTGTAGATTATGAACACAATTCAATTATACTTAGATCGTAGTATGGCTAAACGTTCTTCACTATTTGGACTCCTCTCAGTAACGATTATGTGCAATAAAATATTGTCTAAAATTAAATCTCTCTGCAGATTTTGCAGATCTGACTTTATAGTCATATACTTTTGTTATAAAAATAATAAGTAATTAAAAGTAAGCATCAAGATATTTAAGGAAAATCTATTATCGATAATAATTCAATTTTACAAAATTTCCGTGAAAATATATGTAAACAAATATTTATACAAGTAATTCCAAGATTGTTGGCTTTAGTCATCGTATTTTCCCGTAGAAATAACTTCTTCCGATTTGATTGAAGATCTTCAAATAACTTCTTCCTATTACTGAAAATAAGCGAAAACAAGAACAAGCTAGATCCAAGTGATCTTTTAATGGGTTTAATATTTAAATACATTATTAATCACAGCAAATCAAATTAATTCTATATTAATTTATTCAACGTCAGATACTTTTAACAACTTTTGGTACACATAAAATATAACATTTGCGTAAGATCCAATAAATGTTTCGATCCTATCAACTTTAAAGGGTTAAACTCACATGAAACATATTCGTTAATTAATTACGCTGTGAAAGGAATCCTTAAAATCTTCAGAGTTTCGAAACTAAATAAATGAAATTATAAATCTGAAAGGCAGGCATGGGTCCCTATCTCGATGTCCCCATGTGCCGAAACTCTGTTAACATACGGTCAAGTAAATAAAACAAATACACGTGTTAATTACTTTTAATTTTAATTAAATCCTTTCGTGTAATTGATCTGCGAATTTTGAATAGGTCTTGTATATGTATTTAATTAATTAATTAATTCCGTTAATTATGTTAGCTCCCGTGGACTTGTCGTAAGATATCGGTCCGTTTACTTTTGTGTATTGTAAATTATCGCTGTCGACAATATTTCGTCATAATTCGGTGAATTATTAAATCTAGGTTTCTATGTTTTAGGAAATTAAGGTAATTATAGTAACATAGTAACTCCTTCAAAAGATTTAAAGATTGTTGAAAGTTTATTGTAAAGAACTGAAATGATAAATAATATAAAAGAATCAAGTTAAAAGTAATAAAGAAAGTAAAACTTTCAAAGACCTATTTGAATATAATAATTCACTACACAACATAAAGGCTCTTCCAAGTATCCTCTACTGGAAGTGATTTTCGGTCATCTGTTATGCATACTGTGTAGATCAGTTCTATAGAATCATAGCTGAAAAACCACTAAACTAATTCGTATTATTTAAATAGTTGATTTCAAATAAAACACTGTTCCTACAAAATACCCTAAACTGTATTCTTTTTTATATTTTATTCTCATAATACTAGATTTCTATAAAAATTAATTAATAATATAATTATAATATATTATTATATTATAA
>MU158827.1:2733787-2926283 GCA_015888305.1 Antheraea pernyi | reverse complement strand
TAATATATTATTATATTATAATTAATTGTTAAAGCCATTAATCATTATACATAATTTACTATATAACGTATGTATTGCAATCAATGATTAATAAGAAATTCACAATAAATAAATAAATAAACAAATTATTCAATATTAGTGGTGGAGACAAACACAGGTATTTAAGAATGTCGGCTAACTGGGAAATCTATTTCGAACCTTCAACGACATCTATATAGAGAGTAGACATTCTACAGGCTACAATTTAATATTTTAATCAAGTAGACACAGGTAATGAAAAGGTATCAAGTATCATAATATACTATAAACTTATTCAGGTCCAAGTTTATCGTTTGAATGAGAGCCGCTGTACATGAATTTAATAGGTTTACTTCTATTTTTACTCGTATAATCCCTAAGTTATATATCGTACACGGCGCTACCGCGCGCGTCCAACACAAATAGATTCGTACATGTTTGTCTTGGCTCGGTTTAATTAATTTTACCTTCATACGCCGATACTGTTTGTCGGGCGTTCCTTAATTGAAAACGCTCTTACCGAAGTAAATGAAACGAAATCCTATTTGCTCCGAATGATTGAGGCGAATTTATCCTTTAAGACTTTTAAAATTTATATTTAACCCTCTATGTACACTCGATTATAATTCTCATTAAATTTCTGACGCGTAAACCTCGTCTGACATTTGGATTTTTAATATACTTTAATACCTTTATCACTACAATTTCTTGACCAAATTATAAACATAATCTTCAAATGATCACATTAACTTAACTGTGTCTACATACTTTCTGATTTATTCGATTCAAACTGAAATGTCTAAGAAAACTTTAATTACAAATTAGAGATCTATTGAAAGTTTTACACTCTTAACCATTAAAGTGGATCTAAATGTAACAGCGTATTAACAACATTTTTTTTAAATCCAATTAGGAAGTCTAGGCCAGTACAAGAGTTGGTGGAAAAGCATAGTAACTCAGGTCACGTCTATATCTTTAGAGTGTTATTGAATTTGATATAAAACAAAGTACCTGAAATATGTCGTAAACATTTTGGAAATATATTTCAAATTTTGGTATGAAGTATCAACAAGCTAAATTATGGCCTTCACCTTTGATAGACTTATAGACGTTTGTATGTACCAGTCGTAACAAGTTTTTAAATCGGAACTAGTCTGCTCAGCATACTACTGAAGGGCGCAATTTAATAACCTCTTATCAGAACTTTTCGCAACTATACAGTACTCCACAAATGATGCAAGCATAAATATCTAATTAATTTCAGTACACTCTCAGTAGGTCAATTGTTTCGAATTATAATAGCGGCACGCTATGATGGTGGTTTTGATGTTTGTCCGCTCATGAAGTTTCGTATAAATTAATGATTCCGTTCGAAGGAGCAAATTGATGTTCTTTACTGTCAATAGTGACGTGTAGTTAGTCCTAAAATTTATCGAAATTTAAATATCAAATCTTAGTAAACAAAATTAATAACGATTAATGGTAGTAGAGCCACGCTGAAACTACTAGTGGTTTCAGCATGAATGGGTCGGCTCGCCCGGGGTAGTACCACCCCCTCACAGAAATCCGACGTGAAGTAACAGTGCTTGCATTGTTGCGTTTCGTTCGGTCAATGAGAGCGCCTCTCCCCTCTCCCTCTCCGTCTCCCTCCCCTAACCCTTCCCCCCAAAGGGTGACAACGCACTTGCGATTCCTCTGGTGTTGTTAGTGTTCATGGACGGTGGTGATCACATAACATCAGGTGACCCACCAGTTCGTTTGCCACCTAAGACATAAAAAAAAAATAGTACACTAATTTCTAAGTGATATGTATGTATAACTATATAAGTATGCATATTACTATACGACTACTACTATATTTAACTATATAAAATGGGCCCGCCAACAAATATTTTCAGGTTTTTACTGACAGTAATAAACAGCGCCGTTTGAAAGAATCCTTAACAGATTATAATTATTAGTAGTGTACTTATCTATAACACAAATCGGTAGTTATATTTTTAAAATTTCCTATTTATATATTTATATCCTATACGTATATGATTGTATACATAGCATCGTTGGCCAGCACAACTATACTACCTAGTTAAACTGGCGTCAATGTTTAATGAAAAATAAAGCAGCATTTGATTATATTTTTATCGAAAATAAATCGACATTTCACGTCACTATTTTAGTGTGTCAAAACGGCTATCATAGCGTGCCGCTATTATAATATTCAGAACAGTTGCAAATAATTACTAACTCTTGGGTACCACGTTAATAGTGACTCATTATGAGTTAAATACTTTAATTATTACAGTGACGTATGTTAATACAGGGTTTTAAAGGAAAACAGATAAACAGGGATCATTACTGGTAAATTGATATGAATTTTTTGACGTTTCCAACGGTTCTATATATGTTACTATTTATTATCCTGGTTATTAATTTGTTTTAATGAAGTCAATACATATAATTGCATTAACAATGGTATACCAGAAGGAATGTCAAAGTTTTCACGTAATTAAAAAATAATGAAACATAAGAGAGAAAGTATTATAAAGCATGTTCATGTCGACGCCGACTTATTTCTAGAAAGTTATTTATGGCATTGAAAATTAGCAATCGCTTCAATTGATTGCATTATAATTCAAAATAATATATGTAATTTTAATATAATTTTATAAAACAATAATAAAAGTTAATGTAGTGTCTTATCAAAAGTTAATTGATTTTAAATTTTCGCTGTATATGAGGATGCGGTCTAAGATGGGTAACATACTATTCCTAAAGGTTTGGCTCTCACCATATACGCAAAGGTTATTAACTTGAGAGTATCGAAGTGGCCACTAGAAAAGACCGTACTATGGTAGAGCCACGCTGAAGCTATTACTGCTTTCAGGATGAATGGGTCGGCTCGCCCGGAGTATTACCACCCTTCACAGAAAACCGACGTGAAGTAACAGTGCTTGCATTTCGTTCGGTCAGTGAGAGCCTTCCTTTCCCCTTCCCCTTCCCTTTCTCCCCCCCAACACAGGCTGGCAACGCACTTGCGACGGTGTTGCATGTGTCTGTGGACGGTGGTGATCACTTAGCATCGGGTGACCTACCTGTTCGTTTGCCTCCAATGATATAAAAAAAACTAACATGATGTGATGTAATCACGAAGTATTCTTTTATACTTGAAAGTTTTAATTAAAGTAATTGAATCAACATTGGGCGATTTTCAATTTTGTGTCCAAATGCACCTCGACTGAGCAGTCATCGCTTGACAACACGCTTATTACAATCCAGTAGAGATTGATAACATCCGGTAAGAAAACATAAAAAACTATCTCTTCATAAAATACTTGTTCACCGATTTCTAAGATATCTATAATACAGTGCATAAGTGTCGCTTTTAATTTATTTTCCATTTTAAGTAACTAGTCATGTATATTCTTATCAAAGTTACACTGTACTAAGTATTGGCCTCGTTTTAAAACATAATTTATTCTGTTTCTTAACAACATTCAGATACCTCTATAATATTACGGTAAGATTAAATTAACTATCTTACATTGGTTTTCAATTTAGGATTTTATTACGTTACGAATTTTGGAGAATAAATTATACATATAAAACGACTTTATTTTTTTAAATCTTTTAGACTGACATTTATAGCTGATTAAATAGATCTGAAGACAACTACACAATAGGAAATGTTTATATGTCACTATAAAATTAATTCCGGGATGTATATGATATGTTATATACAAGGTTATAATATGTTATATACAATTAATCTATACGACTATAGTAATATTACAATGAGGTAAAGTTTGTGAGAGGGTAATATCTAGAACTACTAAACCGATTTAAAAAAATCTTTCGGTGTTAGATAGCTCATTTATCGAGGAAGGCTATCATCTACGATCATTATATATCATCACGCTAAGATGAATAGCTCAGAATGCTTAAAAAACGGAGTCACGGGGAGAAGCTAGTAACAAATAAATTCGCTTGTATGACCGTAACTTACGATTCTTTGATATTGACGAACTGTCATTGTCAGAGTGCCAAATCATTGTGCTCTGTGATACCGCATTGGTCCCGTGGGAAACAGGGGCAGGTCATTAATATACAAATAATAAATAATGTACATACATTTAAACGTGTAAATAAAGATTGTAAAAAAATATTGTCACTCTGTCACCCATTTATCGAATATATATCAGTGTTGTTATTCACAATGTTTTCTTTCACCGAAATATCCGACTCAGTTGCTACCATTCGAATCTACGTCCATCGACGCGGTGTCCGAACACGTTATCAACTAAGCCACATTCGCTTACATATAAGTGCGACAGTGCAATGCCAACATGCTATAGTTTCACCTCGATGTTTTCCTTGATCAATCCTTCATTCGCAAGTATGTCCAAACACGCTAATTACTGAGCCATCGTCTCTTCAACCTAAATTACACAACAATGAATGAAACGATTATAATTATAGCTTTTAGAATCCATTATATCCAATCGAAGCAAACCGAGTCTCCCTCCACCAATCAGAATCTATTGATTCTTATCGCGAGCTAAGAACGGCACAATAACACTCATCAGAAAGAAAGTGAAATAATCCTGTCGAACCGCGAACGGATAACTTTTTATTGACTCGCAAACCGTTCGTTCAGTTGATGAATATTTTTTGTGACATATAATTTATAACCGAGAAGCAATTCTTTGGTTGTAAATTTTAATTAATAACATTTAATGTTCGTCGCCGTTTGAAGTCTGGTTTGAACAAAAAAGCTAAAGATTTTTATTTCGTATGTTTTAAAAAAAAATACTAACCGAATAGAAGCAACTGTTGCTATTTTGACGAAAACTACATGCTTATTCTTTTTATTGTATACAGTATTTGTTTATACACTATATAAATAAATAAAAAAAAACAAGAATAAAATAAACAATAATAGAAATAAATAAAAAATGTTTAAAATAAACAAAAAAACAGTAAAAAAAGGAAAAGAGTAATACAAAAAAATAACACCTTATTATAGCGCGCATTACTTAAATTAAAGCTCCACCAACTTGAGACATAAGATAATTTATAATTCGATTAAGGGCCTTAATATTTTTATAATTATTTACTAATTAAATTATTGTCAATGTTTAATATTGTTATTAATTGTGAGTTCATCAGTCTCGATCAGATGGCGCTTTAAATTAGTTTGTAGAAAAAAAACTGTTGGACCGACTGTTATAGATATCTCATAGATGGCGCATTCAACGTGTAATTACTGAGCCACAGCAACGCGTGGCCGAGTCTGCTGGTAGATAGATGAAAATTCTCCATCCTTCATTCTTCAGTTCGTGTTCTCAGCTTTCATAACCGGTGAAATAAATCCCCGTTCGCCTTGAACATATTTCATCGTTATTTATACAGGAATTTGCAATTATAATGTAATTAAATTCCTCGTTTATTGCACCAACGTTAATTAATTAAAAGGCAATAATTATTAATCAATTTTCTACGTCTCTTTTATGTTGAAAATAAATAATGTAAATATGTATAGACGTATAATAAGTAGGGATTGTACGCGCTATAAATAGCGTCACTCGAGTGATTTATAGTGAGTGTTCGCTAGTTTGCGTTATTATCCATTTATCAAAGCCTAACGAGCAATAATCGTGGCGTTTTAACGTATTAAAGGTCGCTTGTTAAAATTGTTACCACCATCGGAGATCAATCTCGAGAGATAATAATTTTAATCTTGACATTATATGTATGTAATATATTCGTTTAACGGGTTAGGTGCGTGATCTCTACGTTGTTATATTTAATGGAATGTTTATCTTTAAGTTTTCTACAAGTCAGTCTACTTTTTCTTTTTTTTCTGACGATAATTAATTACATTATTTAAGGATGCGCTCTCAATTTTTCGCGGTTCAATCAAGCTCACGCACACAGACACGAAAACTGATAACCGTGGAATTATAGCGCACTTTAAACGAGTGTGATACTTTTATAAAAAATATTACAATATTTTCTTATTATTGGTGTTCTACTTTTTGTTATATTTGATGCTATAGTACCAAAATAAATTATAGTTTTTTAAGATCATAATACGTAAAGAACAGTATAACTAAACCTAAATATGTACATATACGTAATTTACAGAAACATCAAATTTGTGCTCAAATATTTAGTCCCTTTATATTTAGTGCCCGATCTTTATAACTTTTCAACATTCTCATGAGGAGTAGTTTGTATGTCGGTGAAGCTGTTAAGACCTTACCAGGTCAAGAGCGTAGTCAGTTCGAGAAAAAAAACCAAGTTTGCGCTTAGATGTTTAGTCTCCCGGTGTAGGAGCAAGGTTTCAATTTTTGAAAGTTTGATGACGACAGTATTCATGATAACTGAATCTTAGTATAGATAATAGTTTGAAACACCGAGTTTGCACTCAAAGGCTTAATGTCATAGTGTCATCTAAATGTTTCATATCCTAAGGACCAGATGAGAGCTATTTCGTGATAAAAGAATTTTAATATTGATAATAGCTAGAAACAGTTTGCGCTCTGAGGTTGAGTCTTGTCGTATCAGTTGAGAGTATCATTTCTCATAGACCAAGTGAGTAGCTGTATCATAATAACAGAATTTTAGTACTGATAATCGCTAGAAACATCAACTTTGCAATCAGAGGTCTAGTCTCATAGAGTCAGATCAACGTTTCATTTGATGGATCAGATGAGTACTATATCATGATAACTGAACTTTAGTATTCATAGTAGCTACAAACATGGATTAGGTTCAGATGTTTAGTCTCACAGTGTCGGATGAAAGTTTCATTTCTCATGGGCTAGATGCGTATCTTTGTCGTGATAACAAAGTTTTTGTATAGTATAGAGTAGCTAGAAATATAGAATTTAGGCTGCAAATTGTTATAGTGTTTGATTAATTTTTAATTCCTCATGGGCTAGGTGAGTAATTATATCGTGATAACTGATTTAGTACATATAGATTTAGCTTATATATTAGCTACAAATATTGCGTATGCGCTCAGAGATTTAGATAGGAGAAATTTTAAAATTAGCGTTTGCTTCTATATCAAAAATAATTATGTGAACAACATATTACTAAACACTTGAATTGTAGTTGTAATAGCTGTAGCACAACGGGTAGCATATGATGGTCATTGTGTAAAACGAATCCTAATTCCATCGACAAACTTTGCATCTCTAGTTTTGATACAACTTTTCACCACATAATTCGTTTCATTATAAGCAAGAGTTGAGAGACCATGTTCTGATAAATAATAAGCATTAAGCATACTCGATTCTTTTGAAAGAATAAATTTGTTTGTAAATGCTGCAGCGTGTTTATGATATTATTGTATATACTCTGAATAGATAATAAAATATAATAAAAAGAATGCGAATATGACATATCTATTTCTACCCTTGAAAGAGCTCCATAGGCGTTTCTGAGAGTCCATATTGAGGTTAAATTGTTATTACTTAAGGAAAGTATCTCAACCCATCAACGAGTTCCATAACAGTTTTTAAAGTAGGTCGTCATCAGATCATTTTGTTAAGTCCTGTGGTAAGCTCTCATGACTACTAACAAAAGGACTACAAAAACGACATATGTATCTCTACCCGTCAAGAAGTTCCATAATGAATACCTCATATCCATCTACAATCAAAATGTTAAAAAAAAACTAGCGTAATAAAAACCAAACTTAGAATTTTTGTTTCATCCTAATTACAGTGTCTCTTACTACTAAAAATATAATCCACTATTAAAAAATTGGTTAGTTTTTCAAAATGATCAAAATGTTTTGTGTATACGTATTTCTATAGCAATTTTTTTTTCTAATCGAGTGCAAAGCGACGTATACATCCACTCGCTATCTGGCGCGACGTGAATCCTTCTTCCATACTTTTATTTACATCGAATCTAAATAAAGAAATAAATTGGACCTTATTCCATAGGAGTTAAGGTCTTCGTAACTGACATAAAGTGGAGAAATTTTGTTTGCAACTAAATAATTTTTTTCTCAGATATAGTGTAGATAACTTGGATTTTATTTTATGTGATTTAAATTTGAGTATATGTAGCATAAGCAGGTTTTTTTTTAAATTAAGCATAACGTAAATTAAAAAAAAAAGTTTAATGTATTTTAACATATGCAGTATTATTAGATTCGTCACTATTGTAGGAGTGACATAAAATATTTATAGTATGATATAGACATGGAAAGAAATATATTATTTTTATTCCTTATTGAGCAGTCAGGTTTCTATTTTTCTTTATAAATAGTTACATTTTTTAAATCTTAAATGAAAATATATTACTTGATACCCGCGACTTCATCTACGAAGTGCTGGGCCGGCGTACCACATCGCTTGTCTTACATCTCCACGGCAAGAAAAAAACATTGCTTATTTTCGAACTGACTAAAGTTTCAAAATCGACTTTGCAACACTACAGTCATATTGTATATTTTTTAATCCTTTATCACACTGATAATTCTACTAACATTAACTACGCAGAATAGCTGACAACAGCTAGTTCTTCGACACTGTAGGTCTAAATCGTAATTACACTATAGGAACACAGAGTGCATTGGAAATATCATATAGTGAGTTACTTTGTGTGAGTATATTAACGGTGTTAAAAAATTCCATCACGTCTCAGTGCGTGAGATGCGGTTAGCAATGTCGCTCCGGAGACGATGTACATTAATTTTTACGATTTACTTTATACTCGACACATTAGTGTTAAGTGATTGTCATTTTTGTGTAACCGATAAGAACTAAGAATACACCTACCATGTACTATTGAATATTAAATGAAATACTGTTTTGTACTAAAAACTAAGTACCTAATAGCAGTATTTTAGCTTGTAATAGTACGCCGTATCGCAAAAAATACTAATTATTTCACGGATTTATAACCAACAATATAATTTAAATTTACGTTCGTTTACACAATTTTATTTTAGATTAGTTGATTTATTACATTGTTACTACTAAATAATATATATCATACATGAAAGTATACGTACATCTTTGTTTATTAACTAGTTTGCTCTTTATTAAAATTGTATTAGTGCCGCCAATTACAGTCCAACGTTCGCAACCCTTGCAACACACACTTCAAACAAGTTCGTCGAATTTGTGACAGGATTGTATTCCAAATATTTCATCCAATGGAGTGCGTAGTAATTGATTATGTAGATATTTCTAATTGTAAGATAACCTCATGGTATTTAATTGTTAGTTAAAATTTTCTGTTTGGTTATTTCTTCTTCATTTTATTTTTGGTAACCAATCTTCTAGATTATTACTGCCATTGTTGAGTAGGTAATAATAATATTATAAGTATCTTGTGATAATTTCAATGTTCTAAGAAGATGGTGGCTACCTCGTTAGAACTTTCCAGCGAGTTTTTGTAGTATCTCAGAATTCATGCTCCATAGTATTATTTTCCATGCACTTCACTGGTGCACAATAACTGAAATATATTAGTAAAATATCACCAATATCTATACATATAATATAAAAATGTAAATCTAAAGTGCTGTACCTTTTAGACTTATGTAAAAAAAAATTGCAGGTGTCTAGCAGTACATAATAAAATACATTTCAATCATTTTTTAAATGTCTGTTTATCTGTCTGTTAGTTTGAACACGCATCACTGATAAATTACTGCATTCGTGATAAAACTTTCTCAAGAAAATCATAAAGCATATCTAGTAACATTTAGTGTTTGTTTTATTATAGTCGATTCGGCTTATCAAAAGTCATTGTAATTTTAATGACGAGACAATTTAAGTACGAGAGAAAAGAAGACAGTAATTAGACTTAATACATTCAGATGATAAAGATAATAGTCACTGTTTTGTACATCAGATTCGACGCGGACGAAATAGCGGGCACAGCTAGTTACAATATATAGAGTTACGTACCACAAGATTACGAATAGAATATAAAAGCCATTACATGGTAGACAAAGATCCCGCCGATAATTTTGTTTCGTTATTTAATGAAATGTATCGTTTGTTCCAGAATGTTCGGTTCAGGCGGCGCATGCGCGGCGTGCGGGCAGGCGATACCAGCGAGCGAGTTCGTCATGAGAACGAACGCGCCGCAACAGCCGCTCCACGTTTTCCACATAAAATGTTTCGCGTGCTCCAAATGTGGTTCACACCTTATGCAAGGCGATAGGTATTTAACACAATTTTCATAATTATAGGCACGTTGTAGCGTCTTTCACTTTTCTAAGAGTAGTCCGGTGAAGCTGTTAAGACCTTGCTAGGTCATTACGTAGTCAGTTCGAAAAAAAAAGAACACTTTTCTAAGCGATGATAACTTACTTCCTATTGAGCTTGAGAATCCTAGCAACTGAATCGGAGCTTTGTGCTGTTTGTTGTGGAGCATTGTGATGAAACTATAGCATGGTGATAGGGCTTTTCCTAAGTTTATTTGGCTACCTACCATCCTCAAATTGAATATCTCGTCGTGAAGTACCTGTTGGGGTATTCCGGGAGCTGCACTTTGAGAGCCAGTCCGCTCTAGGTTTGGCGTTTTTACCATCTTAGAGCACATCATCAAACGCTGAAACCAATACGGGTGTTATTACAAAAAAGTTATTGAATACTTGCTTTAAAAAGGTTGCGAATTAAATACACCGCGGTCGTAGAATGTTCGCCATCTTGCACTTTTGTCTCGCTTTGGTTACGTTAGTTTAGACTTGTGAAGCGTCGGACTTTGCTTCCGTCACCCCGGTTCCCTGATCCACAAATATGTGATAGGCGGCATTGGAGTTTTGGCCAGTAGGAGTCTGGCATAACCCTCTCGTTGTGCCCCGGCAGCGGGAGATGTATCCAATGCAGGATTTCTCCCCTATATAAAAAAAAGGTTAGACTTGTGAAAAAGGATAACGCGAACTCGCCTCGGACGAGCGCGGTGCATTTAATTCCAAACCTTTTTAAAGCAAGTATTTAATACGTATTTAACTTTTTTTGTAATAACACCGATAAAGTATAAGTAAAAACAAAATAATTCAATCATTAGCATTAGATTCAGTGCCGCTCTCATCTTAAGCATTAACGAAAATTTTCAACAGTAAAACGCTGTTTATAATAATTTATGAGTTATATTTACTAAGTTAAGATAATTTCCTGAGATCCGCCGCTTAATCACGTCACGTCACGTTATTTGGCAAGACTAACGCCATATCAGGAATGAAATAACAGCTCCAATAAAATGTTTACATAAATCAATCCTACTTAAAAAAAATCTACTCTAAAAATGCACCAGAACATCCTTTACTGTAGTTAGGTACCTGCCTAGTTTTAGATAGTAATAAACCTATAACTCAATTACTTCAACGTTTCCTATTCGATTATGAGGATTTCTCTGATAATGCTTGTTGACTCTGTATACATAATACCAAGACCTTCCTACATGTAAATATATAGGAAAAATGCATGTTTTATTTCACATTATGGTACGTATAATAAGGTGTATTGTGTGACATGGCTTTACTAATTTGAAGAAGATATCATTTCTGCTATCGCTTTAAACTGTCTCCAAACGATTGACAGTGTTAATGTATTTTTTATTAACAGTTAGCGATACTGTTAAATTATTATTCCTGGATATATTTGATTTGAATCGTCGTAGGTATTACATGCTCGCGGGTTCCCTGGTCTGCGAGCAGGACTGGCAGAAGCTGATGAAGAGCGCGAACGCGACGGGAGGTGGCGCGACGGCGCCCGTACGCAAAGGCAAGGTGGGACGCCCGCGCAGGTCGCGCGAATGAGCTCCACCGAAGCACGCGTTGCAACACTCTCATAAAGACTACGAGGAGGTTCGTACTTCTCTTTACAATTATTTACATTATTCTAATTAAACATAACCATAATCAACTATAATTACGCAGCGGTGGTGACATAGTTTGAGCAGTGGAAGGTCAATTCCATGTCCATAAACTCGACCTCCGGCATGTACCAAAGAATTCTTCGGAATTCGCGTCCATTTACTAATTTAAAATTTGTAACGTCTTCGGTTGACGACGAAAGAAAACATCTGAGGAAATCTGTACCTTAGAAATGTTCTTGTAAAATGTATATAGAACTGTGGATTTTTCGGAGTTTGAAATTGTAAATACGCCGAGGGCTGGCGTGGTGATTATGCCACATTTTCTCGGGAAGACGCCTATGACTCTGTAACGGATCCCTTACAGGCTGAGAATTGGAGCAAACGGTGCGGTATGCATGCGCAAGACAAGGTAGACAAAGTCGCGGCTGCGGCTATCGGCTAGTTAAATAAATAAAATGTAAACTCACACTGTATCCCTGGAATATTTAGTCCCCTAGAATTTCGAAATTGTCTACATGTATAATGTACATTTATATCAGGTCATGAGTATTAGAAATCGAATGCAACAAACAACTAATAATAATGCCTTACATGCCCTTCGAAATGAACTGGTCAAATTGTAGGTTAATTTTATAATACTATAATATGTAAATTCATAATATATATACAATAATAATTAATTGATAAACAATTTATCTTTAGTACATTTATGGAACCACTGAAATAATTATTATTCTTTTTGGTCTTATTGAATGTCAACATTTTTCGGTGATAGGACTGCTTTTACTTCATGTCACTTGGCTTCATTTTGTCGTAAGACTAAAGCAATATTACCAAACTTAACGTCAATATTATAATTTTAAGTGATGATTTAATAAAAATACGTTGTAAAATCAAAATATTAAAATTTGTTTGCTCATGAAAGTAATCCATGACTTGGATCTCCGCGGTTACAATGATGCAGTTCAACCTGATGTAGCAATTATATTTAGTGCAGTTGATGATAAATTTTGAACAAAGATGAATTCATTTTCAAAAGTTAATGGTAGTATTAAAAACAACTTTGTTATTTGATTCGTCATTTGATTCTATTGTGAATCCATTACTTTTCCAAACGATGCTACTGGACACTTACTATTCCTCATAATATACAGACTACATTTAACACACATGGTGTCGTGTAAAATTAATTGAAAATTGTGTCATGAGTTGCGATAAGTTTCTTTATTTTCGTAAAGTTATGTTTAATTAGAATTTGAGAGCGTTGCCACCCTATGTAGCTGCCTGTTTTTGTTTCAAATTTATAATTTATTTCAATTTTCATTTAGACATAGATGTTTTTAAATATTTATATAATTTTAAAACAGGGGCAAATAACTGAGTAGCCATGATGAAAACCTTTGATTATAGAAGTACCCTTTGACAAAAGAACCCTAATAAAGTTCAAACTTTAAAAAATCAATGATCTATGGTCGAATGTCGACCACTGGGCGCCCACTAGCATAAAGTATCTTACCAAAAGGCTTTACACGTACAAGTAGCTTACTTACACGCAACTTGTATATGATCGGTTTGCAATCAAACTCTGTTTTCTTTGTTCTTAAAAATTCTTCGAACATCACTTTCAATGTGTTTTAACAAGGCCTAGTATTATATTTGTAACTTAAATATCATAATACGATTATTTTATAGAATGTCGTAATAATTCAAACAAAGCACTGTTATCCGCGTAATAATAATGATTACTTTTGTTTTAGTTAATTAAGCATGACATTTAAAATAATGATTTACATAACATATAAAGTTTGCCTTGAAATTTTATTTATTTATTTTCAATTCAATCTATACATATAAATAGATTTGAAGTGTCTGTTTTTCGTCTGAAATTGTTTTAACAGTTTTGACAAAGATTACTGGCAGATAGAAACCCTCTCAAAGTTTATATCTAATATATATCATTACGCTTTTCGTCAGGAGATAAGTAGTGATGATCAAATTCAACAGATAAAGGCACATGGCAAATTTACAATTAAAGAAAACATAAAACTGGCTATTACTAATCCATATTTCGTATGAAACAACCCCTTTTTCACTCGATGAAAGTCGCGGGCAATATGCATTATTTTCCTAACGACTCTATTCTGTGATATATTTAAATAATATATCTAGAATATTAGTATTAGGTTTTCTTGATTTATAATTCGCATTTTTTCATATACTCTATATGTTTATATCAAAGAACATCGTACCGTGAACAAATTAATGAACAATCAAACGATGAGGTAATAAATCGTTAGTAACCAATTTTATTTTTATTCCATTTAAAATATTTATTTGTTAAACTGGTAATAATTTATGGTACATGCTAAAATCTAAATCTGGTTAATATGCCATACGTGTAACTAATAGTGCAGACTGACTGGATCTGATATAACAATAACGATTATCCAGTATAAAACAGTAAAAAAACGTATGTACGAGTGTGAAGGTATATTTACGAAACCCGTTAAAAAATTTATAGCCGGCTTATAAAAGCCAGGCGTCTCATAAAAATAATTTATGACATTTGTTTGATGATTTATTTAAAAAAAAAATCTTTTATATTAAATAGTTAGAAACAGTTTATTCTGGTTGCATCATGATTTCTCATGTTCATTTTTTATATGTTTATCAAGGTTACAATTTGTTTTACAATACCAATAATAAACTTCATCTAAAATATTTAATTGAATAGAAGATAAGACTACACTAGTTATTTACTTCATTCTTCTTTATCTCGTATTTTCATAATCAAACCTTATTCAAGGTTACTGCTAGTCTACTGTTTGAACAAAATGATCGCGCACGTGTTAGAATTTTTCAGAAAGTTTTAGTAAAATATCGTAGTTCTTGTTTCGTATTATTAATATTTGTACTTGTTAATTATTACAATACAAAACATACCAATCGGTTGAAATAATAATTATATTAATTAAAAAAACGACTATATGACAGCTTATAAGTTCCCGCCAAAATCTCCGATTATTTGGAATTAATACTCACGTTATAATCTGTGTTCAGGAATTTAATTTAATAAATTTGATCTATCAGAAGACGACTTTTAGAGTGCATGTAAGATTTAACATAACCTAGGTGTCATTAATTAACAATAATCCTAATTTACTATCATCATAATAAAGTGGGGACAAGTTAGAAAGCAGTCGTGCGATTTTTTTCTGTTTAATCTATGTTTTAATAATACAGATAAAGAAACTTTGTTATATTGAATCGTGCCATCATAAAAAGCAAGACCTCTAATATAAATTAACCGTGGGCGGGAGGAGTGACCTTTGAAACCATTATTGCGTAGTTGATTCTTGTGTACGCTTCTATTAATTACTAACATTAATTAATCACATGTCCATTATTATTCATCCGTCGTCAATTGAAGATTAATTAACACTTAGAATTATAATTAATTTCATATATTGCGTGAAGGTATAATATAATTAGAAGTTGTAGCAGTTATTTATGGGCCCGCCTGTCGTTTCTTATAATGCAGGTTCGAATTCTATTGGGATTAAATGCTTTAACTCTTATGTACTATTTAGTTTTGCTCGCATGAACTAAAAAGTTACAGCGAATGTTTTCCATAGATGAAGCTTAGTATTACATTTTTGGAATAAAATTCCTTAATCCGGTTGTGGGTGGAGTTAATTGGTAAAAATCGTCACGTAAGGAAAAAGCGTTAGGCCACTCCATGCGTTTTTGTTCTCCCACTCCCTCTCTGTCTATTTATACCGTATATATACGAATGTGCATGTGTGTAGTTAAATTCAAGTAGATCAACATTCGTGTATTGCCGGTTATATAACCTCAATATTGAACCAATTGAAATTTTATTAATATTTTTTTTTATAAAATATCGGCGCGAAAAATACATCTCGGTAAATTACAGCTAACTAGAAATGTGAGCTTTTATTTTGTTTAGTTTGTTTGAAACAAAGCCAATGTAAGCACGTTTCACATGCCGCAGTGTATTCAAAAGATGCAAAATAATACCCGAAAAAGCAATTTAACGGCCGGAGTATCTTATTTTCGCTAAATACATGTTGAATAAGTTATATTTTAAGCTTTAAACTAACAAGTAATATCAAATTTTGAACAAAATTACCGATTTTATACCTGTGGTACAAATGTTTGGCCAAGGCTCTTCAACCACGCACAATAACGGGAAAAAGTACTTTATTTATTGCGTGTTAGAGTTGAATTCACACTAAATGTTGTTTATGTTGTCTTTTCATTTGTGAGAGGAGTAATTTATTACTTTTATCGTAAGTATTATATAATATTTTGAACATTTGTGACTTTATTATTAGGTGTCATGGTTGTTATTAGGTTGAACTTAAAATTGTTTTAAAATTTTTTCTCCCTTTCTTAGTAAACAAATAGCTACACATAAGTATATATTTACGGGGACAGCTTTTAGCTTCGATTTTGTACGTGACCCTTTATCTAGTTATTGTTGATCGAAGGTAAAGCAGCCTCAGTGCTCACGGGGTTCGACAGCTACACTTAAGAGCCAGTTCCCTCTAGGCTTAACGTAACGTTCTTTAATTTTCTTTTTATTATTATTTCATTATTCTTTTTTTTTTAACATACATCAACCCTCAATAGTATTCTGATTGTAGTCAAGCGCTATAATCTATAAACAAAATAAAATACGAGCGTTAGTAATAAAATGCCCGAATCCGAGCCAAAGACATACATGGTTCATGATTTTAAAGATAATAAATATAGGTAAGCAAGAACAGAATAAAATAATACTCAACCCGTCTTCCATTCCATTAGAAACATTCCAGAAACATGACCTGAATGATATATGTAAATAACAAAAATTATTAAAGGAAGCATAAAGATAAATTGAAAACGTAACAAACGTGTTAACCTAAATACTTTACTATACGGATACATAAATTTACATAGTTAACAATTAATAATAGGTTTTGCCGCCTTAAAGTAAAATACTTGTTTAATCGTACACGGTTATAATACAAATAACAATACAAAACGGAATAGGTAGTTTAATTGATTAGACCATTTATGATTTTATATAATATGCAAAAAAAAAAATCGCCCATATAAATATGTCAGTACCCTTATCTCAATTACAACTGTATGAAAGAGCGTGTCACAATAAAATCTTTACAAATTTACCGAATTGTTTGCAATAGTACTATAATGTCGATAGAATTACGACTGCCGATTGCCAATGCTACTACTCTAATTGTATTGTAAGTTATTGTTACGAACAATCTCCTCATTGATTTTTATTTATATGTCATAGCAGGCAAAAGAACAGTTGGGTCACGTGATGTTAAGTGATCACCACCGTCCATAGACACTAACAACACCAGGGGAGTCGCAACTGCGTTGCCAGCCTGTGTTTGGTGGAAAGGGAAGGAGGAGAGGAGAGTGGAGAGGGGAGGTGGGCCTCCGGCGCTCTCACTGACCGAACGAAACGCAACAATGTTAATTCACGTCGGTTTTCTATGTGAGGGTGGTACTACCCGGGCGAGCCGACCCATTCATGCTGTAACCAGTAATAGCTTCAGCGTGGCTCTACACCTACTTGATTGAAGATTATTCAGATACTGAACTGGGAATTACTTCGTATATTGATGTATGGTCACATATGCTATCAAAGCAAATGTACAAAATAATGCACAACAAGCGCGTAACTTACACAGCGTCATTTAACATCAGATAAGATGGACCTATAAAGTATATTTAAGAAATTATAACAGATTTAAACATATTAAAGGCATCAATTCGATTGAGACGAGTGAAACCGCATAGAGATCTGTCGAAGAAACAATTAAGCTGTTCATTGAACACAAAACAAAGAGGTCGGAACACGAACTTGCCTCGTCATAATACACCGAAGCGTTTTCTAAACACGCTGAAACTACAAACAACCAAACTTTACTACGGACGCTAATGATATTTATTAGTGCTTTGAAACTGTCTAATTGCAGTACTTGAGGGGCGGCGTTTATGTTATTATCTCGTAGTGTAGGCGCACCATAAATTTAGCAGCCGAGACAAAAAAAATATATTTTAAATATCTTGTCCCTAACAGAACGCATACCTCGTGTGACTATTGATAATTGCTATAAAGCTAAGTATTTCTCTGTTTTGTATTTATAATTAAATATTCCTCCACGATTTCGGTAGTGACACTGCTAATAAATGTGTGAACAAGAAAAAAAATTGCAATATATTATTAAAAATAAACCCAATTTACCTACTAATTGTTAATCAAAAAAAATATTAGCCCCCTATTTTAGGGAAATGAAATTGGAGCGAAATTACCTTTTTTTTTTAAATCTTAAATTCTAGTCATTTCCCGATCTTTCTCTGAAATAAAGGTACGACTTGAAGCTTGAAATAAATCACGGTATGGATATGGTAGTTTATTTATATTTTGAAGAAGACAAAAATTAAACTGCTTCTTAAGCAATAAAACATGTAATAACATTCATAATTTAGGCGCAGGTGTTCACATTTAATGAAATCTTTTATATCAGCTACATTTACTTAAAAAGGTTGTAGCTTTAATCTTTTTTTAATTGTAAATGTTGTTGTTAATTATGGAACAAAATAAGATATGCAATATTTGTATTTTATTATATCATACAAGATACCATACATAAAGCAACATATCTTTTTTATTGTAGCACGGCAAAATGACTGCATTTTTCCTGTAGGTAAGCACAGTACAATCCAAAAACAATGGCGACCACCGAGTGACACACTATCCATCGCCGGTCGCCGCTGTCATGCCGGCCCGCGAAAAACTAGATATGCACAGGCTGATCCCGAAACGCGATCCCCAGAAGTGAATCACTATGACGGGCTTTTTCGCCATATACATGGTGGTCGCTACCCAGTCAGGCTGTAAAACCCTACCACCCCGCAAAAAACATATTATAAAATAAAAAGATAAACCATAACATAATGTGTATGTCCCAGTTGACTAACGTGTGGTAACCGTAGAGGCAACCAGTCGGCCATTGTGTCCAAACGCCGCAAGGCGCGCCGAAGTCTCACTCATCCTATGCTTTGCCAGCAACGCTCACAAAATACAGCAACCAATCTCAAAGTTTAAACCCGCACAAACTTTTTCCGTCTAGTCATGTTGTCAGGATTATTAATCAACTAATTTCGTGATTGTAAACCTTATATTGGGGTTACATTGGTTGAATTAATTTTGTGTGATACCATTTTTAATTAATTTATGTATTATATAAAACGGTAATTCGCACAAGTCAAGTTGTTGATTCATATAAGGATGTAATTATTAATTTTATATCTTTTATTTTGCTATGCGTAAGATTTATTAAGTTTTTTTATTATAAGAAATATCGTAATGGTCTGTAAATACGACGATCAAAATATACACAAACTTGTCGTACGTTTTCATAAAGTTTAAGATTAATTATTCTATATTATTAACTACATCTAATAACGAATTTGAATTTTACAAACATTTTTCTTGCAGTGTGAAATTAATAATAAAGAAAATAATTTTCATATTCATGTATACTTAATTTAGCATAAATCGAACCTCAGATGTGTGCAACTTTTAGGCAGTCTTAATTGATTATAAGGAAACTAAATGAGCTATCTTAAATATTATGACAAAAATTACTCCGTCTATAATGAACAAAGTAAAACTTAAATATCTCTTGAGTATCCCTTAAATCTCTTAATAAATCCACAGAGTTAACAAAGAGCCGCTAGTTGTTATTACTTTGAGCAACCATAGCCAAAGGCTCAATGTTAATTGGAAAACACCTGAAAATGACAGCCTTTATAGTGGGCATGTTTGGCGTAAAAATCAAATGCGGAACGGCCAGCTCAAAGCAGTGGTCCGAGCGCCCGGACCGCTTTGTAACGCGATTAAGGGAACTTGTCGAAAGTTAATTAAATAAGGTTTTTCCGAATTACCTGGTTGAGATCAAAGTGCTTAGTTGAGAGTTAACAAAGGCTGGCTGCGGGCGAGGCCGGCGTGCTCTCAGTGCACCGGACAGGTTAGCTCGCAGACTATCAAAGAACGATTGTGAGTGATTCGCTTCTATTTATTAGGTATTGCCGTATAGGTTGTATTCAGTCCAGTATCGTAGATTAAAATTGACTATTTTGGTGGCAGGAGTGGAGTGTCTTGCAGTAAAGCTGAGATTCTTCTTATTTGAATGGTGTGGTTAAGTTAACGCAGCATTTTTTTTTTCTCGAACTGACTACGCTATTGACCTGGCAGGGTCTTCACAGCTTCACCGGACTACTAAGGTTGGCGCTTAAGGCACTCAACCAATTTGGGTTTTAGGTAACATACACAAGGGCGCACGCGCACCTCGGCTTGGGCTGTTACCTGGAAAAAGTCGCGTCTGAGCTAGCTAACTATTCTAAGCTATTCATACATATATACATTTGTGAACCATACAATCGAAATTGCATGATTCATAAATGAATACGTGTATATCGGAATGAAACGAACTAAAACTATTCGATTCAGTTTGATTGAGGGAAAAAAAAACAAAACCCTCCCACCATGTGTATGTATGTGCACGTGTGTGAGAGAGATGATCTCATATGTGTGTTCAAGTGATGTAGGTGAGTCACTGTATCGCGATAATAATATCTCGAGGGCTCCGCGCGGGGACGACCTAGGCTCGAGATATTACTGAGAACCGCGATATGTGCGGGAGCGAAAGAGGATCCCTTCCCTCGCGGCGGCGTGGTTAACGCAGCATTTCAACTAGTTGATGTATCGAAAACTGTTCTCTTGTTGGTATTACATAGAACCGTTACCTTCTATATTGTTGGTAAATAGCCAAGAGCATTAGTCACTCTACCTATTTATACTTTATAGATTTAGTGCTTGACCTAATGAAGTGATGGTGTAACCCAAGATAAACGTGTAGGGATTTGCTCTTATATGGAACTGCCAAAATATACGTGCTCGATGAGGGATAAAACAATTCATCTATTGTAGAATTTAAACCTACGTTGATTGACGCGCTCCGACACACAAAAGCTTTGAATGCTAACTCTATTGCGAGTACACTTATTATCGAAATTTCATTTTATGCAATTATAGGAAAATAATTATCTAAACAGTTAGGAGTATATCATGATGTAATGTTTAATCTTCGCTTAATTGCTATTCAACAACTTTACGACATGTTAACCATTTGAGTTATACTCGTATAATAAATCATTTGCAAACAATATATTTGTATAAAGAGTGTGTTAATTACAAAACTTGAGGTGTAATTAAGTTGAAACAAAGAGTCTCGTGCGTTTTGACTGACTACCGACTGATACCTATTGTCTGTTATGATGTAAGGTGGGTAGCACGCGATGCACTGGGCATTAAAGCTTTTCCCATCGCGTTGTTTGCGACAAATACTTATATTTTTGACGTAAATAGGAAATTACACTTGGTTTAACTCCAATTACACCTATTATCGTAGGTGGTTTACGAACTGATAAACAAGGCATTAAACCCAGACGGTAAGAAACTCTTAGAGCCCGATTTTAATGTCTTGTTCACCAATGTTATCAATCACACGTTTTAGACTGAAACAGTATGAGGACATGAATTTTATGGCGTGGTGCGGCTCGATTTATAGACTAAAAATTAGAATACACTTTTAAGATAAACTAGTTGCATAAAGTTAGACTATTATTAGGTCTTTACCTATGAAATTGCCGTTTCATACAGAAAAAATTGAAACGAATTTTTTTCATGTATTTTTCAATTCAATTTCATAGGTATTCAATTAATTTCAAACCTATTATATCTGGAACTGATTTTAGCTTAGAAGTCCAGAAAGACAACTATGAAAAATAATCTTTTATTAGATTAGTCGTTTGTGTCTTTTGTTAGATTAGTTGTACTTCATCTTGCTCATTGAACAATCAATATCTCGAACCTGGTTACTCGTGGATGTAAATAATCACCGATGTAAATAATAACTTAATAAACAAAACATATTATGATGCTAATCTAAATTAAAAAATCCAGTGACATGATGTTTCTCTACAATGAACTCCGAAACTATTCAAACGATCTTCATTGAAAGTTGGTATTTATGTATCTATAATTTGATCCATCTTGAAAGACAGAATAATTTGCTTCAATTACGGTCCTCAATATTTTTAAATTTCAATTTAAATTATTATCAATGTTGATTATTGTTATTAATTGTAAATTTCATCAATCTCAAACAGATGGCGCTTTAGTTTGTTGACAGAAAACTGTTATAAATATATCTCATAGATGACGCCATGGCTAGTATTTTAAATATTTTCCTGATCATAAATCAAGAAGATTTTTTTTCGCAAAATACACTTCTATGTGTGTTTAATTTAGTTTAATTTCCAGCCTTCGAATATTATCATCCTCGAACTCACTATCACTAAGATGTAATCTAGTTCAAAATATGCTTGTTTGTCAACTTTAGCGGGCTTAATTATTTAAATGGTGAAATTATGATCGGAGGAACAGCACCCTTCGTGAGACCGGCTCGGGCGTCGAACTCGCTACCGTTGTATCGCGTGCTACGTTCGATCAGTCACTCTCACCTGTAATCACTCCCACATTAATTACACGTAAAAATGCATTACTGAAACTATATATTTTATAATATTATCTATATCTATATATGATATAAGATACCGTGTTTTTGGCGCGCTATTAGTCTTTCATGTAGTGCTTTTATATTTCATTCACTATCTTCTATTATTTGACTCTATATTGTTATGAGCTCTGGATGGAGAAAAATATCTTGATAAATTCTGGATTTTTTTAAAATGTCATATGGGGCAAACGAACAGGTGGGTCACTTATGTAAAGTGATCACCACCGTCCATGACCACTAACAACATGCGAGGAGTTCCAAGTGCGTTGCCACCTTTTGGGGGGAGAGTTTAGGGGAGGGAAACAGAGAGGAGAGGGGAGGGGAGGTGGGCCTCCGTCGCTCTCACTGACCGAACGAAACGCAACAATGCAAGCACTGTTACTACACGTCGGTTTTCTATGAGAGGGTGGTACTCCCCCGGACGAGCCGACCCATTCATGCTGAAACCAGTAATAGTTTCAGTGTTGCTCTACCACCATAAAAAAATGCATTTTAATACATAGCATTGTAGGAATAAATTTGATTGATTTTCCCTTCCTTTAAAAGCAAATTATAGTAATTGATCAAACTATTAAATCACATAAACAACCTTCACTCGTATAGTGGTACTTAAAACATTACGTTAATTACTGGTAAGGCAATCAGCCCGAAACAAACTACGTCTAGATATTAATATTTAATTTATTCATTAACTCGGTTTCGTGTCTAGTTTAGTTAACGGTAACACTGAACTGAAGCTTCACCATGTTCAATTATCAACAGTATCTCAACTTCACGAAGTAACCTATATATGCTAAGGTTCGCATTTTTCGCCAATTATAACTCATTTCCACCTTTTATATGCGAATATTTATTCCTATAATTTTACATTTTAAAAATATGCGATACTATACAATATTTATTTTAAAAAAGGGGTTGTTATATTAGATATTATAATTATTTAATAATTTATTACAAGTAATAAACAATAACTATAGTAAAACAACAACAGTAAAGATGTTGATTATTATAAATTTACAAAATATGTTATTGCATAATTTCTCAAACTAGAAATATGGACCGCAATCTATCAAATGGTTAGTTGAAAATTGATGGATTATACATGATGACCGATGAAGGAGGCAAAGGACCACGCGGTCCACCTGATGATAAGTGATCACCACCGCTCAATGAAGCTCAATTAATGAAGCGACTATTATCAAAAGAAAAATGTTAAAAAAGACATTCAAAATTATATTATCATGAATACTCATAACTTAATCATCCAAAAAGATTTTCTGTTGCCAACGATTTACGTAATTATGTGTAAAATTAACCACAATATTTAATCCAGTTTGTTGAATGTCAGTTTGTACAATTGTTGAAATATACATCAACTATAAGATAGATAGTTTTCGGTAAACTATTCAAAAATGGTACCTCCCAATGAGTCATACGCTACAGTACAATTAAACAGTATTGCTGCTATGATTTTCTATCGTGGGCATACGCCTACTCTAAAAGGAAGGTGTGGGTACAATTATAACGCAAGGCCACAGCCTATTGGCAGTTTCGAACTCTTAGCAAACTTACAGTTCTATACTTTCCTCACCATATTTTCCAGCAACGTACACCGATAACGTTATTAATTTGATATGGTAATTGTACGCAAATTATATAAACATTTTTAGAATATTCTGGAGTTTAAACCTGCCGACATAGAATTAACATTTCGCGGGTCAAATTACTTGGCCACAAGAACTATCGATGTACTGACGTGAAATCGGTGAATAAACGAAATACTGTATAATAATATAGTACTCTCAGACTTTACGTTAGAGAAAACTTTAATTAACAGCGTACGTTCACATGTGTAGATAATTTATATTCTGTGGTCTAAATTAAAATGAATACCGTCGCGGCGGTGGGTTGGTGGAAAATTTGAAAAGTTTGAACGGCGACGTCTCAACCCCTCCGCCGCCGCCGCCTCTGGATCGCCTATTGCATTTTTATGTGAGGTAGACAGCCTCTTAGCTTATTAGGGAAGTCGGTTATTCGAGGTCTGTAAGAACTTTGCGGATGGCACGCCGGCCCGTGACCTCGAAACGACTTCCCCACAATTAATTAGCTAAATGGATACCGGTATTTCTGTTTCTATTTACGTTGTCCTATTATATCAATTGTGTAATTGATTTATTATGTACGATATTACTGTTATAATTTACAATTTCATTAAATAAAATCTTTAACGTTGTAGGGCATTTTTCTCGGTTAGCTAGTAGATGGGTCAAAGTTCGATTTTTTTTTGTCAAGTACAAGTATTTTTCCTCTCCGAAATCTATATCATTGACAAAAAAGTAGAAAAAATCATTATATGGCATACAGAAAATCACTTTTTAAATGAAGTTTAATTTTCATTTCATAAATTCAAATGAAATTAAATATTTATAATTTGTAATATTTGTTTCTACTTTATTTATCAGATGATAATAATTGTCCTCTAGTTAGGAAATCTATGACTAAAACTTTTTTGGTTATATTATTTTCTACCCTTTTTTTTATTCACAGACATCATATTTCAATTTGTCTGTGTCACTTTCATAATTAAAACAAATCTAACGATACCTATCATATGTCCATCAACCAATTTAGATCAAAGAGGTTATTACACTCGTAAAATATTTAATATTTTATGTATATACTGTATATTATATTATTACTTCACATATGGAATATTGAAACGGCTAATTTAGTAATAGAAATGCATCGTGCTTAATTCACCGGTGGAAATGTGGAATTCAATTTAGGGCACTGCGGTGCACTTATGCACCGGCACATTACCCACCGAGGCCGGGTACGTCGGGTCCGCTTCCGCACTCGACAAAGGACCTCCGTCCACAATGGGTTCCATTAAAATAATGCAAGTAAATGAGGATTTGCGGAGACGAGACCACCGAATCCGCTCGATCCGCGCACAATGCACGCCGAGGCCTGCAGCGGCGACGTTCCGAACACACGAACATGTTTCATTAGCTAAGTGGGAGGCTTTTGGTCGGTGAATCCGTGTAATGCAGCTAGAGATGCTTCGCTTTTACTTAAACGCGGTAATTAAAACGTCCCCCGCTGTCGAGTCGCGCTAGGCCGCTGTTTCAAACTCGCTACCAACTAGTTTTGAGTGGCCAATTTAGTTTTAGTGCCACACTTTCGCTAATGTTTGTGATACATTTTTAAACACGTTTTACAAATTGAGGTGTGCTTTTTTATTTATGTCAAATAAAACTTATAATACTGTCTAAATATTATAAGCGGAAAAGAATTGCAATATATTGTCTATATGGTAGCGGCATACATGAACGCCCTACGTCCGTACAAGCATTGTTAGAAGAACACAATTGCCAACAATCAATCGAAATATTTAAACGTTAGTTAGTCAAATTAATAATGAGTTAATTAGTCCTTATATTATCAATGGCCTCATTTTCATTCCCCATAAAGTATGATTAAGATAAAGCGTGACCTCATCCTCTGAATATTAAAAAATATAAAGCACTTCCCTAAAACTAATAAGAATAAAGACGTACGCGATGTTATCGGAACACGTCGCTCAATATGTATGAGGGCTGTAAACAGCGCGGAGCAAGGTTCATCCGGCTGAGAGCTCTCGTTCGCCACTAATTAATTACTCAACTCGGTTTCAATTAAATTAACTCGATCAGTAGAGGCCCGGCCGTCGCGTCGACACGCGATCAATCGATGCCCGCCGCGACTCGATTAAGATCGTTAATGCCGATCAATTTTACTAGTTAGCTCGTCAATAAACTTATTAATTTGCACCGCACACCCACCGACGTCATTATATCCCATACTTTGATGTTTAACTTTTTGATTTAATGGGCATAACTTCATAAAAATAAATTGTTTTATTTTTTCATTGAATTTCATATGTATTGCTATGAAATAAAACACAACAAATAAAACAAAACATTGACGGAACTGTTATTGATCAATCATACCCTATTAAATTACAAACCCTAATATATCGTAAAACCCTAATAGTGGCTTTACTGCTTTCATCGTAGAGTGTAGTGGGTTCGAATCTCACATAAGATAATAATTTTTGTGACCGACATATAATATTTCCAAGTTTGGATGTAACTTGTTTTTATTTGATAAATGAAATCTAAATCCAATTTTAGTCATTCATACAACAAGTTTGTTTTTTTAAAGATTTTAATTTATACACACCGAAAACAAAGTTTAAATTTTGCGGTTCATAAGGTTTTACGTCTTTTTTTTCCATGGTCTTCATATTTTTTTTTATACCACGACGGTAGCAAACAAGCATGCGGGCCACCTGATGTAAAGTGGTCTCCGCAGTCTATGGACACCTGTAACATCAGAAGTGTTAAATGCGCGTTGCCGACCCTTAAATAGCCTATTTATTTTCCCCTTGAAGCACTCCATACTATAGTCTCCAGGAAAAAATTTCAGTCAGCAGGAAGCGCATTCCACAACCGGATCGTTCGTGGAAGGAAACCCCTTTGGAACCGGACCGCCCGAGACCATTTCGGTTCCAATGTGTGGGGATGAATTCCCTGCCGATGACGAGCAGTGCGATGGTGGAAATTTTACATGTACAAGTACAAAATTTAAAGATCTTAAAAAATAGCGTAAAATATTAGGGACGGAAAAAATTGGATTTAGCCTATTTTGAAATGTAACGACTCAACAAACATATTTGTAAAATCCCTCACAATTCAGGGCTTGTTGTCCAGTGCAAGAAATACCTTTAATATATATATAAACATTATATCTATACTCCTAAATATTTTTGTAGCCCAGTGAAGCTGTTAAGACCTTGCTAGGTCAATAGCGTAGTCAGTTAAAAAAAAGCAATTATTTTTCTCTATATTCCCATTAATGTAAAAGAGTAAGTCACAAATAATGTGCGTTTACTTATCTATTAACATGTTAAGTTGTTATAATATGCATATATTTGTATGAGTTCTAGACTAACGTCAATGGATCGCATTAAGTTAATGTTATTTCCTATGACAAAGTAATAATACAGGATACCTGATTGATTCCACTGAAAGCGTCTGTTATGTTAACAACATTTAATCCCGCTAAAACGTTAGCCTCTATCCCGACATAATGAATATTTATCATTCGCATAAATACGCGCATACTTTTACGACGAATACATATTTTAGTATCCAAAGTAATATCACTGATTACTTTTCTTTTAATTTTTGTGAGAACTTCGCTCCGTGTACCGTCGCAGATATCTAATGTATTACATGTTCGTTATATTAACGATATTGAACACATTATGCGTTATTTGAATTTTTGGAACGAAGTTCATTTTTTTTTTTTTTATGTCATAGGTGGCAAACGAACAGATGGGTCACCTGATATTAAGTGATCCACACCGTCCATGGACACTAACAACACCAGAGGAATTGCAAGTGCGTTGCCACCCTTTGGGGGGAAGGGTTAGGGGAGGGAGAGGAGAGGGTAGGGGAGATGGGCCTCGGGCGCTCTCACTGGCCGAACGAAACGCAACAATGCAAGCACTGTTACTTCACGTCGGTTTTCTATGAGAGGGTGGTACTACTCCGGACGAGCCGACCCATTCATGCTGAAACCAGTAAGTTTCAGCGTGGCTCTACCACCATAAAAAATGATGAGCTTAAATAAGCATGTTCATGAGCTTAAAGCTTGAAGATTACGGTAGGAATTGCTGGTACAAATCGTCACGTAAGGAAGAAACGTTATACCCTCAATGCGTTTTTTCTCTGTCCCTTTCTATTCTATACGAGCGTGAGTGTATGCGCTGCCAGTTGTATAACCTTAATTACATGTGGAAATTTTGCTACAAATTATTTTTATTTTAGCGTTTTTTATATAAACTTTCTTCCCTCGCAGCGTACTTTTTTATATTTTACATTTTGTCCCGAGTTGTATAGAAACTGTGCAAAGATTTTTTACAGAAGTGCCACCGCCATTTCTGCTGCCAATTAATAGTGTATACAATGTTAGTAGTCAGCCCCGAAGAGTTGTAACCTATTATAATTAGATTATGAACCTATCGCGGTTAGTTGTATATAGCAATATGTTCCAGTGACTTATTTAACTAGCCCCCCCTCGGCAACTGCTCTAGCCTAGGTCCGTTTCCTCGGCGTGGAGCCCTTGAGTACGCTGCTCGCGTGATACAGTGACACAAAATCTTACAACACTGCGACAACATTACTCATGACACCTCCACACACGTGCACGCACACACGCTTACACATGCAAGTGGAAGGGTTTTATCTTTTTTCCCTTATCAAACTGAAATAGTTTAGAATATTATCCGATACGAAATATATATAAGAGTTGTTGAGTTATGTATGCTTGGTACACATATATTTTTTAACAACTTATATATGTATGAATAATTAGCTTAGCTTAGGTTAGCTTACATAGGTTGCGAATTGCATGTATCAGGCAACAGCCAAAGCCGAGGTGTGCCGCGCACCCTTGAGCTAGTTGTCAAAATAAAATCGGCTGAGTGCCTTAAGCGCTCGCCTTAGTAGTCCGGTGAAGCTGTTAAGACCTTGCTTGGTCAATAGCGTAGTCAGTTCGAAAAAAAAAAGACATTTAAAATCAAGTCGAGCGCATGCTTATTTGCTACTTTATATTATTATCTATTTTACTTTATAATATATATTTTGTGAAAATCACTATTTCATTTAATTAGAGATATTAAAAACAAAAACAATAATGTTATATGTAAATCTCATTTTTGGTTTGTAATATGTATAATTCTGTCAGGTGTGTACCTATAACATTTATTTACCCTACTTACTATAAAAATAGACATTACTAAATACACAGATTGAATTTTAATCTATATTTTATTAAGGCTTGAAAATGTACAATTTTTTAAAATATTTATATAATACTCATCTTTTTTTAACATGGTTCCAGTCCATTAGTCATATAGAACATGTGCCAATACAAATGATATGGAGGTTTATGAATGACAGCCGTTTGCGGGGCGGCGGGAGACATAGGGCGGGGGGGTTAGGAGTCTGGGAGGGAGTACACTAATGGATTACATTCGCGCGAGTGAATTAGGATATTGTCGTGCGATCTGTTCCGGCGCACTCCTTTATGTTCATCCCTTACGTATGTGTACATCCGTATCTATGCACTAAGTTTTATTAAAGTATCTAGATGATCAAGGCATTATTGCCCCGTTTCGGATATTTCGCTCAGTTTCTTTCAGTCTATTTACGAGTCATTTCGAACTGGATTATTATAAAGATAATAGATAAACAATTTTAGGGTTAACCGCCTGACAAGAACTAACTGTCACTGAGAAATGCCGAACTGTGAATGACTGTTGACAAAGAGTAACCAAGCCTCGTGGCTCTTTCAAGTAATAGGCTCGCTACGCAACAGTTATACTTAATATGGTATTTATTTAAGTTTACGTAAGGGGCCGTTGAAGTATTATATATATATATATTTTTTATAATATAGGAGACAAACGAACAGATGGGTCATGTGATGTTAAGTGATCACCACCGTCCATAGACACTTGCAACACCAGGGGAGTCGTTAGTGCGTTGCCACCCTGTGTTTGTGGGGGGGAGAAGAAAGAAGGAGAAGATGCGGGTAGGTGGGTCTCCGGCGCTCTCACTGACCGAACGAAACGCAACAATGCAGGCACTTCACGTCGGTTTTCTCTGAGAGGGTGGTACTACCCCGGTCGAGCCGACCCATTCATGCTGAAACCAGTAATAGCTTCAGCTTGGCTCTACCACCTACAAAATAGCAGGTAATTTTATAATTTCTGACCGCCCCCTCCCTCTGGTCAGCAAAAGTAAGCAATGCTTGAGTCATGGGCAGCTGTTAAAAAGTCTAGAAATGAAGAATGTGTAATCTCTAGATGAATTAACTTATAGCGATTCTGTACAGGGTAATAATATCCCAGCGGATGCAACCGCGCGTCTCATATATCAGACCTATACATCCAGATCGCATTCCCTTATGTCATTAAAAACAGGCAAATCAAAGATACCCCTGCCCCCCGCTAGTACTTACGTAATACTTGAATGACCCAGAGCTGTACTGAAAATAATTCCAAATTAAAATATATATATACACTAGCGGACCCGGCAGACGTTGTCCTGCTTTGTTAATAAAAATACCTACAATCAGACTGCAGATCCAACTAATGGGTCCAATTCTCTAAACCAATCCCGAATTTTATTTATTTATTTAGCTCATTCACCGAGGAAGACATATATTATTATTAACGCTAAGACCAATAGGAGCGAAGCGCCAATTAAGAATGTTTCAAAATTGGGGTTAACATACGTATTATTTAAAAATATTTTCACCTTCTACGTAAACGAAGTCGCGAGTTAAAGTTAGCGTTCGCCCAAAATAACTATACCACGCGGACGAAGTCGCGGGCAGAAGCTAGTATATTATATAAAGATAGAATCGGATAATATTTTTGTTTTTTAATACATTAATACAATTGCCTGTACCTGCCACCAGATAAACACACTCGATGAAACTTTTCATTTGTGTAAAGAAAGCGAGACGCGACGCGCTACCGCACGTGACGTGGAAACTCTGGCAGAGCGCTGCCGGTGTCGAACTGTTGCCATCTCGGTACAAGGGTTTCAACTTATCAATTACACCGTTCGCTACTTACCGCGCGGAAAGGGCAAATTGATTTAATGTAACCAGAGTGCTTTGACGAATATTATTAACGTCTTTTTCACCCTCCTTTTGTGGGGCGGTAATGCAGGCTCTGTTCTTTCTGTCTGATATTACACCGATTCACACTTATCTAGTGAGAACGATAGGACGGGTTGATGAGTACACACAGACGGGCGTGTTGTTTTTCAAATAATCGATGTAAATTAACCGTGTCGAACAACTAATGTTAACCATTGTTTCGTTTCAATGTTATCCGTTGAATAGGTGCCGTCCTTTGTGTCTTTATGTTATTTATTTTTCAATAACACAAAGCTAAAATCCCAAAGTCTCTAGAATATCATTGTTCTTTTTGTTTATTGAGATGAACACTTGAAGACCTAAACATTTCGACTTATGCCACTGCAAATAATAGCTGTATATAACTAATCTTTTATGTCAAAATTAGGCAAACGAACAGGTGTTCACCTGATGTTAAGTGATCACCACCGTCCATAGATTAGGAACACCAAGGGAGTCGCAAGTGCGTTGCCAGCCTGTGTATGGGGGAGGGGCAGGGAAAGGAGAAAGAAAGGGAAAGAAGGTGGGCCTCCGGCGCTCTCACTGACCGAACGAAACGCAATAATGCAAGCACTGTTACTTCACGTCGGTGTTCTGTGAGCAGTTGATACTACCCCGGGCGAGCCGACCCATTTATGCTGATACTAGTAATATCTACAGCGTGGCTCTACCACCTACTACCAATTACCAATAATACTGAAAAGTGAGTTAGGATGAATCATGTGCCAGTATGTGTAACTAACAACACTATTTAGCATCATTAACCATATTCATTTTAGCAAAAATAAGCCGTAAACTTTTTACTATTGTAGAAGTATTTTCCTACTTGGACATTTTCAACTACATAGAAGTAGAAATCTTTCACATTTATTTTATTAGAAGACTAGCTTCTCCCCACGACTTCGTTCGCGTATAATAGTTACTTTGCTAACGCTAACACACAGCAGAAGCTCTCAAAAGGAAAAACCCGATTTTAAAACATTCTTAATTTTTTTTTTTCGAACTGACTACGCTATTGACCAAGCAAGGTCTTAACAGCTTCACCGGACTACTAAGGCGAGCGCTTAAGGCACTCAGCCGATTTTATTTTGACAACTAGCTCAAGGGTGCGCGGCACACCTCGGCTTTGGCTGTTGCCTGATACATGCAATTCGCGACCTATGTGAGCTAACCTAAGCTAAGCTAACTATTCATACATATATGAGTTGTTGAAACATATATGTGTACCAAGCATACATACCTCAACAACCCTTATATATATTTCGTATCGGATAATATTCTAAACTATTTCAGTTTGATAAGGGGAAAAAATAAAACCATTCCACTTGCATGTGTAAGCGTGTATGTGTGCACGTGTGTGGAGGTGATATGTGTAATGTTGTCGCAGTGATGTAAGATTTTGTGTCAATGTATCGCGCGAGAGACATTCTTCATTGGTGCTCCGCTCCTATTGATCTTAATGTGATGATATAAAAGAGCTAACACTAAAAGAATATTTCAAATCGATTGTAGTCCGGTGAAGCTGTTAAGACCTTGCTAGGTCAATAGCGTAGTCAGTTCGAGAGAAAAAAAAAATTCAAATCGGGTCAGTTTCCTATGACATGGGGTCCTTCAAGCGCAACGTGAAGAGATACTTACACAGGCCGGCATGACAGCGGCGACCGGCGATGGATAGTATGTCTCTCGGTGGTCGCCATTGTTTTTGGATTGTACTGTGCTTACCATCAGGCACAGTACAGTCACTTCGCCGAGCTACAATTAAAAAAAACAGTAACTCCTAAGATTACGCTCTACAACCTCACAAACTTTACCTCTTTATAATATTAGTATATACTAGCATAGATATAGAAATTATTTTAATACTTAATTTAGATAATACACTAACCACGATCTATTTTGTTTATCAATTTAAAAATATAAACATATTGTTTTATTTTAATAGTGATTTTACTCTGTTCTTCAAGTGCTTTGTATCAAGTAAAGTCTGACTACGCTTGGAGAAGTGATTTGTGATAAAGCAATTAGTATGGTCAACGTATCAAATAAAATTGACAAAATCGTACGTGACGCGAATTTTATTTACGTCGCCTAACGTTGCTACCAAAATACATAATGAAGTTATAAATATTGAAGCGTCAAAACTACATAAATCTTAAGCAAATTATTACCGAATTATCAGAAGACACGTCAGAACGATTTACAATTGAATTTATTTGATTATAAAGTATGTCATGTCGTGTAATAAATCTGTCGCGTTAGCCGGCGACGCGACGTGTCCGATGCGGTATCGTGCGAACAAGTACGGCTGCCCGATATAATCGTCGCTGGGAGGACCGTTAATAAATACGTCGCGTACAAGTCCTCTCATTAGAGCGCCATAACTTCTCATTAGTGCGCATGCTAATTAATGCGACATTTACGATCAGCGGCGGCGGTAACTCACTCGCAGAGTCGCTTCCCCTCCCTCCGAGTGCCCGTCTCTTTCCCGCCTCCGATACCTTTCATTTTTCCTATCGTTGTAATTCATACGATATTTATTTAACATTCTCCATTAACGTACTTTTTGTACTACTAATATATTTCTCATTCGGGCGGCTAGAGGCTACAGAATATATTATCTTCTAAAACACTGCAGTGTCCCAAGACAAAAGTCCTTGACCAGTGTATGTTGCCATCAACGTACTTTTTTTTAGTACTAATATGTTTCTAATTCGGGAAGCTACAGAATATATTTTCTTTTAAGACACTGCAGTATCTCAAGACAGAACACCATAGCCCTTCATTTCTAAATTCATTCACTCATATTCCCCGTTCATTCATAACGTCCTCTTTTGATGTTATACTTCTTTTGGCGCGTTAGGGAAAAACGATGAGAGTAAATTTTTACGATGCGCGCGCACACCGTCACGAAAAACCGACACCCTGAAATTAGCTATAGTCAACATTTTGTTTCTTTGTATTTGTTTTTTGTATTTCTTTGTATTATAACTTCCAATGTATTAAATATCTTTTTTCTATTGTCAGTGTCGTTTTGTCTACAAACGTAGAATAAGGCGAAAGATAAAAATTTTGAAAAGATTTTTATCTTGTTACGTCAAAGAAGTATAACTTCTAACGCGTTTACATATATATATATACACACTTTTTTTTATTATATCGTCATTCAGTCTACATCAATAACAACAATCAAATAAAGGTCATTTCTTCATACGTACTGAGTATAATTATAAGCTATGAAACAGAAAAATACTTATATTACAAATCGTACAATTATTTGCTAATAGGCAACGTTATATGTATAAATAAAGAGTAACCAATCAGAATAATTTAGTCGCTAAGTACTTATTCGAGCACACAGTTGGCGGTAAAGTAAATGAGATTAAAATCTGTAAATATAACTTTTATAATGCCAACTCGTGCATTAAATTGCATTACTACGACGTTTATTAATAGGCATGCTGCGTGGTTTAAGAGTATTTAATACTTGAGCGAAATTTCGGTTTAGTCTACTTTTCATTGAAGAAAGAACATTCGAGATTTTACAAAGAAGGGACGAAGAAGATTCTACCGAACTCGTAAAACTCTATAATTAAGAAAGAGAAATTTAATTTATCATAATCTATATAATTTACCACTTTTTTTTTACATTTTTTCATCTCTATATATAAAAATCCAGTGTCATGATGTTTGTCCACGATGAACTCCTATCTACTTAAAGGATCTTCATGAAAATTGTTATTTATTTATAATTTGTTCCAACTTGAGAGATAGAATAATTTCTATTTCAATTAATTGCCTCAATTTTTTTTATTGCAAATTAAATGATTGTCATTGTTATTAATAAGTTTCATCAGTCTCAACAAGATGGCGTTTTAAATGAATTTGTTGACAGAAAACTGTAGGACCGATTGTTATAGATATATCATAGATGGCGCCACGTTTTACTTTAGAATTTCTTATCGGATTTTAATTTAATTTTCCGTTCTTTTCCCCAACAGTTTTTAGGCAGACCAATTTATATACCCTATAATATTTATCATAATTTTACTTCAACATGTAATAACTGAGCCACCGCAACGCGTGGCTGGGTCGCCTAGTATATTATATAGTCTAACATATGGAACTTTGAAAACTCACAGCAATACCGAATTCGGCTTCATCCAACAAACTGGTCAACGTTCAAACTCTAGTCCAAGTTCATTATCACCGAGCATATATACCTGCGGATAATATCGTGGCCATATGAAACCGATACCATCGGGGATCGGCTGCTATTAAAGCTTTATGAGGTAAGTAGAACGCGAGATTACAATCGCGAGCATAATTTTAAATCAAATTAACACTTCAACTTTTAAATCGAGGTCATTAAGCAATGCAGAAACATCGGAGTCTGAGAGGCAAAATGTGCTAACTTCATTTCAGTGAAATTGATGCGGGTATATGACAGACGCGATACTATCTGCAGTTTAAAAATAAGCCGAGAATGACAACGAATAATATAAAATTAATAAACATTTATTAATTTGCTAATTAATGATTTAGGATTTTTTTATTGCTACCGAGAAAATATACAAAAATCATAAATATGAGACGGCGTCAGCATATTGCATTGATGGCAGAGGTTACTTACTGCATTGTTTTCAAACACATTAGATATTACCAGTAATCAAAAGAATTAAATTTACTAAAATAAAAGTATTAATTTTTTTGTTTTTTCAACAAATTTAATAAATGTTTCACGTAAAACAAGAAAAATATTAAAATAATTTGAAATTATAGAGAAGCAAAAAAAAAAACTACAAAATAAAAAAAATCATTTGTTTTATGATTAGTTATACCTACAAGCGCCTATCTATCATTAGAATTATTAACATCAATCTATAAATATCGTATATCTATTTCAAGCATACAGAAAGTGCAAACGTACTGATAATTACAAATACCGAGAATTTTGTTCAGTTCGAGAAATCTATATTTTTGTTTTTTTTTCCAATACACGTTATTACTGTGAAAAATATTTCAACTTTTGATATTAACTTTAGATGTCCCATTCGATATTCTTACTAATTATAATTGTATGTACAATTAAAAAGGAGAAAGCGTTAGTAAACGCGAACATTAGAGCCTTTTTTTCGAATTGACTGAACTGAACGCTATTGACCTAGCAAGGTTTTAACAGCTTCACCGGACTAGGAACATTACAGCCGCATTACACTATAATTTTAACAATTCAGGTTATGTGACTTCAAAGAAAATGATATTCAATTTCCTTATCTATACTAATATTATAAAGCTAGGACATGGGTATTACAATTACAATTTATTATTAGATCGATAATATTACACGAATAAACTTAAAGTTAACATATATTTTAAAATACAGTAACAATTCTTAGGAACTACACACATGCTTGATACCGTGTTCGTGCAAAAGAAACTGACAACAAAATCATTTTCAATTTTGTCGTCAGCCCCATTACTATTATTTGTATATTGTTTTTGTATTTGTGTATTATTTGGGTATTGTAAGCAATATCTTAATCGCTTTAAGATTATTGATGTCAACACCTGCCCCTGCGATAACACATCTTCTCACGAAGAGACTAGAGCACATATCGCTTTGTGATAATCTTCGTACATGTCCATTCATTATTTTGGGCTTGATGCAGAAGGAGTCTGCAATCAAATCGTTCAATAATTTTGTTAATCTTAAGTTATTTAACAGACTTTGAAATTACCACGACTCTCTGACTTGTATCTATATCAGGACTTGGTATTGGTATTGATATTGGTGACTTTAATATTATGCTCATGCAACACTTCAAAGGAGTGAATAGTGAATTGTATCAAATTCCGATCACTCCTCTCTCCCTTTATATTGCCAGTTTCAATTGACCTCTGTGCGAAACGAACAAGTTTGAAAAAAAAATATAAAGCTGGAGGATTTGTTTGTTGCGTTGAACGCGCTAATCTCAGGAACTAATGGTTCGATTTGAAAAATTATTTCAGTGTTAGATAGCTCATTTGTCGAGGCAGGCTATATATCATCACGCTAAGACCAATAGGAACGGAGTACCAAAGAACGTTTAAAAATCGTTTTTTTTTTCCTTTGAAGAGTTTCCGATGCGTGTTAGCGTTAGCCCAATGTAACTATTTCACGCAGACGAAGTCGCGAGCAGAAGCTAGTTAATATTATAACAGCGAATGTGAGTTTTTGTATGTTCGTTACGCTTTCACGCCTTATACAACCGCTCATTATGAAATTTTTACACGTTGTCAGGGGTACCTTTAACCCAGAAAAAAAGTGCTGTTCCCGCTAACGCGAGCGAAACCACAAACAGAAACTACTTCGTATTATAATTCAAAGTTATTGTGATACTCCTATAAATTAAGGTAAATCGAGGGTTATACATTTTGCTGCACAAGATTACGTAGTCGTGACCGCACCGGCCAATATCTAAATAATAAATAGACACGCACCTATCTGTGTATCGCATCTCGCAGTTAATGTTCGCCGTTGGAGTTTTATAATTAACAATAAATTCGGTATGTTTTTTTGTTGTACCGTACCGGGTTGGATGCAGCGTCCATTTTTCCTACCGCCGATAATGATCTTAATAACGTGAAACATAATGCGGTGGTTTGGTGGTCTTCATTGTTGTTTGCGCTTTATTATTAGCTCATACATCGTTATACACATATTTCAATTAAATACATTGCGTAATATAAAATAATTTGTTTATATTATAAATTCGTATTGCCATTAAAAAAGGGAAATCTGATTCAGAGTTTTTGGAACGGGTTAATTGTATATTCCACCTGTAAGAAAAGCCTTCAAAAACCAATGATCCTTCTAAAAATATTATTGTTAAATGCTTATTAAGTATTAAATACCTATCTCATTATTCTTTCAAAACAATTTATTAAAAACTTTAAAATTAGGAACATTTGGATATTATGGTAGAATTACTATTGTATATTCAATAGAGCCTTTTTTTAATTCGTGATAGATCTAGTCCATACCTGACAATAGAATAGAATAGCCGTAGTCCGGTGAAGCTGTTAAGACCTTGCTAGGTCAATAGCGTAGTCAGTTCGAAAAAAAAACTGACCATAGACTAACGGTTACTAGAACGCAGGTATAGGGCCCCTTTTTTTCGAACTGTCTACGCTATTGGCCTAGCAAGGCCTTAACAGCTTCACCGCGAACCGGAATACTTATAGGGCCGTATTCTAGTGAATATTCATATCAATAGATTGTACAAAATAAACCCAAATAAAGCAAACATCTGCCTCTTAATAGCAACGTGGATAGAGAAAAACCTTTGTTTTGTAAGTATAAAGTTAAGAATGAATAAAATGTACTTAATGGAGAGATAAATAGAAGAGATTAGATAACAGGAGAAGTTGCTATTCATACTGACCCATACCAAAGTGACGCTAGAAAATTAGTAGCACCAAATGCTACAAAAAAATTAAACTTTTGAAATACTGATTTTCAACTTGCCCAACCAATGTGACCTAGAATGTTTCTGTTGTCGGAATTTCTTTACATTCATGTAAAAAAAAAACACCAAAAACACACCGCGGGCCCTCGAGACCCATCTCCGTTATCTCGTTATCCTAATGAAGTCTACGCTAATGATGAGTAGGTAAATAATAGGGCGGCTAATGGGAGCTTTATCATTCTCGAGTGCGCTCCAGGTAAGGGCCAATTAGAGAACCCGACATCGGGCCATATTGTTCGGCGCAGCTCGCTTCGATTACGATTATATCCGAACGACTCTCAGTACTGATAAATTGAACAAACTATTACGAAATGACGGCCGCGGTTTGCTGCGATCGGTTTCTATGATCATTAATTTAAAATTCACTGTTAACTAACAAAACTAGTACTAAAGATTGCTATTATTATTATCTTGGAATATCTTAGGTCTGAGATATTCTTTATCAACAGTTATATTCTTTATAATTATAATACATTAAAGGTTTTCGCCATTTTTGGGAAAATTTGCAAAAGCTAACACTAAGCTACGTCGTAACAGATATTCCAATATGTCATACATTTATGGCTGAACATCAACAACATTTCTTTTACATATAGTGGTTTCTTATTGTTCAATACATCAAATAGTTTAGAGGGGTATTTGATATATATAGTCTAATTTGATATTAATTTCTTAAGACACAGAGGAGGTGTGATTCCGCGTGGGTACATCTGTAGAAACTTAATAATTAAGAATTTTGTTAAAATTATCAATATTACATAGATAAAGTTATAGTTTCCTCTAAGTTTTATTTCTACAAACTTAATTTTAGAATTCAACCGATTAAACAATAAAACGGAAATTTTGATACAGTTTAAATCATTAATAAAATTAAATTTTTCCTACAGATTAAAGCGATTACGCTTTCCGTTTAGTTAGCATTTACAAAGTTCTGAAAATCCTGTTATTATGTTTCCTTCAGATTGTATAAAAGTTTTCTCTTTTCTTTATTAATAAATGGGGCACATATCGCGCGAACTGGACTGAACTATGCATGGTGTATCGTTGAGCGGCAACCGAGTACAGTTCCCGGGCGTTGCAAAACTTCCCGCTGCTGCTGTTTTATATTGCGCAGAATTTAAATGCATTTTTGATGTTACGAGATGACACGCGGCGGACGTCCGCCCCCCGCCCCGGCACACCCGCCCGCGCCCTATAATTTTCCAAGTTGAAACTTCACTACGGTATTAAGCCTTGATTGCTTGAAGAAACTTGGAACATTTCGCCGTATTCTTCAAGTTCCCAGTAGATGTTGCGTCGCTTGCCCAGACGTTTATTACTAACAGTGATTTGAAATAATTTGAATATTATTTTTAACTAGACTTTGCTTGTAGATATAAGAATTAAAATTCTTATTCAAGTGTATACCATCCGTGTAAGCAATTATTCCGCTCATAAGTCACTCGATAGTCTATAAAATATTTGAATCGGTAACTAGGTCATCGCGCTAAGTTTAACTGCAGTTTAGACCATTTTACGGCTAATTCTTTGCAATAAAACCATCATAAATTATATTTTAATGTTGTGATTATGCATTCTTTTTATACGAGGATGATTTCTTGTCTCACCGAAAAACTATACACTTTAGTAAAAGAAAAAAATTAGTTGGCTCTAATATAACTCATTCCCTTCTTACTCACGCTCAACTATATAAATGCTATTGTGGTATAGATGCTCAGCTCATTATCTCCTATCAATTCACGACAGAATTTATATAGTTGAGCGTGAGTAAGAAGGGAATGAGTTATATTAGGGCCAACTATTGATGCGGATTCTAAGATAAAGATGCAAAAACTTTTCTTTTGATCAGATTTGTAGCTAATGTATATATAAAATATATATACTATGTTACCAATACTTTAATGAACGTATTTTTTAATAAGGTGGCTACTCCTTGCCTTATTCCACGGAAGCGATCATTTCCGATACATTATAAATTATATTACTCGGTATTGTACAATGAGACAATGGGAATGAACAATACAAATTTCTCAATATATTCCATTACTTGAATTGAGTACAACGATGCGGTTCAGCGACGCACCTCGAATATTCCGATCAGAAGGGATATCGTGTATTTGGATTTTGATTAGGGTATTCAATTAAGTAGTTAGGGTTTAGTTTAGACCACAGTGGGGGAGGTACATGACAATACGTTTAGTGCGGTGGGTCGGCCGCGGGGCAGGTGCCTGCGCCCGTCGATTGACTTCTTTCTAGTTTTGGTGCTTTAAAAGGATTGCCGTGTTTGTATCGTTATACGAGAGCGAAGTAAAGTTCAATTCAATGATTTCCTTTCTTCTAAAATAATAAAATAAATTTGGCTTTCTTTTAAACAGAAACTGTATTGTTAAATTTTTAATGTAAAATTCTATGAAATTGTAAAGTTTCCTATTGTTTTATGTTTAATTTTCAATTCCGAACGAAGTAATTTTATGTCAGTTAAAGAATAGAAAGTGATTGTTGAGCATTTTTATCGATAAGAACTGATTGTTTCAAATGTTTTTTTATTTTATTTTAATTTGTATTCGTATTATCACAGAATTTCACACAAGTATTGTTGACTAATGAAACAGATAATTAAAAGAGATAATTATAACATGTTATATATAATTATAACATATGTACAGTATATACATTAATTGTAATAAATATAGTTGTTTTATACTTTCTAGACATTTATTTTTAGTATGTTTGTTATAGTTGATTTTAAAATTTCGTAGAAGTTCCTTTAACATGAATAATTGTGTCTGCATATAAACAAAGTAACAATGCAATTTGCACGGGACGGACTTTATGTAATCGTCAGTTGTGTGTTCAGATAGTTGCAGTATATGTGTGATCGTCAAATGTTTGATTACCATGATACAAGTTGTTTGAAATCAAATTGCTATGTACGAGGTCTTCCCCTAAGTTATTATTATTTGCATTTAATCTTACAGTGTTATCAGATAGTGGAAAATGTTTCATGATGACAACAAAGCGTGGTTCGTAGGTGGCATTACTGTTGTACCGACGCGGTCTGCGTCGCCAATTAGGCTAATGGAGACGACACGACCTGCGCCCGCACTCAACTACTCCACAAGCTGCAGCTAATTCTCGCTTAAACGTCACAGACGCACACGAGCGTAGAAAACGTACTGTTACGTTTGTCGCCATCTGACATTGACATCTTATTTGACAGTATTGCGACCACACGTCAGGTGTGACTCCTTAAGTTTTAAGTCCAGAATTTAAATTTATAGTCGCAAAGTTTAGTTTTCGCTTAGCTTGTACTAATCTTAGGTCAAGTCTTCAAATTCAGTGACTTATGAAAATCTTGGGTATTACTTATGCGAACAAATAAAAGTATAAAATAATAATGCAACAGTAGCATTTCTATACATTTTTGATTATCATTATTATTTATTGTCTCGGCTTGATCCATCCGTGTGGAAATGTCAAGAAGACTTCCATTTTTTTGTTTCATTCTCGGTTGACTTGTTTCTTTAATTTTTTTTTCAATATTTTTCCAACATACATGCTTAAATTTATTGTTTACAATTAAAGACATTTTACAGACTCGCCGCAGTATTGAAACAGAAATGTGAAGCTAATCACAAGATTAGCGTTAATGGACTATAACTTCGAAACCTAAGATCGCGCTCAGTAACTACTCAACGAATTTTAAACTATATGGAGAAGATACGGCTGAGAACGCTCTATACATTCCACTCATAGGCGTGCCACTTTTCATAAACGGCCGGTGTATGTCTAGTATTTAACCTGGGTGATAACCTGACTAAATCTCTTCACATGCTGATGATACATCATCTTTATACTGATTTGATTGGTCACGTTTGGATCCGTCAGTCTATGTATATTTAGCTATTGCTAGATTATGGCATGTTGGCAGCGACTGTTAATGGAATGTAAAAAACAAAGGAAGAAATAAAATATATTTATTTTAGCAAATACACGAACAATACAATCGTGAAAAAATAGAATTAAAAAATATGTATAACGTAAAATAAATTAAGAAAAGTAAACGTTACAAGAACTTAAAAATATACCATGGTATTGCTACAATGGCGTACAATTCAGCATGTGCTAGCTTACCACCATTACAAGACCGCAGCGCTGATTTTCAATTCTCCCCAAATGTTATGTGTGTAGTCCCTGTTGTTTTCGAAAAGAATTATGCCCTACCATCAGATACAATCATTTTAATTTAAGATAAAAAAAAATGCGTGCGTACAAAGTACACATGTCAGAAGTGAAACTTCTTTGGCGAACTAATTTATAAGTCTTGTTGTTTATATTTATACAAATCTAAAACTTTAGATTTCGGAGACTTGAAAAATATATGCGTTTACTGCAAATGACGTCACTTCCGTTGCATACCTGCGTGACGTTACGATATTATAATTGATATAAAACAACAATTTACTTATGAAATGTTCCACAATTCGAATCTCTGTGGAAATTCTTAATCTGACTTCTCCTGGTACCGGTGTCTCTATCAAGAACTCAGTTAAAAGTACCGTTAATATATTTTTAAAATTTCTATTTCACGATCAAACGTAAAAGGGTGATTTAGATGTTTTACCGCCCGTCTACCCAGTACCGAGTCAACATGCATCGCAACTCATTACTCCACTAATGGAGACTGTAATGAACCAATCTAACAGATTGCACTCAAATCTTTAACCAACACTGCTAATTTGAAAGCGCACATTTTCCAAATTATAGTTTAAATAGAATACGTGCTGCACAAAAGTTACTGATAGTGAGCTTGTACCCACTTTGACTGAGTACCATTTGAGATCGCCACAATGTTTGTTCAATTGTAAATTGTCTTCAGGTGAACAACGTTATACTACAATGGAAAAATATTGATCACGACTGTAATAGAATATCTGATGTTGATATAAAATAAATAAAAAGAACTTGAGTCGTAGTTAAATAATTGACCAAGTTGACCAAGTTGTAACCAAGACTGACTGCTCAATTTGTGCGGAATTTACTCCGTTATCGTCCACTTACCGAAGCTTATTGATACACAAATTTTATTTAATATAATTTACTTTATTTTATTCTATAATAATATCTAACATTACTGACAAACATCAAAACCTCTTCGAATATTCATTATGATTGATTAATAAACTGAAAAAAATAATATCCTAAAGTACCTATGATGATAGTTATATGTAATAAGCGCCATTCTTCTCAGTAATAGATTGTATTTATGAACTAATAGCAGTTAGCCGCGGTTCCGCACGCGCTTTTTTAAAAAATGTAATAAAGAAATGTAAAATGTGAGTGGGTGTGTACATTACAGAAAAGCTTTTCAAAAACATTTGTAACTACGACACGCGCGCCAACTGTAACATGTAACGTGTAAATTAGATATATGAATACAAAGAGTATATCGAATGGGATGGGATTTATTAACATGTAACGTGTAAATTAGATATATGAATACAAAGAGTATATCGAATGGGATGGGATTTATCATCATGTAACGTGTAAATTAGATATATGAATACAAAGAGTATATCGAATGGGATGGGATTTATCATCAGCAACATACCAGGAACTTCAACCTACTATATACCAAACTCAGTGTTAGTGACACTATATAAGAAAGTAATGCAAATTATAAGCTATACATTATCGAACAATATATCTAAAATCTTTTATTATATAGATATAATATGCCCGTATCGTCGATATACTTAAGTTATTCTTATACGTTGCTATTATCACTGAGTTATGTAGAAGCAAACGCGGTAAATAAAACAATATAGCAATATAGAATTAAAATGCAATAATATATTGATATTTATTTATTTTATATGCAAAACAATATGTTCTGTGTAGAAAATCTTCTACCTTCATACTATTCAACAGTGATTTGAACAAATTGCGCAGAAATAAAAATCACGAGCGCTAACAAAGAGGACCAATGCTCCGCATAATTCCAACACAAAATTAAAGTTTGACGCAGCGGTACGCGGCCAGTTATCATCAAGGTTAAAGACTCATCTAGCAAACTCATTCGCAACTCCAATTTGTAGCTCCGTTTGTGCGACTCGGGAAGTTATATTAAAAGGTCCACGGTAATTTTCTTGACAAACACAATGAATAATGAATGGGGCAATATAAAATTCGGATTGAGGACGAACGGGGGCCCCGTCACGTTACGCCTTACATGTTTGTCTCTCTTAATTCTGTGTGTTTTTGCTAATTGAGTACCTGTTCTATATTATCCGAATGTCGTCTCATATTTCTCGCTTCTTCGACTAAGTAGATAATTATTTATTTATATGACTTGATTAGAATGAAATTTATTTTAATTATATTTATTACGTTTTATATTCGAACATGTCGGATACCTATAATAAATCTAGATGAATAATTAAGTTGTAATATAAAAATGTGTGGATCCTGCAATGAGCTAGAGTTTACAATGAAGGAAAACCTTGTGTTAAAGACATAGCGGGATGGCAAGGTTTTTCTTAGTCTGCCCAACTATTACACGCGAGCTGGAAATCTGTATTCAAGCACCTATATAGTCTCGTTCTAACAGCTAAGCTTCAAAGTCAGTCCTCTTCTAAGGTTAGCATGCTATCAAATTAGGCGATTATTTGCCAATTTGTTTTAAATATGTGTGTTAAAAAGATAAACTAGATCGAGTTTCTTGTCGGTTTTCTTCGATGACTGGGTTGTTTTTTGAACCGACGATAGTTTTGACGTTCATAAGCGCCTTCTTAGGGCCTAAACGGAATAAAGTGGTTTTATTTTGTATTTAATATCAGGTGCATTTTAAAACCTTTTAAAAACATATAAAGCGCAAAAATGTAAATTGCATTTCCAGAACGCAATAAAGAAAATGTTCATCTATTTATAAATAATCGAACACGATAACACAGTATATTATAATTATTAACGTTTTTTTACGTTATTTTTTTGTTTAGCCAATTATTGAAATCAACTATTGTATTATTTAATTTAAATAACATTGATATTAATTGATTATTAAAAATGTTACTTTAATTATTATGCTAATAAAATAGTAATAGTAATTGAGTATACAGGTCTCGTAATGAGAAGAGGTCATTGCAGCTTATAATTAATCAACATAAAACAAAACAACGATAGTTCTACCAGCAATTGATCGGCCGCTGTCCATGCGATGATCGAGTTTGAACGCCTCATTTACTAGTGTGTATTGCCAACCACATCCTTCAAACTGGAACATTCTAGAACGAATAGATGTACTGCCACTTTGCGGGATGCTTGTATTTCTTTCATTGCCGAAATTTGTATCTAGGCTACTCTTAAAATATAGCAATAATACAAATGTATCTAAGAGCAATCAACCAGTGTAATAGAAAATACAAGAATATTATAAATAAAGTAAATACAAGCTCTGGGATTATGTATATTAAAAACATAGCGTATATTAATATTAGCAAACACCCTTTCTCGTCACTTCATTCGGATTCAATCAACCCGCAACCGAACATAAGGCGCAAGATTTATGATCGACGCAAATCGATTTCGCCGACAAACAACATAGTATTCGAAACGTATGTACGAGTATATCAATATTGCAGGAGCTATTAATGCCTGCGTCTCATGAGCGGGGGGCAGAGGGCCCCTCGTCGCAACCCCACACCCCTCGCTCGCCGCTCTTAATTGAATGAGGAGCGGGAATTGTTTCCCAAAATGAAACAATTAATTGTGCAACGGCTATTCCGCCTTACATGGATAATACGTTCGTTTATGGTCTCCTAACGCGGATGCACGCCGTCCTTTATTGGACGCGCTAGAAATTTGTGTTTATTTGGTACTCTAGCGTCCAAAATTTAATTGTAAATTCAACGAACATTGCTCCAGTATTTTTACATTTTGTTCTTGAAAATGGGACTACGAATTTTCTTGCTAGAGTTACGATTATGTTTGCGGTGCGCCGCGATATATATACCAAGCATTTTAGTTTTAAACGAGACGTTTAAAAATTTCATGGTCAGTCCATAGCACGTGTAATGTGGTTGTACGGCGTCGAATACAACGGGAAACGTGAACATGTGCCGTATCCGACTCAAAGATGCCTCGTAAACCGTCTTAACGCGCGCCGTGAGCTAACCTAAACTTTTCATATTTCCCGACAGTAAAACGGAGCCGAAAGATACGACCGTCGAAAAACATTGTAAATGGGTGTATATCGACGCGGCTCGCCCGCACGTGAATTAGTTTTAAAACATAGTTTTAACGTTGTTTGTTGCCGGCCCGAATCGGGGTCGTTCGTTTTAATGTACCCGCGTCGAGACGGTGTCGGTTGTAAAAATAAATGAGACTAATTAGATTTAAATGATATGGAACTCATCTATACAAGTTAATCTTCTATTTCCTTAAATTTAATTATCGCAACTAAAATATTATATCAGTTACGCGAACCTTCCCCAAGAACTCCGCATATATTCTTTATAAACTTAAAACGTAGTTCATTAGTTGAATATATGATTTGAATTTAAGACTTTCACATATTTTATAGAACCGATATAATTAAGACTTCCAGTTTAAGTATTAGAGATAGTTTGTAAAATATTTATTATACTTGAATATTAAAGAAAATTAAAAGTTTAGTCTCCATGATCGCTTAATTTTATATATATATATATATAATAAGAATGTAAATCTACAGTGTCTACTTTTAGATTTTTGTAAAAAAAAAATTGTTGCTGGTGTCTAGGAATAAGTAATAAAATACATTTCAATCAATTTTAGAATTGTCTGTCAATATGTTTGTATGAACTCGCATCACTGCTAAAATACTGCGTGCTAGATAATACCTCTTCAAGACAATCATAAAGCATATCTTCGAGTAATATTTAGTCTTTGTTTCATTAAAATCGGTTCACTCTATCAAAAGTTATTGTAATTTTAATGACGACACGACTTAAGTACGAGAGAAAAGTAGATAAGTAAATCAAAATCAAAAACATTTTATTCGATTTAGGCCCTAAGAAGGCACTTATGAACGTCAAAATTATCACCGGTTTGGAAAACAACCCTATCATCGAGAAGAACCGGCAAGAAACTCGATCTGGTTTATCTTTCGACGGCCTTGTCGACAGCGTTGTCCTGCCTTGATAATAATAAAAAAATCCTAAAAGTCAACCGCAGCGCCAACTACTTGATCCAATTGTGAATCAAACCATTCTCGGATCCACTCGAACACGCACCCAAAATTTCATCAAAATCGGTCCAGCCGTTTAGGAGGAGTTCAGTGACATACACACGTAAAGAAGAAATTTATATATAAAGATTTAGAATACATTAGGTACATTTCACAAACGTACACAGAGATGAGTCAATTCCTGACATCACCATCGTTCACATATTGATCCACTCTATAATAGCCTTTTGACACCAAAACCCGCTTGACATGGCGCTTAAATTTATGGTGGTAGAGCCACGCTGAAAGTATTACTGGTTTTATCATGAATGGGTCGGCTCGCCCGGGGTAGTACCACCCTCTTACAGAAAGCCGACGTGATGTAACAGTGCTTGCATTGTTGCGTTTCGATCGGTCAGTGAGAGCGTCGGAAGCCCACCTCCCTTCCCCTCTCCTCTCCCTCCCCTAACCCTTCCCCCCAAAGGGTGGCAACACACTTGCGACACCTTTGGTGTTGTTAGTGTCCATGAACGATGGTGATCACTTCCCCCTCCCACAAACACAGGGTGGCAACGCACCTGCGACTCTTCTGGTGTTGCAAGTGTCTATGGACAGTGGTGATCACTTAACATCAGGTGACCCACCTGTTCGTTTGCCTCCTATAACATAAAAAAGCAATAACGTTGCCATTTCATTAGCAGAAAAAATGTAATGAATATAATTATGAACTAGGATATCAAATTGTAGATCCTTAACTAATTGAATACCCTACAGGCGGCAGACTTATAAATCCGCCACTGATGTATATCATTAATTTTATAATTTAGTCTTTGTTTCATTAAAATCGGTTCACTCTATCAAAAGTTATTGTAATTTTAATGACGACACGACTTAAGTACGAGAGAAAAGTAGATAAGTAAATCAAAATCAAAAACATTTTATTCGATTTAGGCCCTAAGAAGGCACTTATGAACGTCAAAATTATCACCGGTTTGGAAAACAACCCTATCATCGAGAAGAACCGGCAAGAAACTCGATCTGGTTTATCTTTCGACGGCCTTGTCGACAGCGTTGTCCTGCCTTGATAATAATAAAAAAATCCTAAAAGTCAACCGCAGCGCCAACTACTTGATCCAATTGTGAATCAAACCATTCTCGGATCCACTCGAACACGCACCCAAAATTTCATCAAAATCGGTCCAGCCGTTTAGGAGGAGTTCAGTGACATACACACGTAAAGAAGAAATTTATATATAAAGATTTAGAATACATTAGGTACATTTCACAAACGTACACAGAGATGAGTCAATTCCTGACATCACCATCGTTCACATATTGATCCACTCTATAATAGCCTTTTGACACCAAAACCCGCTTGACATGGCGCTTAAATTTATGGTGGTAGAGCCACGCTGAAAGTATTACTGGTTTTATCATGAATGGGTCGGCTCGCCCGGGGTAGTACCACCCTCTTACAGAAAGCCGACGTGATGTAACAGTGCTTGCATTGTTGCGTTTCGATCGGTCAGTGAGAGCGTCGGAAGCCCACCTCCCTTCCCCTCTCCTCTCCCTCCCCTAACCCTTCCCCCCAAAGGGTGGCAACACACTTGCGACACCTTTGGTGTTGTTAGTGTCCATGAACGATGGTGATCACTTAATATCAGATGACCCACCTGTTCGTTTGCCACCAATGACATTAAAAAAAATCACAATGCGGCAAATCGGTAATATCCTTTGAGACTTTGTTGTAAAACCTAACACTATTTCCCAAAAAACTGTTACTGGTTTTACTAAGTCTGAAGCATGGGACAACCAGTTTGTCCCAGTTTCTAGTATTTAGATTATGCCGGTTTTTTACGAAACCCAGCTTTTCAAATGGACTTAATACATTCAGATGACTTTATGAATCGCTGTTTTTTTACATAAGGCGAACACAGTTAGTACTATTTAATAATATGCATATGTGAATGACTATTTAAGAAAGATAAGTCACATAAATAAGTTTTCTCTTCGTCCTTTCTCCGACAATTCATAAACGAAGTAAGAAGTTCAAGGTAGTTAATACAGTTGCTCAGACTTACCCACACACGGACGGGGCACCATTGTATCGCCACCAGACGGGGTGTTCCATGAGGGGTACACATTCAATTTACTATTTATCCGGAAATGGATCTAAGTCATTACTTAACTGTGCGAGAGAGATGGGACGCTCGCGAAATTACAGCATCAGTGTTACTACAAACCAATGTTGATTATTTATTTTATTGTGCTTAGTCGCCCGGTGGTCTAAAGTGGGCCATAATAAGGGGTTCAAAGTTTTTTCTTTACATGTTAATATCTGTATTTCTTTTTATTTTTTCTTCTAAATTTTAATAACTGCGTTCTACAATTATGGTAGATCAGTAGATTCAGAAATAAAGTTTGCCGTAGATTCATCGACGTTAAATACTAAATATCCGTTTCCAAAATTTGACGAGCTTAACCTTGAGCTGTTATACAAAAAATTAAAGAAAATCAGTCGATAAAAAAACAGTATAAAAAGATACTGTTTTTATCTTTGTCTATTCGTATATAGATAATAATAAACTTTAGTCTAAGAGACATATATTGGATTAGAATAACTATTGTTTTTTTTTTCATTACGACCTGTTGTACTGAATATTTGTTAATTAACTTCAATCAACAATAACTAGATATCGGGTCGGCGCGAAAAATACGTCTCGGTAAATTATAGCTCACTTAAAATGTGAGCTTTTATTTTGCTTAGTTTATTTGAAACACAGCTAATGTAAACACGTTTCACATGCCGCAGTGTATTCAAAAGATGCAAAAATAATATCCGAAAAAGCATTTTGCATGTTGAATAAGTTATATTTTAAGCTTACATTTATTATATATATATTTTAATTTTTTTTTTAATAATATCAAATTTTGAACAAAATTACCGATTTTATACCTGTGGTACAAATGTTTGGCCAAGGCACTTCAACCACGCGCAATAACGGGAAAACATACTTTATTCATTACGTGTTAAGGTTGAATTCACACTAAATATTGTTTATGTTGTCTTTTCATTTTTGAAGAGAGTAATTTATTACTTTGCTCGTTTTATCGTAAGTATTATATAATATTTTGAACTTTTGTGACTTTATTACTAGGTGTCATGGTTGTAATTAGGTTGAACTTAAAACTGTTTTAAAACTTTTTTTCTCCCTTTCTTAGTAAACAAATAGCTACACGTAAGCATATATTTACGCGGACAGCTTTTAGCTTCGATTTAGTACGTGACCCCTTATCTAGTTATTGTTGATCGAAGTTAATTAAGCTAGGAAAAAGTTCTTAAAAGATTAACCACTAGATTAAAAACAAAAATTCAATTTCTACTTGTTTCCTTGCTAATTATTTCTTTATTTAGTAGCCGTTGACGAGATTTAGTGTTTTATAAATAAAGAAATGTGGAAAGTTTTTTCCTTACCATCGACAAATCGATGCCTTACATTATAAGTTTCTGTCTATTCGTCACACTTCACTATCCTTATCTGCAATATCTAAACAATCCTTGGCAACATAAATCTCAGTAATATTAATATTTAAAAAATCAACCAATTATAGTGGAATATTTATCACTGAACGTCCTCTAGTAAGTATATTTTGAAATGGTCAATATTCTTTGTATTGGATAAGAAAATCGATCTGATTACCCATTCGCCTGACAGGCCTTTAAAGCTTGACCGCATTAAGGCACTCGGCCGATTTTATTTGGCAACTCTTTAATATTTTATATTTATATATAATTTTATAGTTTTTCTAATAACACTAACTTCATATATAAGTTCATAATAGAACGCGAGGTGGCCGTCGCGTCGTCGACCCCCAATCACAGGAAGTGCGCCATCTCATTGCGGAAGTGGTTTCTCTTGTCCCTCTCGCACCCCCCTCCCCGGCCCGCGCGTCTCCCCTCGCCCACTCGTTTTGTAAACTTGCGCCGCTAATGGACGTGTCTGCCTGATACGTCTCGATCGAATGCATTTCGCTTGATGAAAAAGCTTTAACGAAGATGTCATTCGACATACTTATAGTTTTTTTTTAAATTTCATAGTAAGATTTATTTGAATAGTTTTAATTGACTGTCTATATTTAAGCTATTTACGTATCATCTGTCTAATACCAAGGTTACAAGCATTGAATAAGCACGTTACGTGCTGGGATTTTTGTAAAAACTGAATTATATAATTAATATTTTTATTTATTAAAATTGTGCTATTGTATTTCTATTTCATGTTTTCGGTTGCAAATAGTTTAATGCCACCACTATAATTTAACATTAGCTGCCACTCTTCATTTGGTTTCTAAGAAATTCATCATATCAAATGGGACTAAGACTTTAGTGTGAAAAATATATATTTACAATGACATAGGTAAACAATTATATAGATAGAAATACACTATTATTTGAAAAGATAACTGATTACAATTGAAATGAAAACGACAAGAAACCACTTGACACTGGCAGATGCTTTAATTGCGTATTGTTGAAAAAAGGAAGTTATTTACCATTACAGTTTTATACTAAGGTTATAATGAAAATACACTGATAAAACGTGAAGTTTTCAATAGTTACTATGTTATATAATTTAATTTGAATGTATATTAATTTAATACTTTTGTACTAAATGTAATTAACATTCATTATATGGAACAGGAAACTCCGCATTCTTTAAATTAAAATGCTGTTAATTATTTCAACTTACCTAGTTGCTAAAATATTTGGCTATTTTTTAAAATTTCTGCAACACAATGTCTTAATTAGTGTATGATAATGATATTCCTCTCGAAACGTGTTTTAATGAACTGTAGATAATACACTGTCTTAGTCATGATTTATGGCTTCCCTTATATATGAGACAAGTTGTGCCCGCGACTCCGTCTACGCTGAACCTAATGTAAAACAGTGACTGATAAAGTCCTCTGAATGTATTAAGTCCATTTACTGATCTAATATTCTCAAGTACTTAAGTCGCGTCGTCATTAAAATTACTTACACACTTACACTTAAAAAATAATAGCTTTAGACAGAGTTAACCGATTTTAACCATGGCTGTCTGTTACAGAAGGATATTCCTTATGATTTTCTTGGTGAAATTTTATTGTGAACGCAGTACTTTAGCAGTGATGTGTGATCAAACAAACAGACAGATAGAGAGACAGATATTTCTAAACATGCAACAATGCATTGCAACATTTTTTTTTCAAATCTAAATCTAAAAAAAAATCTAAAAAGTACAGACAAGTTATATTTTTTACATTCTTACTATATGTTGAGATAAATTTAAGGCTTCTATATATTATAAGGTTAATTATAAAATTAGCAACCACCTTTTAGAAATTCATTTTTATCTTGCTTGTTTTATTGAAATATTATTATTTTTTTTATGTCATAAGTGGCAAACGAACAGGTGGGTTACCTGCTGTTAAGTGATCACCACCGTCCAACAACACCAGAGGAGCCGCAAGTGCGTTGCCACCCTTTGGGGGGAAGGGATTAGGGGAGGTAGAGGGAGGAGGAGAGGGGAGGGGAGGTGGGCCTCCGGCGCTCTCACTGACCGAACGAAACGCAACAATGCAAGCACTGTTACTTCACGTCGGTTTTCTATGAGAGGGTGGTAGTACCCCGGGCGAGCCGACCCATTTATGCTGAAACCAGTAATAGTTTCAGCGTGGCTCTACCACCATTAATTATTCTTTACCGATAAAATATATTATTTAATAACGTTATTATTAGGGTAGTATTTTTTTGCATATATAGCCTTATAAAAGACTGTCAGAAAAAACTTTATGACGTAAAATAGTAAAAAAATGCGATTAAAATTACATCGATTTCGATGGAAAAGTTATAACTATGTACTAACTTCGTCATTAGTATCGGTCTAGTGTTCCGACGTGAAGAATAACTTACTCAACAAGAAATGCTTAATAAAGAAAAGCAAACTGAATGCAGCATCCCAACTTAAATAGTTACATAAAGAATGAACTGTCTGTTCAGTTAAATGTTAGAAAAAAAATATTTTTATACGTGCTCTGTATTTTGGATTATCGACGTCATATTTAGATGGTGTATATGTTTATCCCACAATTAACAGGAATTGATGTATCTGTAGTACTGTAAAAAAATTGCATGTATTTATGCAAGCATGTCGCGAATTTGTAAAGAGTATGTTGGTTGGTAAAAAAATTATTTAAAAAAGGTGTGATGGTATAGTGGTTTTACCGGTGGAATATTATTTCGATGTTCGCAGGTTCGAAACCGGCATGTACCAACGGTTTTTTTTTTGAACGCGCGTACTTTTACCAAATTAAATTGGTAACAGTATCGGCTGACGGTGAAGGGAAACATCGTGAGGAAACCTGAACCTGAGAAATGTTCTTGTAATAATAGAATATGTGGGTAAAAATAGAACTATGGTTTCTCAAAGTTTGAAATCGTCAATACGATGACGCGGTGATTATGCCTATACCTTCCTAGTTTCTAGGGGAAGGGACCTATGGCCCTGCAGTGTGTTTCTTACAGGCTACTGATGATGATACTATCATCATGATACCAGTTCGTCATGGATAGAAAAGGTTAAGAACCACTGGTCTAAACAACATTGTGTGGTATATAAATCGTCATATAGGTATATGCAATTACGTATTGTTAATTATCCGCAATTAAGTAACTATTTTTCCAGTGAAAAATATAAGAAAAAGTAAAAAATAAGTTTATCAATCATTGCTTGGAACAAACGCGATCATATTATATTAAATAATAATTATCCGGTGTATAACTAAATATAGAGTGTTATCATATTCTCTCTCGAAATGGTTATTAAATAAGCTATAAATTATCGGTAATTGTAACATTGCACTTGAAATATATTTAATACATAATTATTACAGTATATCAATTATAAATAATTGGCATGTTACATAATATCCACCTAGCGACCAACGTTTGTAACGTACGAGTCAACAGAAGTGCCTTGTGACGTCCTCCCAGCCCAATTACGAACACTCACGTTGACATACTGTTATCACTCGCGGATTCACTTTGTATTGTCTTACTTCTTTTCGAATTAGATTTTGTCAGAGCTTTTGATAGCCCTTATGATGCTATTTGTAGAAAAAGTCGTAAACATATTATTAATTGAGTTAATTTGGGGAGAATTTGGAAATGTTAACAAAATTATACAATCTTTTCAGCACATTGGAGACATACAGAATTATAGATATGAAAATATTTTGTTCTAGTTCTAGTCTAGTACTCAGACTAAACCTAGTTCTTCTTTTGGGAAGACATTTTTGTACGTCATAAGACAGCAATAGATGATGGCCTATTCGGTAACTGGTAATTACCATAACCTATAAAGAACATCACTACGTATGGAATCGTTTTGTACTAATCCTCAGATTAAACCCAGTTCTTCTTTCGGGATTAGATTTTTGTACGTCATAAGACAGCAATGGTTGAATAAAGAAATCAAACACTAGTTATTATCGTAATGTTGCCGACCTTAAAAAGCGTATTTTAGTTCCAATTTAAAGAGATACATGTCATAGTCGTAGGAGAAAACTGTACTAATTAACCCACTCCACAACTTTACCGTACACATCAAGTTGATTATAAAAATCCTTCAAATTTTTGTGATTTCATTAGACTTTCAGAATAAAAGAATGACCATCTAGTCAATGAGGAAAAATGTGAGCTTGAAACAGCGATGTAGCATCATGTCTAAATGTCGTCCAGAACATTCCTCATTTTTCAGTACACTTTTGCACAACAACGAAACATTTATAGTTGGTATTACGACCATTGTGATTGTCTATAAAGCCTCCAATTACATACACACTTTCTCCTCCAAAAATTCTTTGAATATTACGCAATCACTAATTATTTAATAAAACGCCCATAACCGAGCCAAAGGCTACCACAGAAACTCTCAAAATCGACTCTCTTGACGGACTGTCCAGAGTTTATTCCATATAAAGTAATTTAACGTGGCAATATAGTAGAGCGTGCAACGGAGCACTGATAAGGGCGCCCGATTAAAATGAATCACAGCGGTCTCGCTAATTGGCCCGGCAGGCGGCTCATCCAATTAGTCTGGACTTAGAATCCCGTGCCCGCAGGCCGCCGCTCCGGGACCGCCCCGCTCTAATCAACTTTTGCACTAATACACCAACCTGTACTGCACTCACCGACTCTCCGTACCGCACAATCGAACATTTGTCTCAATCTTTTGATTTATTTTTTATTCTGGAATATTCGTTGATAGACGATCACTGAGATTTTTGTCTTCGCTCGCAATTATTTTGAACTAGCTGCCCATTAGAAAATTAGATATTTCCTTTACAGGTACGACCATCTAATGAAATAAAATCGCATATATTTTTGAATATCTTCCTACCGCCTACTGATTCACCCAATCTCTTTCTTATATGCAGGTTTTTAAATCCTATTTTGCACTTTTTCCTATGATTTTTTAAACATTACCTTACGCACAAAGCTTGTCCTGACAATTACAACAAAAAAGATTTAGATGTTTAGATGCAGCCGTTCTGGGAACAAGCACACAGACGTATAGGCGATGTTAGAGTTATTATATTTATATATATTTGTAAAGAATTTTCTTTACTTCATCTGATATGAAGCATGAGATGCCTCAAATACACAATCTTAAAATTCAAAATAGAGAGACTATCACTACGTCATGTGAACCAACACTATAGAACTTATGAAAAAGTTTTTCCTCTTAGAATGTGAAATCGTAAAGATGTGAGGCACGGGCATTTATATTTTACGTCCTCGCGCAAATTTATCTATTAACAGTTTCCCACGGGTATCTTCTCTAAACGGGGCTCGGTCGGAACATTTCACTATTACATACAGTTTTGTAGTATATATATTAAAATCAAAACCGTAATTAAATTTATTAAGGCATTAGATACGAAAAGAAACATGTGACACTAAGAACTTTTCACTTAACTCATATATGTTTGCAAAAATAAATATAAATAAACATGAATTGTTTGTTTAATCGATTTAAGAAAGACTTTCTGAGTATTTATCTAGGTTTATATATCATTATGATTTTTCATAGAAACTAAACAATATTCATAAAATTGGTAGAAGGGTTTATCAGGGTTAAGTCGTAATGAAAAAAACACATTTAAAAAAGTAAACGGCTGTCCAAAATTTAGCTAGTTAAATATGTCATTCCTATCTGTACAAGAGCTGCAGAGGAACTTGTGATATAAATTTGTTGATATAATGCCCTATTATATAAATCAGTATATTATTTTGTTAGATTAGTTACAAAAACATTTCTAAACTTCAATATGTCAATCGTTGCGTCTATGGATTATATGAACAAAATAATTTGCGAATGTGTAAATATTGATTTATAATTGATCGTAGAATTATGATTTGATTTAGGAAATGTAATGAAATCAAATTAAAACCGCTATTGAAAATTCGAAATCTAGTTGAATTTAATTTCCTTAACAATAATTATAATTACATAAAGCTGTTAGCGGCGCGCGGTAGAGGGCGCGGCGCGGCTCGACGCGGCCTCCCGTCAGCCGTGATTCCGTATAATTTCAGACGAAACGTTTCGGAATGTTGATGGAAACCCAGTTGTTTAGAGACGCTGAGAAGTGAGAAGCGTCGCACCGAGTAACTAACTACAGCCAAAGTCTTCGCGAAGCTTTAATGACATCGCGACACGGCGGGACGATGCGAGGCCGGGGTCGGGGCTCGCGTGCGCACTTCTTGTTATTTCTTTATTACAAAAGGAGTGCCTCATTAATTTGGCAACCCCTCGGGGTTGAGTCGCGAACCCTTGACCTCGTTCGCGAGCGCCGCGACGCAGAATTGAAAATCTTACGCACCTATCTAATACATAATTAACGAACGTCATTACTGAGTAATGGATATCTCTCGCTGAACTTCGAACTCGTCTCGTTATGTCTCTTGTACTTTAAAGGACGTGCCGAATTGTATGTTATCTATTTATTATTTTAATGATTTTAGTTGAATTTAATTAAGATATTTTCTATTCTTTTACAAATTCACTATTGGCGCTCATACCGGAATGCTGAAAAAACTGAAGCTGACAGCACACAAAACTAATCGTTTGATAATATTTATAAATTTAAAACCGAAGGTGATTTTAAATAGTAATAAAATCTATCTACTGGTCATAATGTCTGGAAAGAAAATATTTATTTAACCTACACAAACGTACATCAATAATTTTTTTTTTATTAGTTGAAAACTCTAGTTTATATATACTTTTTTAATCTATTTTATTTGATTATTAAGATAAAATTGCACCAAAAAGTTTTACGCTGATAACAGTATCATCTCTAAAGCTTAAAAATGACGTAATTAATTCCAACATAAATATGAAAGGCCAAAAACACTACAGCACTATTGTTCTAATAGGGCTGGTATGTTTCAACGCAACAGGACCCATTCCAGGATTTGCTAGCGAACATGCCGTTTCAGAATACCTACGAAAGATTCTAGCTTCATGACCGTCGCCGCTGTGCGATTTATTTGCAAAACCAAGGATTACTTTCGTAAATAATTGTGATATGATATTAAAATAATATTTTCAATATCGCCTGATTTTATTTTATTGTTTCAAATCTCAACAAAAATCCCCACAAATTCCTGATATGTTGAAAAACCGTTGCCATTTCAATAGTATTGATTTTGGTGTTCAAAGCCGTGTATCGAATCAAAAAAAATAACATTACATTAAACAATACGATGTAATCAGAAGTAACTAAGGTGTTTATAGTTTATCATTATTTGTTCAATTGAGTATACGAGTTCATTGTTTTTTTTTAATCCATCACTGTGTAAGCTAATCAGCTAACGAGCCACTAATAGTCATTACATATTAGTCAGCCATTTTGCTGTCCATGTATAAAAATTATTATAGCATTGATAATAAACTCTACCATGAAAGCAGAAGCGAAAAGAACAACTAACTCATCATGAAGGTGGAAAATCAAATTTATTCTTTTTGAAGATTTTTATGCTTATAACTTATCTTTTCCGTGTGTCCGTGTCTTTCAGTCACAGAACTGAACTCCTCCTAAACGGTTGAACTGATTTTGATGAAATTTTTTGTGTGTGATCCAGTGAATTCGAGAACTGTTTAAATTCACAATTGGACCCGGTAGGTGACGTTGCGGTCTCATTCTAGGATATTTTTTATTTTATTATCAGGACGAGACTACGTCCGCCGGGCCCGCTAGTAGTTATATATTATAATTCGCCACTAGGCCATATTAGGTATATTGTAATCAAGTTTATATAACGCAGACGAAGTCGCCGGTGGATGCCATTTGAATCTATACTAATATTATGAAGCTGAAGAGTTTGTTTGCTTCTAATCTTAGGAACTACTGGTCCGATTTTAAAAATTATTTCAGTGTTATATAGCTTATTTATCGAGGAACGCTATTATAGACCATCACGCTAAGGCCAAAAAATGAAGAATGTTTTAACGTACGTACGTATTATTTAAAAATCTTTTCACCTTCTACGTAAACGAAGTCGCGAGTTAAAACGAACGTTAGCCCAAACTAACTACTCCACGCGGACGAAGTCGCGAACAGAAGCTAATATATACATAAAACCGTGTTTCTTTTAATCCCTTCTCACAACTTAACATAAGTAAATACATTTACCGAACGGTGTAATATAATTTTCCCGATAACAAGCTGACTTCAAACAGTTTACGATTAATATATATTTCGGTGGAGTTCAGCGTCGCCGCGGCCTACGCCTGTAACGAGGTGGGCCGCACTCGTCCGGTCCGGTCGGCGCTGCGGAAAATTCGCCCAAAACTGACGCGCGTGAAAATTTAATGAACGGCCGGACGCTAGTTAACTAAAAGGTAAAGTGCACCCTCTCGACGTGTTCGGTAAATATTAATAGTGAGTGCTCGCGTGGACCATTAAAAATGCACGATTCCGCGGACACGGGGTACGTACTGCTAGCCTACATCGCCTTCGCAGCGTCGCGTCTGTCAGACTCCATTAGACTTTTCATAAGTTCTCTTTCAATTCAATTGGATCTTAAGCTTATTCCTCTATCAGTTAATATATGACGTCATAAACGTAAATGCAGAAAAATCAAAAAAAAATTCTACTCTACAAAAAATGCTTGGTATTATACTAGTTTGGGCCTAAAAATCGATTTCAATTATAATATTCAAACATATTTATAACACATTACATACTGCTGTGTTGCAACATGTAGGTCAGGTCCTACTTTGACTCAGTTAGACTTAAGTTTTTTAGATAACGGTGTGGTTCTACAATAAGGTCCAAAAGCACATTACCGATTTGCCCGATAATTAGTTCAAGCACTGTGTAAAGTTCTATTGTTACAAAGTATATAGAGTTTTAGAAACTACGTGTTTTATAAATACTACGTATTAAGCGATAGTGTATAATTATTTTACCGTTGAGAAATGGGGCAAGGGGTGTGGTATTTATGTTTTTTCCTCCTTACATAAAATATGCCCTATAAGATGATAATTAAAGCAGGCGAATTCGCGGGTATCTGATAGTAAAAATAATAAAAAAGAAAGATAAACCGAGAAAGTTCCTCTCGATGACTGCGATGATGATGTTCTCCGTTCATATATGCCTTTTAAGGCTTCAATTGAATCCATCTCACTATTATTTAAATAGCGTAATTAACCCTTCAAATTCTATAAGTTTGTGCTCACATTTTGCTATGCAACACAGTAATCTCAACAAATCGGAGGAGCGAGTATAAACATGTTTTAACGCCGTATATTTTCTCGCTATCGTTGCTTTGTTATCCAATTTGTACAATAAAAAGCGAAACAACATCGAACTTGGTCCGGCCGGTGCTCTGTACGGCGCGAGAACGTATCTGCTACAAGTTTCACAATCCGAAACGTTTTAAACTCTTACGGACGCTATTAAGGATAATAGAAAATGTCTAACTGGAACGATGAGTCGAGGAATTATGCGCGCGTCTATTGTGATCTAAATGTGACTTTTATATTTATTTCAGTTATATAATTATCATTTCATTTTCTAGGGTAGCGTGTTTGAGTTTAATCTCATAGGAAGTAAGATTAGATATTTTGACATTTTAAGTAATCTATCTTAATTTTATTTTTTAATCTTAATTTAGATTTATGGGCCTCGTCAATCTTTTTGGCAGCTTTGATTATGCAGTAACTTTAGAGAGTGCGGATAATATAATGAAAAGTATATTACAATATTATTATAGGATCTAAAATTGTCATTTATTTATCCTTCAGTTGTCTCAATATTTTACATATAATTTAATACGTATTTATATATAAACTAGCGGGCCCGGTGGACGTTGTTCCGCCCTGATAATAAAGAAAACCTTGACAATGTATGTACCTAAACCTTCCTCGCGAATTATACTTTATCTACTGGTGAAAAAATCGCATGAAAATCCGTTCAGTATTTTTTGAGTTTATCGTGAACAGACAGACAGACAAACGTGGCAGAAGACGTCGTTTTATAATATGTAGTGATTTGTGTTCTGTGCAACTATGTTCAGAGCGATCAAAGAATAGGGCGAGAACTATAAGTGGGGGTTTTAGTATTTACTAATATTATAAATGCACCTGTAAGTGGGTTTATTATGTTACAATTTCATTTCTTAACTATTCTATTATCATGAAATTGTGCATATAAAAGCACATAGGTTACCTTTTATCCAGAAAGTACTGTTTCCGATGGGATACGTCAAATTTACATTAAAAAGTCAATAATATATAACAGAAAACGATACGTCTGATCGTATTTGGAGATTATTAAAACTCATATTATAGTACCGAATAAAAAACCTTATAGAGAGCTTCTTGAAAGAGAATGGGCTCTGTTGTTTATAAGTAATGTGTTAAAATGATTTCATCAGTCTAGTAGACTTTTAATATGAAAACATAACGTTAGACTTGTTTTCTTTTTTTTAAATTGTATTTGTTATTCATTTAATTCTATTATTACAAAGAATGAACTCGTCTCCACAGCCAACGAATATACATAGCTACAATGACAGGTTCGAAACCGCTACGAAGCCAAAAGAACGAAAGACAAATTAATTATCAAATTCTAAATTTTGCTGTTTAAAGTTTAATAAATACTCGTTATAACAGAGTCTGGTTACTTGTAAATTGTTTAGAGGTCTGCCTATTGTTTGCTTTATAACTTTAATTACATCTTCTGAAAGTAAATCACATTTAGTTTGTTGTTATATAAACTTGTATTCATACCGAAAGGCGTATGATATCGATTTTACATTTTAAAAATAAACCGTTGCAAAATTTAATGTCCACATTTTTTTTGTCTAATATTGACTACATTATTGGCCTAGCAAGGCCTTAACAGCTTCGTCGAACTACTAAGGCGAGCGCTTAAGGCACTCAGCTGATTATATTTTGACAACTAGCACAAGGGTGCAAGGCACACATCGGCTTGGGCTGTTACCTAGGTTACGCAAAATCGCTAATGTAACTGAACTATTCTAAACTACATATTCATACATGTATGAGTTAGTGATATATATATATATGTGTTTACCGAGCATGTATAACTCAGAAACTCATACTTATTGTTCCGTGGTCAGTAAATATAGAGATGTAGCAAGGATTTGATGAAGAATTTCGCAACTTTTCATTCGATAAACACAAGATCGTGAACTACGGTTAACTTTTTTTTTTTTTTTCGAACTGACTACGCTATTGACCAAGCAAGGTCTTAACAGCTTCACCGGACTACTAAGGCGAGCGCTTAAGGCACTCAGCCGATTTTACTTTGACAACTAGCTCAAGGGTGCGCGGCACACCTCGGCTTTGGCTGTTGCCTGATACAAGCAAACTACGGTTAACGCGTTACGCGTGCCCTATGTGTTCGTGACGCTGAGGTATGAATAAGCAATGAGCGCCCGCGCACGCGATACAATAAACGAGCGCAGCGCACGCGACGCCGCCCGCCCCAGCCGCCTCGCCACCTCACCGCCCGCCCTAATTTATTACCGCCCGCCCAGCCAAACGTACACTATCACTCTTATATCTTACCTTGCCATATCTCTGCGCGCTCGACCCCGTATTTATTGCGCTCGTATTAGACGAATTATCTTTTCCTGTCTTTAACTTATTAATGCTGTGAATTTTCACACCGTTTATTATTGTTAGAGGGTTGCTATATTTCTCTCTTATCGTGTTTACATCACTTTATAAAATGTAACTTGAACTGTTTCCACTGTCGATAATATTTAGTATCAGATTTCATTATATTTCTATTCAGACATTTTTATTGTTCTTGGCCGTACTATTAACCAAACACTAACTGAAGATGTATATGTTATTTTATGTACACAGACTTCTATATTATAGTGTTAAATTTTCGAATATTATTATAAATACTGTACGGCAAACTGAATAATAAGTACTTATTAAAAGTTAATACTAATTTATATATTAAAGACAGGTACTAATTTACATATTTTAAAAAGGAACAATACACCTAAGTTCCGTTTCATAATAATAAGGATAATACGTTCAGAATATTTTTATTTTAAACTATCATTTTTTATTTATGTTTGAACTATTAACAATTGTGACTAGTCTTCTGAGAACTGTAATAATGATGATGAAAATAGTAATATTAAAAAAAAATGTAATATTACTAGCGGGCCGGACGGACGTTGTCCTGCCTTGGTAATGAAAAAAAAAATCAACCGCAGCGCCACCTACCAGGTCCAATTATCTAAACCAATCTAAATCATTATCGAATCCACTGGAACATGCACACAAAATTGCATCAAAATCGGTCCAGCCCTTTAGGAGGAGTTCAGGGAGATACACACGTACAGAAGAAATTTATGTATATTTGATGGTCCTACACGTATATTCATGTCGTATAGAGTAAAAAAAAACATTTCAAATGAATCGCAATTCAATTAGAAATTAACTAAGATCAAAACTTGCAAACTTTATGTGAACGATCCCTAGTGAGTATAGATAGTTATTCGATATATACATACAAGATCAAATTGATTGTACACAAACAAACAAATAGCAATCGAGGAGATCTCGTCATATGACGTAGAATCGTCTCAGGCACAATATCGTCTGTCGAGCGATGTTTGCGGACCGCTCCACGCGTCGCCGCTTGCTACTATTAAATTATTTAGGCCCGGTCCTTGCATTGTCTCGCGAAAGTCCACCGTCAGTTGCCGTACTGGGCCACGCGAGGCCAACCCGCCCGCACCCGCCGGTAAACAGTCGTTACAATGTAATAGAAATGTACCGAATGTGTGGATATTCGAGTCGTTTTGTATTGAGTTAGTGCCGAACGCGTCCGTGTTTGTTCAACTAGTTAATAGGATGGCGCGCTGCGGCGGCGTTGGAATATTGCGGACCGTTTTCTATTTAATTGTCTAACTTGAAATGTATCTATAAGTTTGTTTATCCACTATATTTTTTTAATTTAATATATTGCCATAATACAATGGTGAACTATACTTTCAATATTGAGATAAGTACAATACTGAGCACCGAAAAATCCTTTAGACAATCCTATGTTTTCTTGGAGAAATATAAGATAAAATGTAGAATATATCGGGGGAGTTACTATATCATAGGAGGCAAACGAACAGGTGGGTCACCTGATGTTAAGTGAACACCACCGTCCATAGACACTTGCAACAGCAGGGGAGTCGCAAAAGGAGAGGTGGGCCTCCGGCGTTCTCTCTAACCGAACGAAACGCAACAATGCAAGCACTGTTACTTCAAGTCAGTTTTCTGAGAGTGGGTGGTACTCCCCCGGGCGAGCCGACTCATTCACGCTGATACCAGTAATAGCTTCAGCGTGGCTCTGGGAGTTACTATTCACCGTCCGTACTACTGACTATAAAGGGGGAGTTAGTATGGATTGGATATGGATTATTTGCCACGTTCTGAGACACCATCGGCTGTTTATGCATCTCGATTGTTATTGGTGTCAATGTTGGCTGAATGCTTTAAAAGGGAATTAACAACGAGACACTGACCATTGTCGCTTAGACAGTTATAATTCGTAACTACATTCACTGTTGCATTTTTCTATCGGCTAATTTTTTATTCGATTGATCTTAGTGGATTGATCGATCATAATCCAATAACCATAACGTCAATATGGATGACGTCATACTTTCACATAGACGCCATTTTATCTCTACCCCGACGTACATATATAATTAAGATATTTTCTTCACCGCTATATTTTTCCTCGAATCTGGGCTCGTTAATTTTTAAATATTCTTAAATATTACATATCATTACATAGTATAAAACAAAGTCCCCTACCGCGTCTGTCTGTCTGTCTGTTCGCGATAAACTCAAAAACTACTGAACGGATTTTCATGCGGTTTTCACCAGTGGATAAAGTGATTCATGAGGAAGGTTTCGGTATATAATTTGTCAAGATTTTTTTTATAATCAGGGCGGGACAACGTCTGCCGGGCCCGCTAGTATAAAATAAAACTAAAAAATCCTTGTGAGAAACAACGAGTTGAGATAATTTTCTACACAAACGTATCTGAATAACAAAATAACTCACAACTTAAATGATGAGTATTTTACCTATAAATCTGTACGCGGCTGGAGTCGCGCGTCCGCCTCGACTGACCCCGATCGTACCCTTGACCTCGACACCTTTCACCTTTACGACCTTTAATTACAGTTTACAATACCATGTTATTTCTTTGTTTATACCCATTTCTCTCTCAGAAACATCGTTGCACGGAATATCCAACAGATAATTGTTATTGTGTTATTATTTTTAAAGATAACGATAAATAACTATAAATTTTTGTCGTTTCCGTGATTAAGTCTGTTTTTCAGTATATTCAAGACTGTGTGCTTTCGACACGGCTTCGCTCGGGTTTAATTGCACCCGTCTTTAGACTCAGCACGGCGTTTTATTTATCGGTCGTCAATTAGCTTACTTGCTGACCTACATTTTGTGTGGTAACTACTCCGCTCCTACGGGGCCTAGCGCGATGTTTAGATAACCAACAACGTTATTCAATAAACAAATTATAAATTGCAACAATCAACAATCAGAATGGTGATTCCGAAAAAGGTGCAATTAAAGGAAAAGTGTGTGTGTACTTATGTACACGCGTTAGAAGTTATACTTATTTGGCGTAACGAAATAAAAATCTTTTCAAAAATTTTATCTTTCGATTTATTCTACGTTTGTAGAAAAAACGACACTAACAATAGAAAAAAGGCATTTAATACATTGAAAGTTTTAATACAAAGAAATACAAAGAAACAAAATGTTGACTATAGCTAACTTGAGGGTGTCGGTTTTTCGTGACGGTGTGCGCGCGCATCTTAAAAATTTACTCTCATCATTTTCCCTAATGCACCAAAAGAAGTATAACTTCAAAAACAATCTCAGTTTTTGAATATTAGTGTTGGTGAAAATAAGCTTATATTTTTCTCCAAGAAAAAGAATATTTCTACTTCAAATGAATTATGATCGCTTCAGAAGTTTCACTGGAAATACCAATTAGATAGACAAGCTCAGTTAATTTTACATCTATAATAATATACATTGGTATATCTGTGTATTTGTCTAATATTTGAAGCTTAACAATATTCATTCTGTTATAACTCAAGTATTTATTGCATTGACATATAAAAATCCAAGACACACAGTCTCGAATAAAAGTAGGGCTGCAAACCAGCCGCAAAAACTCCCCAATATACATACGTGGTTATAGTTATGCGATAAACTTATGATTTTGCAAATTCTACCTTACCTGAATGATTGAAAGTTGTTTCTACAAGGACGCAAGCGACGCGAGACATGCATAATGCACTAATTTTCTTGTGCCGGCTGTGAGACGTTAAGTGTGCATCTTGGGTTTTTGTAAATCAATGATTTATTGCAACAAATAATACCGAGCGCAATTCGTGTATATATAAAACTAGCGGTGCCGCCCTTTTAATAAAAAAAATTAGACAAATTATATACCCAAACGTTCCTCATTAATCACTTTATCTACTGGTGAAAACGTAGGAAATTATCGCGAACAGACAAACGTGACTGAGGACTTTGTTTTATACTAGCCATATACTATTCATAGGATAGCCGTGGACACACCAGTGAAGGTTTTGATGCCCTCTGATTTTGAATATTTTAAAGACAACGAGAACAAAACGCCATACTTATATATTCCCGCTTTAAATAGAAATCAATTCTAAGTTTATATTTTATAGGCGGAAGAGTATCAAAGTTGAATAGTTTCAAAGTACTAAACATTATAAGCGGGTAATACGTCACCCACACGAAAATACTCATGTTTAATTAACGCCATCCCTAATTCATAATCCGACAGTGATAAATTAGATGGTTCCGGTCGTTAGTAATTAGGTACGCAATTATCGCGGCCCGTTTGAATTCATTAATACTGGAAGTAGATAGGCTCTCGTGTTCCTGATTTATTAATCGCGTGCCTGTATTCCGATTGTTTTAATCGATATTACATATCTATGTTACAGCAATAGGGTTGTCATATGTACAAAAGTATGGGTATTAGAAATAATAATGTATTTATTTTATTGTACGAGCAGTTTGAATTTTCTGTAGCTCAATTAACGTAAATAATTAAAAAAAAGTCTGTGAGCCGTCGCGGCTTTCCTGCCTGACACATTGAAACATCGAAATTATTTTATACACATACCTGTATAAAATGAGTACCTGTATTAAAAGGATAGAAAAATAGTAGAATCAAAAATAAAATTAAAAAAAAAAACACGAAAAAGATGACTGTTCATCCAATAAACATTTATATTCATTAAATACAAAAATTCATAATCATATAGCGTGGCGACCCGTCGCCACAACGACAATCGATCTGACCCGTTATAAATGTATCACATCAAAATAACAAAATTTGATCATGACATAAAACAAAACCTACATACTCTTTACTTCTATATTTCTTTATTCTACATATATTTGTCCTATATTAAAAATGTTTGTATACTTCATTTGGTCAAATTAAAGACAGCAATCTTATAGTCGAGCCAAGTATAAGCAAGTTGTGGTGGTCGAGTGGTTTAATCGGTGAAATATCGATCCGATGTCCGCAGGTTCGAACCCGGGCGTGTAGCCACGAATTTTTCACAATTCACGTTCGTTTACTAATTTAATTTGATAACATTATTAGCTAACTGTGAAGGAAAACATCGTAATGAATCCTAAACTTAAGAAATGTTCTTGTATGCAGGAAAATTTCGAACTGTGTGTGTATTTACTAATTTCATTTGGTAACACTTTTTTCTTTTTTTTTTTTTTACGTGGGGAAATCCCTTATGGATACGCCACCCTCCCGGTGAGAGGGTGGGTTATGTCCGAGTCCCACGGACTAAAACCCCACGGTGTACCGACAGACCGTTTTGTGGGGGCGGCAGGCTAATCAACCTTGTAGAGCCGCCCCCATGGTCCGCCCGGCGGAAGGTGACCGCCGGGCTCCTACCTATAGAGGGACAGACCGGGTACACACCGGCTGTCCTCCCTCCCCGAAACAAACGTGTCCGGTGAGTACCTGAACCAGTCGGAACGTCAGGGAGCCCCACTCCCTTGCTGTCCACTCCCGCAGGACCGGGCGGACGGCGTCCACCGTGAACCGCCCGAACCGCTCGTCCGCCAGGCCTTGCTGCCACCTTTCGACGGCGTCCCCCCTGAGACGCCGTCTCTCCGTCTCTAACTCAACTTGTGAAGTTGCAATGTGCAATGCAATGTGAAGGAAAATATCATAATGAAACCTGAACTTGAGAAATGTTCTTGTAAGTAGGATAATATAGAACTGTGTGTGTTTTTTTGAAGTTTGAAATCGCTAATAGGTCGTGAGCTGGCGTGGTGATCATGTCCATACGTTCATTCGGGAAAACACCTAGGGCTCTACAGTACGTTTCTTACATTTCTTACGATGATGAATCCTGTTTAACAGTCTGACCTATATAATCCATTGAAAACTTATAATATTGATACGCCCTTAATTAAAAACTACAACCAGCTTTCGGTGAAAAAGACGTCGTAATAAAAGCGTAATAAACTATAAAAGATAAGAGTCATCAATATAGCAAACACGTTCCTATGCAAACACGCTACTTAATCTATAATGCCATTATTAAGTCACATTTAGATTACCTAATTGAAGTGTGGGGATGTACTGCTAAATCCACATTAAAAGAATTACAAATTGCACAAAATAAAGTTATAAAAATACCTTTTAATTATAATAAATTAACGTCATCAGAAAAAAATTACAGAGAAACGAATATTATGACTTTAAATGGCAAATGTATAAATATAACTTGCATATTAGTAAAAAATATTATGCAAAAAAAATTGCATTCACATATAAGCTTTACAATAAATACCTCTAAACGATGTTTAAGAAATACAAGCAAATTGGTCCTAAGTAGACCAAGGACAACTCGATATGGCATACAAAACATAAAATTCGAGGGAGCTAAATTATTCAATGAATTACCAATCGAAATACGGGAAATTGAATCCTTAAATATATTCAAAGTAAAGCTAAAGCTATTTCTAAAAAATAAATGTTTTGGATGTATAATTATTACACTATTTTTATCTGTATTTTACTCTCTTCATAGCGGTACATGTTTTGTCTTCTCTGTCGTCAGTATTTTAGCATAAGAAATATTTTATAACAATTTTGTATCTTTTCTAACACTGGATGATTAACTTAACGATTATTAATGTTTTTTAAGTATCAATAAGTGAACTATGTTCTTTGAGAAATAAATTCTTTAAACCGAATGTAGTCAGTCACAAAATGCAATTTAAAGCCAATTTCGTTTTAAAATTTAACTTTTTATTACTTTTCAAATTGTACGATGTGTTTTAAGGCTAACGCTTGACCACAACGTCAGCAGTTGTATTAAGTTACTATGATGACATAAACAGCTTTTTACGGGAACTAAGTCAACTAAAACAAAAAACTGTCAAAACAGTGGTATGAGATCGTTTAACCATAAAAAAATGCTCTTTCACAATACGAATGGTTGATCAACTTTTTCATCATTTAGAAATCTCTAGTTTGATGTACCAAATCCAGACATAAACTCAGTTTTAATAAACACGTTAAGATCCCATCCCGGTACAATTATTAAGCAATAAGCGCATACCGCAGCCACGAGGGCGAATGTTATTGGAATTCGTGTACGGCTATTTAATTTACCACCTGGCTCGATGGCGAAACGATTGCCGGCCGCCTAATTATATTTTAATCGTGGCCGGACCCACCCCCACGCTACCCCACGCTCGTACGTTCCTACTACTAATTCATTTGTGCGACACGGCCACTATATACACTCTGTAGTCTGTTTATTCTCATAGGAGAGTTTAGGTCTCCTAAAGCAATACCGACGCTTAAACATATTAACCAAAGCGTTTTCGTGAAGGGTTTAATTATGCACTTTACGTTCCCTACTACAATCGCGTCAAGTTAATTAAGTTCCGCCCGTTTACTCTTTACTTGGATTGTCGCTTTCGAATGTTATTATTATATTTAACGCGATAAACGTTTTGTGTTCTATAAAATATATTAATTAAATGAGTTCGATTGTACGAGGGGGAATAGTTTTTTGGAGTGAAAACTTCTTTAGGCGTCTGAGCGGTATTGTTGGCAGGAGCTAAAATTGTAATTTCGCGTCATGACATGCTGGTAAGCGTGACCTACCATATTTCGCTTGCGCGGCTTACGCCACTAGGGATATGTAGTATAGCGGCCTGTGTATATCTAATATTTATATTATGTATTGAATCTGTGCAGTCCATCGTAAAATGTATATAATAATTGCTCCTAGTGCCAATAATACCAAAAAACAATGTTATAATTTCAACTAAGACTTAAGACTAATGTTAATAATTTCAAGAAACAATATCTGAAATTTTTACATAATATAAAAATTCATAAGAGAACACTTTTCGTGCATTGTTTTGGGTTTTCACTTCCCTTATGACGACTTCGACTTTTTTTTTATTATTGACGCCTGTTTTTTCCTTTAATATCCTGTTTTTCCTAAGATTATCAAATTAACTTCTTTGACTGACGTAGTAAACGTAACATTACCTTACAAAGGAACGTCCACTATAATATTAAATTAACTTCTGTTTTAGATGAATTTGATTGTTACTATGTCAATATTTAATAGTTATTTGTATTGTTAATGCATTGTTTGACTTATTATTATTTGTCATCATTTAATTTAAGAACAGGTTCGCAAAGAACATGTCAGCCTCTTAATATGTAAACGTAGGCTTAGTGTGTTTGCCATCTAGGATCACATCGTCGTTCATTATTCATATCACTATCATTGTTCTCTCATCACACCATAGACTACACCTTATAGATATATATACTAAACAGGTTCTGCCCACAACTTTGTTCGCGTGGAATAGTTACTTTGGGCTGACGCTGACACGCAGCGGAAGCTCTCAAAAGGAAAAGATAAACAATTTTGAAACATTATTCGTCGGTGCTCCGCTCCTATTGGTATTAGCGTGATGATCGATAAATTTTACACAATAAGTGTCATGTGAATAATTCCAATGTTCCAACAAGATGGTGGCTCTCTTGCTAGAACTTTCCAGGGAGTTTTTGTGGCATATCAGAATTCACGCTCCGTAATATTATTTTCCATTCACTTCACTTATGCCCAATAAACAAACTATATTACATAAAACACCACCAATTTTACGCAATATATAGTCAAGTAACACAAGATTATGAATAAAATATAAAATCCACTACATGACAGACTAAAATCCCGCCAAAAACTCAAAACTTGATCTCTAGTTGTGTTTTGTTTTAAAAAAAGCGACAATTATTATCTAAATACAAATAGGCGAACATAAAAAGTTCTGTATTTTTTTCTCCTCAGTTATTCGGTATTGTACACCAGTGTTATGATTTATTTTTTAAATAACAATTCCTAATACTTACTTTCATAATCTATAATATTTGTAAATTACTCAACACAGATAACATCATTTATAAATTGAAAAAGAAAATAGTTTGCACCACTTTTATGGTTGAATCTTGATCACTAGTTTTCATATTAAATAATAATAAAATAATTAAAAAGACATTTTCTTTATTTCCAAATATACTTTTAGCGATTTCCATGAAAGTGAAACATTCTGTATATTAATGAATAAATAAACAAAATCGTTTATGGTATAATATTGAAGTTAAGCTATTCTTGTTCCATATCTTTAGTTGCAGCGGTCTTATAAAGTTCAATAAATATTAAAGTTGGCACATTGTTAGAGCGCTGTGCACGCGAGCCGCTGCCACGAACTATGCCAATTGTGTTACGGCTTTTGTAAGCTGTATTAACAATGAAACTATTAGTACAGCGAGAAACGTACCGCGACAAATCAATTCACAACACCATGCATAGTTTCCTTTATGTTTAAATATTTTAATTATTCCCGTGTACTAGCTTCGTTTAGCGGTCAATATCTGATTAAAACTGGCTCGGGTTCATTCTAATTGAATGTTAATATTATGATGCAAATAAATAATGTATTTAAGAGGCTATAGTTTACCGACATACAGCTGCAAGATACAGTCCCTGGCTATATTATTAGACGCACCATAAGATCTTATATAAAACGTTAATTATCAGGTGATACTGTACAGATGTATTGTTTTTATGAGATACAATGTATATTTACTATATTATGATTAACATAAGTACCTGTAAAACTAATAAAACATCTTTATTATAGAAAAAATATGTATTTATTAACTAACAACTTTGGCTGCTATGAGAGCTTTAATTCTGCGCGGCATGCTATCAATGCAAGACTGTACTGTGTTCTGCATTTGAGGATGATGATTCCAAACATGAATAATCTTTTCTAAGAGCTGAGTTTTGTTTGTAATCACCACTTTAGTCACTTCTCTATTCGTGTATAAATTCATTCAAATTTCAATTCAATTCAAATTCATCTCCTGAATAAAAGTTTATTAAATAAATACTAATCAACCTTTAAATATAACACAACTGTTTATAAAATTCGTCGAAAACATGTTTTTGTAAAAAAAAACAACGGTGCGTCTAATAATTTGGACAGGGACTGTAATATAAATGGTCCTAAAAGCGTAAAAACGGATACAGTCCTTTGAGGAACAAATCACATCAACATGTGACACGTTAATCGTAATCGGCAGTATATAAAAGAAACTTATTTTTAAATGATGTATGGCAATTTTATATTTATTATTTGTCTTTATTCATATATGTCAACGAGATAATTTATCTCTTGGTTCTTCTGTATATAAAGAAACAAAAGGCAGTGGAGAAAACAGCTAAGAACATCTCCCTCCTCTGTTTCTCAGCCGATTTTCTTCTAATTTTTTTTTTTCTGGCAACTGACGGGTGTTTAAATACTGGCGACCATCGAGAAATGGGCATTGCAACTAAGGAAAATGTTCTTGAACCGCGACAAGAAAGAATTAATATGACTGATTTTTCGCCAAAACGAATCATGCCTTGGCATTATACTTGGTGTAATGGTGATCATAATTCAGACCGACACAGTTATCCTACCACCGGCTTCAATTATCCACAAGTAATGTAAATTCAACATATTAACACGAACGCACTGCTTTTGCATTCCTCTTTAGAATTTTAGTAACGTATCCAACACTTACTATAATGGATTTAATTGTGTCAAAGTTAATACCTAAGTAGATAAGTAAACGGATTTTAAATTCGAATCGATTTATTACTACCATAAAAAGAGAACTTTGACATTGGCAAATATTTCTGCGACGCTCCAATTGAAGAAAAAAGTTTATATAACCGGTGTCAGTGACCTAACACTCTTTAACTTCGTGCGATGGTAATCAATTTTACAGTGATGTGTACAGGAAAAATGGAGGCGGGCCGCGTGCACCGACACCTTGTGATATACGGCCAACGAATGTAACACAATTACTTTAAAAATGTATCGAAGGACGTAAGAAATATCAGTAATATAATTAAAAATATAAAAATAGACAAATGTATTTTGTGTTCTTTGGAATTTTTGGTGAATCTTGGTGGCGCTAATGTAAATTTAACGAAATGAGTTGAGTTGAAAGGAAAGAGTTATACCAAAATAAGTAAATATACAGTTAAGCTTTTATACTATATATATAAATTCACTTTCTCCGCGCGTGCACACTGATACATGCACTGTTTTTTGTGATTGATAGTTATGTTGTTTTCTGTCTCTGACAACGTCTACGCAAAATTTCTTAAAAGATCGGCTGAGCATTTAACAAACGCGTAACAAACAAACAAACTTACATTCGCAAATTCGTTAATCATAATTACCTGTTATATAACAATGAATCGCAACCACCGTATGTCACCGTAAACACTCGTTACTGATGCAATTTATGACACATTAAAGACAAAGTTATTGAGACAATGTCATTCATAAATTACATATATATTTGTTATCTCTGTCTGTTGTCTCGGCAGTCCTTAAATACTTAGTTCAACATCAGATGAGATAAGAACATTTTGTCATGCTAGGCTAAAAACAAAATATTTGAGGTTAGCTATAATCCTGTCAACATTGATTTTGAAGTAAAGCACTAAGAATGTAGCGCTGATTTTAAATCGCTCGCAGTTATCTAATTTTATATCGAAATTCCACGTTTAAAACTTAAGCGATCTCAGCATGCTAGACGCTCGATACAGTTTATCGTCACTCTAGCGCTGTATTTTCTTAAAAGCTGAGTGGTAGGAGTCGAGCGTGGGCCCGTCCTGCGCGGTGCCCATTAGCTTGATTACAGAAACCCCCCGCCGCCCGTCCCTCGCTCCATCCGACGAATTCTCTAGACCCCATCGCATAATATAACATTACTCATTATTTATGAACACTTTTATGATTACCCGACGTGTCTCGTGACGTCACACGTTACTAGTTTGCTTCATAAGGGAGAGAAGAACGGACGAATACAAGCGAATTTTCTATATCATATTTATTGTTATTACGTCATACACTAATTAGATATCATTTCCTCATGTTATATATTAGTATGTTTGTAAGTTGAAAACCAGAACCTTTTCAAAATGTTATGTCTTCTTTTGTAACTCGTGATGCTTTCCCTAACTTCACAAATGACTAACTAGTACGAACTTATGGAACAAGATCCTAGCAAATGTGTCAATCACGCCTTGTGAAAATGAAGAAAAATCACTAAATCTCATGATTCTTTAAAAAAATGAAACATGTGTTTTCTAGCCAGTTGTAGTACATTTTAGTTAATTAATTATATGGAATAAGGCATGCGGTTATTATTAATTAGAAAGAAAACAAATTCCAGTACATTTTCTTGCTATATTTCCCTCTAAAGTATTAAATATTAACCAATATAATGCAGTAGACGATTTTATCGTAAAATAGATCATTAAAACCGTCGGTTGTACAGTAAATAGTAACTTTTATATTTAAATCAGTCACCGCTTTTACGTGACAAAGCAAACTAAAAGTATAAAACGCGACATGCCGAGCTTTAACCTTCATGGGATTCAATAATTTCATCTTCATTATTAAATAAATAAATTCTTTAATATTATTTATGTTTTAAATATTTTGTACACAGAAATACAGTGCAATATATGTTCATATATTATATTTGCCTCCGGACACAAATAAATCGATCTATAATATTATATCTTGTATATCTATCTTCTATATATTATAATAAGAAGGTAAATCTAACGTGTCTATATATTTTTAGATTTTTGTGAAGGAAATAGTTGCAGGTGTCTTGGAACAAGTATTAATACATTTCAATCATTTTTAGAAATGTCTGTCTGTTTGCCTGTTTGTATGAACACGCATCATTGCTAAAATATTGCATTCACGATAAAAACCTTATGAAGAAAATCATAAAGCATATCCTCGAGTAACGTTTAGTCTTGGTTTCATTAAAATCGGTTCGCTCTATCAAAAGTTATTGTTATTTTAATGACGCGACTTAAGTACGAGAGATAAGTAGATAAGTAAATGGACTTAATACTTTCAGGTGATTTTGTTAGTCACTGGTTTTTTTTACATTAGGAGGCACGCGGACGAAGTCGCGGGCACAGCTATTCTAAACTATAATACGATGTAAATATGTATTTCATGTAAAATTATGAAAGTTTTAAAATTAAGAAAGTATATAAGCATTAAAATGGACTAAAAAAAAATTTTCAAAAAAAAGTATTAACCGACTTCAATATCAATCAAAAACCCATAAGGCACTAAAAAGCGGAAAATAAATAGTTTATCAAATTAACCAAATTAAATAAAACATATGAATATGTGTGCTACCTAGAGATGTACTGGAAGTCGGTACCAACCAAAATTTTTGTATTACAGAGACGCGAGAGTGGACTTAAACTTTGTACCTGTAGATGATATGATTTTCGGTTTGGTTGGCACCGACTTCCAATACATCTCTAGGTAGCACACATATTCATATGTTTTATTTAATTTGGTTAATTTGATAAACTATTTATTTTCCGCTTTTTAGTGCCTTATGGGTTTTTGATTGATATTGAAGTCGGTTAATACTTTTTTTTGAAAATTTACTTTATTTTTCCATTTTTAGTGTACATAAATATATTTTACTAGCAGTGCCCGCGAACTCCGTTCCGCCTTAAGTATATTAAAATATGCGCATTTTTGCGGTATGGTATCTATCGGTATGGTATGCGATATGGTTTCAATTGGTTGTACAATAAGTAACGTTTGGTACGAACGCAACCTTTTCAGTAATCCGCGATAGTTTCTACCACCAACTCGGCTACCATCGCTTCACACATTATACACCTTAAGTAATGTAATTACAATGCTTGCGTCATGTTGCAACACAGCAACGAACATAAGCACAATAGGCTCCTAAGAATTGAAGAGTTTTTTTTATAATATTGGTGGCAAACGAACATACGGGTCACCTGATGGTAAGTGATCACGGCCGCCCATGGACAATTGCGACACGAGAGGAAACACAGATGCGTTGCCGGCCCTTAAGAAAGGAGTAGGCTCGTTTCTTGAAAGTTTTCTTACTTTGTCACGGATCCCATAATCAGAACCTAACCAAACTCTCATCAAACTACCCTTGAAGTACATCCTTTTCAATAAAAAATGAATCATCGAAACCGGTTAGCGTAATATTGAGTTATTCGTCTATTTGTCGTGTACATACTTAATGCAAATTTGAAACTTATACGGTTTTGCACTGGATGCCGTTGTCGGAACTGTACCAAATTAAAATGGGACCACTCTGGAAGTACCAGCTTTCAAATAAAAAAAGAATAATCAAAATCCGTTCACCCAGTCCAAAGTTATGAGGTAACAAAGGTAAAAAAAAAAAAAAAAAAAAAAAAAAAAAAATACAGACGAATTGATAACCTCCTCCTTTTTTGAAGTCGGTTAAAAAATTATAAATGAAGTATATTTCTGCTTTATATTTTTTTATTTTCTCTCCTGTAGATACAATATGTTGTTATAACAAACAAGCAGACGAAATCGAGTGTATTAGCTAGTCGACAATAAAAACGGTAAATTGATTAACTGCCAATATTTGCATGTTAGTCAATTAGCCTTTCCACCGTCGATATATTATACTGTAGTTATAAGTAGATGGATCTGAAACAACTACTAACGTAAACGAATTTTATTAACAGATGATGGCGTGCTCCTACTTGAACGCTGGAGGGATGAAGCCGGAGCCAACGAACGCAGCTTGTTGGACTCCACCAGCGGCGCCAAGCCACGCGCCTGAGATCATAGACTCCATCTTACCACAGCCCTTTACAAGGCTCGGCGGCCTGACTTTGGAAACACCAACTCCAGCCATACAGGAACCCGCCCTGGATCTCAGCACGTCCCTCAAAACCAACCACCAGTCTCCGCAAAACAAAGAGTGAAAGTGCAGTGCGACAGACAATAAACTAATAACGGTAATAATTCTATTGAACTGAATAAATGAACTCGTTAAGTTATACGTAGTAGGGGGTACCTAATACATATTTAATTTCGGTTGTGAAAATGGCAATTTATGTAAAATTTAACTCGCTATTATGTAAATTACGTGTACTTAATGTATGGAACACTGTGGTGTTTGACACAAACTCGTTGACTTAAAGTGATAATAGATTGTGAACGGTATGCCTACGACATATCTCGGAGTATGTGAACGGACCTCATTGTGCCGCGCGATTCGATTATACACCGCATTTATGTACAGAATAGAGATACCAGCTGGTTTACTGCATATGATGATACTATACCTCTGAGATCACATATTATAAAGTACTTATGTGCATAACCTTCTCTATTAAAAAGTCTTGTTACTATGCTTTGACTTTGAACGTAACTTTTTATACATTTAGTATTTATAAAAGACAAACGTAATTAAATCATCCATCCATTCAACGTAATAACATGGCTTCTAAATAGAGACGTTCCTATTTTACGTTAGTATAATATCGTGTACATTGCGACGGAGTAAACGAGCTGATTTCTCTTTTTTTGTGCCCAATTTTTGTGTTTGAACTGATAACCGACGATATATCATTTGCAGTAAAAACTGCAAAATATTTATTTATATTAATTGCTCTACATTTCATACTAAATCTTCTATGATTTATTGTTTTATTTTTATAATATTCTTATTAACATTAGAAACTGTGACATCGAGTTACTAGAAATGACATCGAGCATTTTTTTCTATAACTTTTTGTAAATCATGGACCCCAACTGAAAAGTCCTTTCATTTTTATATTTTTTTTAATTTTATTATTAATATGCGGAACTGTAACGCTGAGGTACTAAAACGACATCGGGTTTTTGTTATTTGTAATATTATTTATGGTCCATGGACCGCAAGAGAAAACTTCAGAAAGTTATTTTATATTTTGATAATATTCTGTTATAATTGACATGTGAAATTGTAACAATGACATACTAGAAACGGCAACGGACTTATGTTACTTGACACTTCTCATAATCGAAGTCCAAAACAAATATTCTACTTACTTTATCTCATAATTACTATTCTAGAACGTCACTACATTGTATTTCGATGAATTGTAATAGGTTATTTGGTTGTTCATTCGCATCACATATGCAAATCATAATAATGAATCGTGAAGGACACAGTCACGTATGAAATCGCCTTAAAAATATTATAATAACGACGGTTCTTGCCACTTAATGTATTTGTTTTTACGTTATTCAGAAATATCACGTAAACGCGTCATACGCTTTACAGATTATATTTCGCTATGTAATATATCCTCGAATTTTGTTATTTCATATATAAATTGTGAACATTATGGACATTCTCTCGTTAACATTATTCGTTAATGTTGTAAATATTAGCGTAAAAGCATTAGTATATAAGTAGACGGACACATCTTGTAACTATGAGTTTCGACGCAGAACTTCGTAGCAATAATTTCGATGCCAACGTCTTAGTAAACTTTTTAAATCGAGTCACTAACCGTCTCTGTATATATAGATCTGTTTTACAATCGATAAAATGTTCAAATCGATTATAAACATACACTGTAAGTAATATTAAACGCTAACATTGCTACATCTGTTTTATTTACATAAAATAAGCAACACATAGAGTTCGATAAATATTTAATAAATAACCTTAATTAATTTTATATCGATACCAGTTTAAATCGATTAACTAATAGTACAGAGGTAAAAGAGATGCTTACGATTATTTTTTGTCTGTGGGATAGAAAATAATCGCAATATAATGTTAGCGTTTAGTGAATCTTGCCATCGTATAATAACGTTTTATTTACTGGAAACTGTACGGGCTTCACGTATCTGATTATTGTTCTTTATAATTATTGTCATTAAAATCGTAAATCTTTGTCGTGAACGAAAAAAAAGATTCTGACGTGAAGTCTGACAGTTTGTTAGGAGATGCGACAGTTATGGTGTTACCAGTAAACAAAGAAAGAACATACATACAATACCCTAGCCTAAGAGAGCCGGTGACAGGAGAAAGAAAAATAAAAATTTTGTAAATTAATTTATTGTTTTATTTATCCTTCATATTAAGAATAATGTCATTATATAAAAGTATAACATGAATATGGGTTATATCATTTGATTTTAAATGACGATGAAATAATAACAAACTAAATAGGTTAGTAGTACTAGCTCTTCAGTGCTACTGGCGAATTACTATAATTCCTTGGAGACATTTTAACTTGAATGTGATAGTGAACCAGGTTTTTATAATTTATTAGCTGACCCCTGCCCACTTAGTTGGGCGGTAAACATTTATAAAAAACTACGTTTTGAGAGTTAAATCTAAAATATAGACGTATGCCGTTGCTGACTTTTTTGTAAGCATTATCAAAGTCTTTAACTTTTCTCTGGAACTCAATCATATATCTCTCATCGTTAAGGCAGCGTTCGTAAGAAACTTTTTCGTTCGATCATTTTTTCTCCGACTTTGCAAAATCCTGCCCTCCTCAAAAAAGTCTTTTAATTTTTCGAGTTAATATATAGCCTATGACATTCACAAATAACGTGGCTTTCTATTGGTAAAAGAATTTTCAAAATCGGTTCAGTAGATCCAGATATTACCCGCTAAAACATCACAAACTTTACCTCATTATAATATTAGTACAGATAACTTAGCATTTAACCACAATCTTATCTGATCTTAAATAACGAAGTAACCTAAAATGGTAGTACGCTAAACCTAGATGTGACTAGCTCTCTATCGTCACTGCCAGAACACTAGATGATTGGTGATAGATTTTAGTTCAAATTGAGGGCGGTAGATAGCCAAATAGCATCATACTATGCTTTCCTCACGATTAACAGATTAAAATATTTTTTTCTCGAGGTGACTATTTTATTAGTTTCTTTTTTTTTCGAACTGACTACGCTATTGACCTAGCAAGATCTTAACAGCTTCACCGGACTACTAAGGCGAGCGTTTAAGGCACTCAGCCGATTTTATTTTGACAACTAGCTCAAGGGTATGCGGCACACCTCGGCTTGGGCTGTTGCCTGGATACATGCAATTCGCGACCTATCTGAGCTAAGCTAAGCTAACTATTCATACATATATGAGTTGTTGAAACATATATGTGTACCAAGTATACATACCTCAACAACTCTTATATATATTTCGTATCGGATAATTTTTTAAACTATTTCAGTATCTAAACTATTTCAGCCTATTTTTTTAGCGTTACGGCTCTTATAGCTTCACCGAACCACAGATTGAGATGATTGACAGTAAATGTACCGATATCGTGTAAATATCTTAACTATGAATACTACAATTGCACCATTTTTTGAATATTACATTGTATTCCGTCGAACAATCAGTCCCCTTAACAACTTACCAATATATAATTCAGTGCTCAAAATATAAATTAACTTTATACAATAACAGAGGAAACTGGGTTATGATAATTATACAATAAGCACGTGTAACATTTTGAGGAAACCTAGGTCCGTTCCCTCGGTGTGCAGTCCTTGAGGACGCTGCTCGCGCGAATACAGTGACACAAAATCTTTCATAACTGCATCAAACATTACACATATCACCTCCAAACACGTGCACCCACACATGCTTAGCAGGTTCTTCAAAACCGCGTTTTACGTAAAGTGACCGGTGCCCCGTGGTACATCCGGAGAGTTGATCTACATAGGGACCTAGAGATGCCTTCTATCTGGGCGTACGTAAAATCACTTACGATTAGTTATTTTGAAAAAGTCGCGAATCATCCCAGTCCGTTAGTGGTAAATAAAAATAAAAATAAAAAATAAAAAAAAAAAAAAAAATAAAAAAGCCTTTTATTTCATGCCACATATTTAGTTTATACACTATAAAAAAGATTAAAAAATAATTTTGCGAATTTGAAATGAGCACGAACCCCTCATGTGAGGGTGAAGGCCTCCTCCAAACTAATCCAGCTATTTCTATCTTCCGCTTCCGTTAGCCAGTTTTTCCCTGCGACCTGTTTTATGTCATCTTCCCACCTTGCTTTAGGTCTTCCTCTTTTTCTGGCTCCTTTTGGACCTGTCCATGTTGTTACCTGTTTCGTCCATCGATCGTCGCTCATTCTAGCAACATGACCTGCCCATTTCCACTTCAGTTTTAATGAATAAGTAAGAGCATCTATCACATTTGTTTGGTTCCTTATTATGTTATGGCGTATTTTTTGAATTTTTTTTAATGTTAGCAATACTCCTCTCCATACTCCTCTGACACGATCTTATTTTGTTTTTTACGCGGTGTGTATACTTCCACGTTTGACATGCGTATGTAATGGATGGGAGTATGCAAGAATCCATCACCCTTTTTTTAATTTTTATAGGCATAGAACTTTTCATAATTTCTTTTAAGTTCCAAAACTTCCTCCATGCACCTGCAATTCTTCTTTCAACTTCTAATTCGTTGTTTTCCTTAGTGAAAGAGATCTGTTTACCTAGATAGATATATGTATTAATATATTCTATTGGTTCTTCGTCAAGAATTATGGGATATCTTACTGAATTTGTCATAGCCTTAGTTTTATTTAAATTTATTTCCAGGCCCACGTTTCTACTTGCTCTCTGAAGTGACGAGACCATTGATTCTAACTGTATAGCATCTTCTGATAATAAGGCAATATCATCAGCGAAGCGTAGATGGCTGATGAATTTACCATTTATATTTAGTCCAATGTTAGTCCAATTTAGTGTCCTAATTACTGACTCTAAGACAGCAATAAAGATCCTTGGTGAAAGTGGGTCACCTTGCCTTACACCTCTTTTTAAGGGGATGAAAGGTCCTACTGTCTCTAATTTCACTCTACTTTTACAATTAGTATAAAGATTCTTTAAAATTTGTATGTATTTGTTACTTACTTCCTGAGATTTTAGAGCTACCCATATTGAAGAGTGAAGAACAGTATCAAAGTGTTCTTATAATCTATAAAAACTATGTAAAGTGGTCTCTGGAATTCGCTGTATTTCTCGATTAATTGTTCTAAAGAGTGAATATGATCTATTGTAGAGTATCCCTTCCTGAAGCCTGCTTGTTCTATTGGCTGGTGCTTCTCTAAATTCACACCAATCCGATTGCCAAAGAGTGATGAAAATAATTTATAGAGAGATGGAAGTAAGCTAATTGGACGGTAGTTACTTATATCCTTTGGATCGCCTTTTTTATAGAGCAGTATCATTTCTGACTGTGACCATTGATTAGGAGTAGAGCAGGAATCCAATACCATGTTGAATAGGCGAGTCAATGGTCTTACTAATTGGTGTTTAGCTATTTTTATTGCTTCATTTGATATCTTGTCTGGACCAGAGCATTTTTCAATTTTTAATCTGTCTATTTCTCTAATAATTTCTGCTTCACCGAACATATCTATCCCCTCATTTTCATTTATTAATTCTAGGTCGACGTTGTTATAATTAAGTTGTTCTGTTGTGCTATATAACTTCTTATAGAAATTTGTTGCTATTTCAATAATATCTGTTCTGTTGTTTGTTTCTTTGTTTGATTTTTGGAGTCCTTCAATCCATATCTTATACTGATTTAACTCTTTATATGCCCTTTTTAAACCACTATTATTGTTAATATGCTTTTCTATGATACGTGCGCGGTGGTTTATATAATCTCTCTTTATATGTTTACTTATTAATTTATACAATGCTTTTATTTCGTTCTTCATAGCGCGTGTTTTGGGTTTTTTTCTATGCAGCTCTTGTCTGCGACGTATCAAGTATCTTGTGTGGTCCGATATAACAGAGTTTTTTGAGTGATCATTTGTAGGTACATATGCAGCCTTTAGACTGGCTCCTATCGAGTTGACTATTCTGTCATAGTATTCTTGGACATTGCGGTTTTCATGCGAATTCATAAGATCTTCCTTGAAGTTTTCTAGTGACTCCTTATATATTATTATTTCGTCATCACTTTTTAATGAGCTTTTCAAATTATTCATGTACTGAGATCTACTTTTCTTGCTTACTTCTAGTTTTATGGATGCTCTTAAAAGTCTATGATCCGTTGGAAATTTTGGATTTATAACATTAATATTTTTTACATTTTTATGTAGGTTTGTTAAAATATAGTCGAGCTCGTTTTTTGTCTTGCCGTCCGGAGACCTCCAGGTCCACCTTTGTCTTTTAGGTTTTTTGAAAAAACTGTTTAAAATACTCAATTTGTTTTCATTTGCAAAGTCAATTAGTCTATCGCCCCTGCTATTTCTTTTACCATAACCATAATTTTCTGACTTTAAAACTGAAACGGTTAGATGACATCCTGATTTCATAAGGAAGAGCATTCCATAGGAGAATAGGTTGGATAAAGAAAGACGACTAGATAGGCCCCCCTCGGCAACTGCTCAAGCCTAGGTCCGTTCCCTCGGCGTGGAGCCCTTGAGTACGCTGCTCGCGCGATACAGTGACACAAAATCTTACATCACTGTGACAACATTACTCATGTCACCTCCACACACGTGCACGCATACACGCTGACACATGCAAGTGAAAGGGTTTTATCTTTTTTCCCTTATCAAACTGAAATAGTTTAGAATATTATCAGATACGAAATATATATAAGAGTTGTTGAGTTATGTATGCTTGGTACACATATATGTTTCAACAACTAATATATGTATGAATAGTTAGCTTAGCTTAGGTTAGCTTACATAGGTCGCGAATTGCATGTATCAGGCAACAGCCAAAGCCGAGGTGTGCCGCGCACCCTTGAGCTAGTTGTCAAAATAAAATCGGCTGAGTGCCTTAAGCGCTCGCCTTAGTAGTCCGGTGAAGCTGTTAAGACCTTGCTTGGTCAATAGCGTAGTCAGTTCGAAAAAAAAAAAACATTTTGAGGATATTTAACAAAATTAAATTCAGTCAAATGAAGCAGAAAACAATTTAATTTTATTATAATTTATGTCTGACCCTGGATAGGCTTATTGTCTCAATACAAAAAAGATGTACAACGCAATGGATTTAAACACAAGAAAAACATCTGGCCGGCGTCGTTTAACATTGCAAATTGAGGCCGATTATGTAAACAAGCCTTTAAGGAGGCGGTTTTTAAAGAACAATATAAAATTAAGAACGGGTTTCCGAATTAATATTTAAAAATATTCTTATTACTCGATGTCGATGTTGAATTTGCTTAATTAATAAAAAATATATAATCAAGCCTCACTATAGTAACCTGAATATTTTCTTGTAATATAAATGAAATTGCGTCTAAAAGTAAAGTTTTATGTTTTACATAAAATATGTGTAGCAAAGCACTTTAAAGTACAATTTGGAACTAACAGTATATGTAAGACTCAAACAATATTTGTAACATATAGGTATAAAATAATACACGTAAAATATAATAACAAAATTCATTTATAATTTTACAATGGAGTCTTACACATTACCCGATTAATATGTTTATGTTTATAATTAATACATTATCAAAGAAAACATACCACACATAACTACAGTTTAAAATGAAAAATCAAGAACTCTTCGAAATTCCAAAAACGTGAAAATAAACAAGAAAAAGAGCTTATTTTCGTTATTTTTTATGATACGTCTATATTCTGTGGAATAAGCTGTATATATTATAATGTATCGCTAGATTAATTTTGAAAACAAAAGGGAATGTAACTCTCTTTTTCGGCTAAGTTCTTGACACAAAATTTAATTGGTTATGATGGGCTTGTCCAATGGGATACAAAAATATATCCTGGCGAGATAATAAGACGGTGTTATGGTGTAATGTATGAAGAAAGGCCAGAAAGCTTGCAAATAGTCAATAACAGTATAGGTTGATAGTATAGTATAGAGTCGATCGTATACACAAAAATTGGAGCATTAAAAAAGTATCTAAGTATCTAAAAAAGGCTTTCACTCCGTAAAACAGTTAATAAATTAATAGTTCAAGAAATATCAATATTATTATATATTTTAAAACGATTTTATGGTAATATAGTAAAAGTTAATTCCTCTCTGAAGATTTTAATAACCTAAAATAAAGTACACTTAGATGTCAGTAATTTAAAAAGAATTTCCGCAACTGTTGAAAAGTTAATAATATATTTGGAAATAAGGTGTATTTTTTTTAATGATTTATCATAACAATATTTAAAAAGATCATTCCTTCACAAGATCGGTCATTCCCTCATAACTGCTATTTTAATTACCGTATTACTTGTACTATATAAACGCTGGGAAGCACGTAGTCAGTGGATGATATAAGACACTTTTGTATTACATATTATACAAAAAGTCGTTGATTCTATGATGTTAAATTATTTTTAAAATAGTAGGTCATTTTTCGCATTTTCGAGAAAATTAGTTATGTGTTGCAAATTACACCTTTCGGCCCGAAACGCAATGAATAACAAGAACACTGAAGAACTCAAGAACACTCTAACAGACTACACTATTGACCAAGCAAGGTCTTAACAGCTTCACCGGACTACAAGAACACTGATGTTTTGTGGAAGAAATAGGTGTAACGATGGGCTCCTGCAATTAACCCTTGTATGAGATCTCCGTTGTCACTTCAGTATTAGAGTATGAAATATGTAAAATACATATATTTAAATAATCTTTTAGTTACCATAATACAGCTATATTTACGTTACAATAAAATCCTCGTGAATTCAAAAAAAGAAAACACAATTTAAAACATATCATTTTATAATGTGGTACACATAAAATAAGGAGTGGGATTTATTCTCGTCGGCATATAACTTAGAAACGTTTGAAAGAAGAGCTTTATAAAAAAATAAATTGCTCTGTATAACCATTACACGTTACTGAACACAATATTTTATAACGTAATGTGACAATGGATGCGTTCGCATTACATCGACGCTTCCGTCCAATGAATCGGGACAAAACCTAACGTATTGGCCGGCTCTGTCAAATCACTGTACCGCCATTTACCCTTACCACCGGCTCAAATATTATCGGAATAAAATCAGATATTTACATTTTATCCATCAGGTATTTTTGTAAAGCTTTTCACAACATACACTCATCATAATAAGACTACACTAGGCACGTTATCTATATTCTATACTAACACTAGTGGGCCTGATAAGCAAATGTTCCACCCCGTCGACCTTAATAACGCATGAATATAAAACATTACCGAGTTTAAAAATATTAAGAAGTAGTGGGATGTTAAATGTATGAGATTATGTTTTTTTTTTATTGGAGAAATCCAAAAACATATATTTTTTAAAAAACGACAACCGAGCAGTATCAAGAAGGGCCGAACTATGAAAGCCATTGTCAAAGAGGTACCAAGGTTCTGACTCATAGTTGATTCTATGCAACAGTCGCGTTTTAAATAAAAAGTATGTAGTTACCAGGCTGCGTCCGCAGTAACTTGAAATGTTAATAATCAAACATAAGTACAATTACAGGGTAGAACTGATCATTTATATTATCCGCATTGTTGTTTGATTAAATAACTGTTGTGTAGTAACGAACGAAGGTAAGCGAATAATCAAGATAAGTGAATATTAATTCGAATATGAAATTATGGGAAATCGAGAGTCTTTGGTAGGGGCGTCGTGAAATACACAGACGAAAGCTTCTCACGGACGATGGACACGAGTTTGGTCCGACAATTGGATTATCTTACAATAAGCATTTCGGAAAAAATAAAATATTGAACACTCACTATCAATTTATTTATGAACGTATGATATGAAATAAAGTTACTGAGAAACAACATTCGACAGTATTTCTTTGAACTACTACCATATAAAAAATATCATTGTCCAACTGTTTACGTTCTATGACAAGTTGTTACGAAATTACAATAAATATTTATTTCATACATAACATATTTATTTACATTATTATGATATATAATAATTATGATATATACAGTCACTTGTCTATGAAATTTGTAGTTATTGTCATTAGTAGTATCTGTCATTAATAGGTGTTACATAGAGTGCGGTTGGTGTAGTTTTGATGTCACTGCTCACGCTAAGTTGGCTGTATTAAAGAGTGAACAAAATAGATATACTAAGATAATATTTTCGTAACAACTTCACAATGATTTTGTGCGAATATACGGGATAAGCTTATATAATTTTCAGAATTACTTCTGTGAATTAAATTAAATCATGCACTTTTTACAAAATCTTTCGCCACACGTGCCCTTACCGTAATGAAAACAGTTTATTCAGATGAGTATTGCTCATAGACTATACAAACATAAATATTAAAAAAACAAATAAAAAGAAAACCCAGTACGCATGTAGAAGAGTTTTCAATGGGTCTCATTAAAAACTTCCGACACCAAAAACCCTCGGGTTTCGTTATAATTTGACCGGCGGCGGCGGCAGGACCAATTACGTCGCGCTTCCCTTACGTTCCTAACGGACGGGCCATCAAATATGTACCGCGGCCTTTGGGCGAAAAACGCCGCAAATTGGGAAAAACGTTGAAAAATCACCGGGAAACTGAACGTCACGAGGACGCGGCGGTGAATCAATTACGAGCGGTACTGCGAGCTTATCAATTTATAAATGCAAATTATCGCTAGTGGTAGAGGCAAGACAATACAGAGCGATGTATGCAAATGTTGTAAAAGTTTTAGCTTTTAGTTTTGCAATATTTCTTTAGTGAATTTTAAATTAAATATCTTCATAACAAGTACATTAGTATATTCATAACATAGTGAGACGTGGTGATGTAGTGGTTTGAGGTGGTCGAATGGCCGCAGGTTCGAACTCAAGAATGTACCAACGAATTTTTTGGAATTCGCGTACATTTACTAATTTAAATTTGTAATTCGGCTGACGGTGAAGGAAAACATTGCGAGGAAACCTGAACCTGAAAGATGTTCTTGTAGTACTACTGTATGTGGGAAAACATATAACTGTGGATTTCTCATAGTTTGAAATCGTCATTAGGTCGTGGGGTGGCGTGGTGATTATATAAGCCCATACCTACCTTCAGGAAAAGGCCTATGGCCCTGCAGTAGAACTTTTACAGGCTGATAATGATGAATCCTGGTAAGATAATAAATAGATAATATCTATTAAAATTTACTTAAATACTTAATTATACGCATAATAAAGACGATTTGAATTTAAAACCACAACAAATAGTATGAGTCATGTTGTTAAAAATTGATCAATTATTAGAATAAATAACCAACTTATAAATTATAAATACAATATATAAATTCAAACAATAAGTTACTGAGAAACAACATTCGACAGTATTTCTTTGAACTACTACCATATAAAAAATATCATTGTCCAACTGTTTACGTTCTATGACAAGTTGTTACGAAATTACAATAAATATTTATTTCATACATAACATATTTATTTACATTATTATGATATATAATAATTATGATATATACAGTCACTTGTCTATGAAATTTGTAGTTATTGTCATTAGTAGTATCTGTCATTAATAGGTGTTACATAGAGTGCGGTTGGTGTAGTTTTGATGTCACTGCTCACGCTAAGTTGGCTGTATTAAAGAGTGAACAAAATAGATATACTAAGATAATATTTTCGTAACAACTTCACAATGATTTTGTGCGAATATACGGGATAAGCTTATATAATTTTCAGAATTACTTCTGTGAATTAAATTAAATCATGCACTTTTTACAAAATCTTTCGCCACACGTGCCCTTACCGTAATGAAAACAGTTTATTCAGATGAGTATTGCTCATAGACTATACAAACATAAATATTAAAAAAACAAATAAAAAGAAAACCCAGTACGCATGTAGAAGAGTTTTCAATGGGTCTCATTAAAAACTTCCGACACCAAAAACCCTCGGGTTTCGTTATAATTTGACCGGCGGCGGCGGCAGGACCAATTACGTCGCGCTTCCCTTACGTTCCTAACGGACGGGCCATCAAATATGTACCGCGGCCTTTGGGCGAAAAACGCCGCAAATTGGGAAAAACGTTGAAAAATCACCGGGAAACTGAACGTCACGAGGACGCGGCGGTGAATCAATTACGAGCGGTACTGCGAGCTTATCAATTTATAAATGCAAATTATCGCTAGTGGTAGAGGCAAGACAATACAGAGCGATGTATGCAAATGTTGTAAAAGTTTTAGCTTTTAGTTTTGCAATATTTCTTTAGTGAATTTTAAATTAAATATCTTCATAACAAGTACATTAGTATATTCATAACATAGTGAGACGTGGTGATGTAGTGGTTTGAGGTGGTCGAATGGCCGCAGGTTCGAACTCAAGAATGTACCAACGAATTTTTTGGAATTCGCGTACATTTACTAATTTAAATTTGTAATTCGGCTGACGGTGAAGGAAAACATTGCGAGGAAACCTGAACCTGAAAGATGTTCTTGTAGTACTACTGTATGTGGGAAAACATATAACTGTGGATTTCTCATAGTTTGAAATCGTCATTAGGTCGTGGGGTGGCGTGGTGATTATATAAGCCCATACCTACCTTCAGGAAAAGGCCTATGGCCCTGCAGTAGAACTTTTACAGGCTGATAATGATGAATCCTGGTAAGATAATAAATAGATAATATCTATTAAAATTTACTTAAATACTTAATTATACGCATAATAAAGACGATTTGAATTTAAAACCACAACAAATAGTATGAGTCATGTTGTTAAAAATTGATCAATTATTAGAATAAATAACCAACTTATAAATTATAAATACAATATATAAATTCAAACAATAACGTTTCATTCAATATTCTAAAAATCACAAATTAGAATTTCTGGCTGTTCACAAAAGCAAAACAAATGCTTATCCTCTACAATTCATTTTCTATTTATTTCAGTATTTTTCTTCTATTTTCAGTTCCTTATAACTCCTTATGTTTTAGATTAATCTCTTTTTAAATTAGATAAGAAACCAAAAATTTAATATCTGCTGCAAAGCGAGTTCTAAAATTCTTGTTTCATTAAAAATGTAATATAGAACTTCATTACTTTATAAAGTAAATAACCAAAAAGGTTTGACATAAATGAGGTTTTACAAACAATTGTACCAGAATAATAAAACCAACAGCCGCTAATATTTCCACATATTAATCTCTTTAATACATTGTAAGTACTAATTAGTATGTTTAATGCATAAGATACATATAAAAATGAATCGTATGAAATATCTTATTACGAAAGTTACATATACATATATATATTTTTTAATACGATAAAGACATACATACAAATATGCATGTTTGTAGACGACATACGACGTACTGGTCACCCGGGGCTTGTTAGCAGATACTACGATCTACTGATACGACGTACAACCGCTCCAATATGTTCACTATTATGATTTTTATAGTAAAACTTCTTACGGGAGTTACTTGAAATTCTAATCCGCAAACTTTTTGTATGACGAAAAGTGATGGGAGTAAACATTGTGTTGGATAGTGGGAACAGTGTTTTCGTATTTATCTATTATAATCTCCTGGTATTGGAGAACAGTGAGACATACACTATTCTCGCTTTCATTATTTCTCGTTGTTCGTAGTTGCGTGTAATGCGTTCAAATGGCGTGGCAATCACTCAACACAATCTATGCTAATCAAAAGTGATCGATGAATAATGAAAATGTTTAATGCAAATGTTTCACTTCTATCGTGGGTTTTTACGATACACCCGGTTTTTTTTTCATTTAATAAAATATGAAATTCACGATTTTATTTTATGTACGATATGTTCAGGAATGTTAAACATTTAATTTGTAACTAGCATTAAAAAAACTCTTTTATTTTTTCATATATAAAATAACTTAGATCTAACTTAACACTTAGAACGAACTTCTTAATTATTTTTTTATCGTGTCACAATGTCTAACCACTGTACATATATATGACTTTCGAGCCATACCCGATCTTAAACATACAGCACGCAGTAAAATAATGCTATTAAAGTCAAAAATCTCAAATATATACAAACGAAACTTATTGTCATTTGTGTACGTTGTATACTTAGTCCAAATCATTTTAATAATGCGTATGTACATCATTATAAGAGTTGACCAGCGGTCCATAGCTAACATGCCCGTCTCCTCAACGAACATGAGTCTTCTAACAAAATTCACTAACAATCTAATGTTTTCATAGTAACATGCAAAGTCCTCTGCGCCGTTCATTCTACTTTCCCTATATAAATATTCGTTCAAACGTTTCAACTCACGAGACGTTTGCGAAAATAATGCAAAATTATGTAATATTCAAATCGTAGGAATATTTTGTAATAACTTATAGAATAATTATATTTGTGTCAAAACACTTTAAAGTGCGGACTATGTAACTAAAAATACCTCAAGTATGCCTCAAAATCTACCCATATAAACAGAGTTAAAACTATAGACATATCCATGCTACGAGACCTCCTAGTCACAGAGATCCCGACGAATTGAGGCAAAAACACATAAACAATTATCCACTACCTTAAACTCTTTTTTTACATTTAACCACAATACAGACGACTGTTAAATGATGATTTGGTCCAACATGGTAGACACACTAAGCCTAGAGAGCTCTGAAGTACAGCTGCCAGAACACACGAACAGGTGCTTGGCGACAGATTCTTAACTTGGGGGTGGTCGCTAACCAGGCGGAATTACAAAACGCCCTACCATCATGCATTGGTGTCATCGATGACTTCCTTCACCGCGCGCTCCAACTCAGTTGCTAGGATTGGAACCTACGTCCATCGACGCGGTATCCGAACACGTTATTAAAGCCATCATCGCTTTACTGGATTACCTTCACGTTAAAATATAACCGCATTAACGACATTTTAAGAGATACCTAGTCCTTACTTTGCACTTAGTAAGTTCATATCTTGCGAAGTGTCTAAGACCAATGGCAAGATGGGTCGACGACATCATATATCTCATGGGAAAAACCTGGAGAAGACTGGCACAGTATAGAAAATAATGGCGTGAATTGGAGGAGACTTATACCCTGCGGGGGTCGAGAATAGCTGTTAATGGTGATGATAATGAAATTAATATCTTCAATTACTGTCAGTTAACACTTAACAGTTAATCTCTAAATCATCATTAGGTGAGATTACGCTCAATAGATTAATAACCTATAAACAATTTATAACACTATACTACTCACGTAAGCGAAATCTATAATAATATTAATTTAAAAAAAATGTAAAATACAGTTGCGAGTAATTCGACTTCACTCTCGTATCATTACCCCTTTACAACGAACACTCTTCCACTCAGACTTACACAAATTCACATTTGCAATCAGAGCTCGGAGAAAAGTTCCACCGACCCAAACCCCCGTTACCGCCTCCTTCGCTCCCCCAGCTGCCTTTAATTAACAGAAAGTGGTTCATTAGAGCTTATTCATTAAAGCAAGGAGTAATTAGCGAACTCTAATGAATGCTGTAATAATGTAAGAGCGGCCGCGTCCGTCTGCGGCCCGACTTCTAGATTAATCTAGAAACTGGGAATAATTTTATAATGGCGTTAATTTATTACGGGGCTAATTGCGGGGTTTAATTGGATACAATTATATTTGGAACGTGTTCGTGATTTTAACTGTTTTTGTTTTGTTTATTCGCTGTGTTACGAAGGAGTTTGTACAGATTTAAGTAAAATTTGATTATTGTATAACTATTACTAATTAATTAAAGTTGGGGTTTTTGGCGGGATCTTGGAATGTCATGTAGTGGTTTTTATATTCCATAATCATTTGTTATTTGGCTCTATATGCCACATTATTGGCCACAAAACTCCTTGGAAATTTCTAACGACACGGCCACCATCTTGTTAGTTCATTGAAATAATTGCAAGAAACTTATAATATTAATTCATTATCTACTCGATAATGCAGTAATAATCTACTATAAGATTGGTTGCTAAAATAAAATAACAAATATATCATAAGTCCATTTTTTTTTTATGACCTGTATTACAGAGACAAACCTCTATGCGACGCGATAACTGTTCAGAAAAGATAGATTAGATTTTGTATTTGGATAACTTTGACCTATTAAAAAAATGGAAAAAATCTTGTACAGGTTACCAAGATTTTTCTTAAGTTGTTTTGTCAATTATTTGATATCTTCGAAATTCCTGCAGCGTGCCTCTCCGCGTGTCCCAACAAAAAGAAGCCCTGATTATATAAATCATGGGGTCTAAGGGGTGTCGAATAACATCATAAGACTTGAGTCACCCAAGCCAACCTCACCTGCACGTGGTGCACCCTGCTGAATAACAAACGAGGTTAATGGCGAAAGCTGGGTGGTAAGGTTTTGCCAGCCTTCAGTGTTCAGCCAGTATATGGCGAAAAATACCGTCATAGTGATTTCTTCTGCGGGTCGCGTTTCGGAATCAGCCTGTGCGTATCCAGCTTTTCGCAGGTCGGCATGACAGCGGCGACCAGCGTTGGATAGTGTGTCACTCGGTGGTCGCTATTGTTTTTAGATAATACTGTGTTACCATCAGGCATAGTACAGTCATTTTTCCGTGCACCAATTAAAAAAAAACATTGCGGTGTCTTACATACTAAAACATGAACCATCTGTTTCTTTATATATTGGATAGGAGATACACTAGTAAATAATAGGAGCGGACTTGTGCGACTAAAAGTTTTCGAAGATATTCAATCGTATTGTATTGTCTAATTTCACGAATGTACTATCAGCGCTACCTATGGAAATGACAATTTAATAACTAATACGTTTAATTGTATTAAAATAATAATAGATCCCCTTCATATACCAATTCACTAGTAGGTAAATTTGACTGATGTTCTGAAGTTGCTGCTTAAAAATAAGATCAAATATCACATACCATGAACGACTCTCTTACCTGCAAAAGTAAGTCTGAATTTACAAGCGAACCAAATTGAATAACAAAAATTATTATAAAATTAGTCATTTCATTTTTTAGACTTTAACGAAAAGGTCAGGCTTTACAGTAACATGCCTTAGCACATTATCGATTTACCGGATAATGAGTTCAAAAACCATCAAAGCAATTTTATTGTCGAAAGAATAAATCATTATGTGACTACCAGTGAGTGATATCTGGAAGTAACTATAGAATATTTTGACGTTTGTAAAGGATTACATTGAATAAAGTAATTTTTCATCAACCTTTTGATTTGTATGTTAAATTATTCCTTTTGCTAGCTTTTGTCCGTATTTCTTCATCCTTCATTCAACCTTTAATGGTGGTAGAGCCACGATGAAACTATTACTGGTTTCAGCATGAATGGGTCGGCTCGCCCGGGGTAGTACCACTCTCTCATAGAAAACCGACGTGAAGTAACAGTGCTTGCATTGTTGCGTTTCGTTCGGTCAGTGAGAGCGCCGGAGGCCCACCTCCCCTCCTCTCCGTCTCCCTTTCCCTCCCCTAACCCTTCCTCCCAAGGGTGGCAACGCACTTGCGACTCCTCTGGTGTTGTTAGTGTCCATGGACGGTGGTGATCACTTAACATCAGGTGACCCACCTGTTCGTTTGCCACAAAAAACCTTTTGCCAAAATATCATAACCATAACGCATGGTTAACACGCACAAGTTGAAAAATCCTTCTTCTCAGCACCCGGGTGTATTAACCCATAGTTGAAGAGTAACATCTTTCCTCTCGATTGCTGGTTATTGTCGTGGGGTGATTTTGGAAAAGGGTCGGAAATGTGTTACAGGAAACCGGAGATGCGCGCGTTATTCGATTTGAATAATAAGCTCGATATTTATTTGATCAATGAGCGCACGCGGTAGCGGTGAATCAGCTGTGCACTCATCTACAGTATACAGTGTTGTGTGTAAAATATGTAGTCCGGTGAAGCTGTTAAGGCCTTGCTAGGCTAATAGCGTAGTCAGTTCGAGATTTTTTTTTTATAAAATGTGCGGTTATGTTTATATGTGTAAACTGTGTTAATAATTATTTTCACTATTAAGCGCCTGACAATGTACATCGTTCTTTAAAAAATCGACCAAGTAATATGGAATTATTTGAGTAAATATTTTAGTGCATGAAAGAAATTTTATCTCGGGGCAATGAGTGTCATTCTATTGCATCTATCGACATTAGTTCGTATACTACAAGGGCTGAGTTAATCTATTTATATAATAAGAATGTAAATCTAATGCGCCGGTACTTATTCGTAAAAAAAATTGTTGTAGGTGTCTAGAAATAAGTAATAAAATACATTTCAATCATTTTTTGAAATGTCTGTTTATATGAACATGCGTCACTGCTAAAGTCACAATAAAACCACCAAGAAAATAATAAAGCATATCCTCAAGAATAACTTAGTCTTTGTTACATTAAAATCTGTCCACTCTATCAAAAGTTATTTTAATTGGAATGACGGCTCGAGATAAGTATGAGAGAAGAGTAGTAATCTATACTAATATTATAAAGCTGGAAGGTTTGTTTGTTTGGTTGAACGCGTTAATCTCAGGAACTACTGGTCTGATTTGAAACATTCTGTCTGTGTTATATAGCTCATTTATCGAGGAAGACTATTATATCATCACGCTAAGACCAATAGGAGCGGAGCACCACTGAACAATGTTTGTAATCGTTTTTGTTTTTACCTTTGAGAGCTTCCGCTGTGTGTAGAAGCTAGTAGAGAATATTGTTAGAGGCTATTAGAGTATTACGTACTCGGTGGTCGCCATTGTTTTTAGACTGTACTGTGCTTACCATCAGGCATATTGCAGTCACTTTGCCGTGCTACAATAAAAATGTCTTTGATTTGCTTATTTTTAAGGACATGAAAGATAGGGGGAATCTGGATGTATAAGTTTGATACGTGATACTTTTTATATTTAATAAATACAGATACAATAAAGCTTTGTACTCGTAGTAAAGGAGTAAACACCTTTTAGTGATATCCTCAAAATAGTTATAGAATTTCTCGAATTAGAAACGGTTATAAACCACGATTTTTTTAAAACCTTTTTACTGGAAAACTAATGCTTAAAAGTTAACATTTTAATGTAAATAGTTCGAGCAATTTATAATATGTGGCCTCGCGAATCATTAAAGACTAAGTTTCAGGAATTCAGTATCTTAACTCTGCCCTTCGAATATATTCTTGATAATTTAATGTATGTCCGCACAGACTTATATATGCTGGATCTAGTAAAATACGAACATAATTTAAATACTAAAAACAGCAACAAATTGGTCATTTCATGCTTCAGGTTAATTAAGTCCAAAAACATTTTTTTAGGCAATAGTGTTAGGTTTTATAACAAAGTCCCGAAACACATTGCCAATTTGCGATTTGTGAGTTCAAGAACCATGTTAGCCGGGTTTTAGTATCTAAAGGCTATTATAGGGTGGATCAATATGTGAACGATTGTGATGTCTGGAAATGCCCCTCTTTGTGCATCCAATAATAACGAATGTAACTATTTATGCTTTGTAGAAATATATAACGTGAAGAGAAAACCCAGATCGAGTTTCCTGCCGGTTCTTCTCGATGACTGGTTTGTTTTCCGAACCGGTGGTAGCTTTGATGTTCATAAGCGCCTTCTCGGGGCCTAAATTGAATAAAGTATATTTTGATTTTCAATAGTTACAATGATTTTGTATGTGCACGTGAGTACACTCCAGTAAGCTTAGAATACTTAGATATTTTTACTTACCATTATGCCTCTCGGTTTAAACTTATGACGGATTTTAAGTGACTAATGCCCGGTTTCTGAGGTACTTGGTAAAACTATTAGTTATTGACTCAATTAAGTTATCCATAAGATAAACTGTCAATGCGTTTCTAAGTACACGAGTTGTTAAATAACTATGAAACCCATAACTAGTTCTTTCATGTTCACTAGATGGATCTTTTTAAAAAAGAGTTTTTAAATTGTTATTATTTCAATTCTTAACTTATAGAAGTAACAAGATGATTAAAAAATACTTTGGAGATTAGTAGATGGTTTAACTTTATTATATAATAATTGACTTATACATTTAATTATTTTTGATATAACAATTTTCAATTCGTTAGTTGTTCGTCAATGACATGCCATTGTCAAGATATTAAAAACTATTTAAAATGTCAAATAAAACTTATCTAACAGATAAACGCCCAGATTGACCAGTTAAATTTAACGGAGGTTTATCGTATGATTGTGTGTTCTGAAACCCAATTTCACATGATATCGAACCGAAAACGCTATTGAACAGATGATTGTGACTCGGAAACCGGGCATTAATTCTGTTTTGTTAGAAAAGGGTTTACTTGCCTTAAATGCATATATATATATATAGATATAAAGGCATATAGATACATATAAATTTTGTTGGACCTGGAAAAGGGCAAAGACCTATGGAAACTTAATAATATAATGCATTATTTCTATGTTTATATATACAGTCCCTGGCCACATTATTAGACGCACCGTTGTTGTTTTTTTTACAAAATAATTGTTTTCGACGAAGTTTATAAACAGTTGTGTTATATTTAAAGGTTGATTAGTATTTATTTAATGAACTTTTATTTAAGAGATGAATTTGAATTAAATTGAAATTTGAATGAATTTATCCATGAAAAAAAAAGTGACTAAAGTGGTGATTACAAACAAAACTCAGCTCCTAGAAAATATTATTCATGTTTGGAATCATCATCCTCAAATGCAGAACACAGTACAGTCTTGCATTGATGGCATGCCGCGCAGAATTAAAGCTCTCATAGCTCTCAGCAAAATATTACTTTTTTAATTCCATTTTCTTCATTTTTGTTCGAGAGTTAATAAATACATATTTTTTCTATAATAACGATGTTTTATTATAATAGTTTTACAGGTTTTATTAATAATATAGTAAATATACATTGTATCTCATAAAAACAATACATCTGTACAGTATCACCTGATAATTAACGTTTTATATAAGATCTTATGGTGCGTCTAATAATATGGCCAGGGACTGTAATTATAGGCTTTTAGTAGCAACTTACTGAATATATTATTAATTTGCTGTCGATTATCATTTTTCCATTATAAGTTGGTTGTTAAGGAACTGCATCGCTACAGTTATATTATGATAAGTATATTTTGAGAATTATACATAGAACATATACATCGTTTATCATTTAGGTTAAAATAAAACGCAAACTACATACACAAATCTATATTTAATAAATACCATTTATCATTTTTAAATGCATATAAATCATTCATTTGAGCGTTTACATCGTTTCTGTTTGGTGTTGTGACGTCATTCCTTTTGTTACTTTTATGCGTAACGTATTCATAAGACGATCTTTAAAAACGGTGAAGAATTTTAGCAGATGAATCTGAATGACCATTAGAGAGAATGTACAGAGCAAGTATATTTAAATTCTAAGAGATAAGTAATAACGTAGTCGGGTAATACACATGATCAATTAACAACCAATCGAGCAAGAACCATTTCAATTGACACCGACCAGCCAATTATATGCATTTTTTTTCGTAGCCCTCGATCAACAATAACTAGATAAAGGGTCACGTACAAAATTGAAGCTGAAATCTGTCCGCGTAAATATATACTTATGTGTAGCTATTTGTTTACTAAGAAAGAGAAAAAAAAAGTTTTAAAACAGTTTTGAGTTCAACCTAATTACAACCATAACACCTAGTAATAAAGTCACAAATGTTCAAAATATTATCTAATACATACGATAAAACGAGCAAAGTAACAAATTACTCCCCTCACAAATGAAAAGACAACATAAACAACATTTAGTGTGAATTCAACCTTAACACGTAATGAAAAAGTACGTTTTCCCGTTATTGTGCGTGACGAGGGCAAACATTTGTAACAGGTTTAAAATCGGTAATTTTGTTCAAAATTTGATTTTATTTGTTAGTTTAAAGGTTAAAATATAACTTATTCAACATGTATTTAGCGAAAGTAAGATACTCCGGCCGTTAAATTGCTTTTTCGGGTATTATTTTTGCATCTTTTGAATACACTGCGGCATGTGAAACGGGCTTACATTGCCTGTGTTTCAAACAAACTGAACAAAATAAGGGCACGCGTTTCAAGTGAGCTCTTATTTACCGAGACGTATTTTTCGTGCCGACGCATTATCTAGTTATTGTTGATCGAAGTTCGTAGCCCATGGACAACAAAAAAGTGAGAAGAATAAGGACTATTTCAACTGTCACCGATCAACCAATCATATGCGTAATATTTTTTTGTTTTTCATTTGTAGCCCATGGGCCACAATAGAGTGAAACGACCAAGGACTATTTCAACTGTCGCCGATCAACCCATCAGATGCTTATTTTACTTTTTTTTTTCTTTCACTTGTAGCCCATGGACTACAAAGCTTGGACAAACATACACAATCACTCCACGCTAGTCATACGATCGTCTTTTTTATGAATACACTACTCGAAATAAATATGCAATACATTAGCCACAGATTAAATATTTATCCATTTTAATTGCGTGTGTTACACCAAAAATTGCGATAAGCAATTATTATATTTTAATCGATTGAAAGAATTCACTAAGACTATCACAATTCGAAACAATAATCAATGGAATAAATTATAAAACAAAAAATATACAACACAATAACTGTCCTAGTTCTCTCTTCTTAATATAAAATTTTATTAGTTACAAAAATTCTTATAATCGATTGTATTCGATTTGAAACGAGATGCAAGTATCAATGCATTTCGCTCTCTCTCTCTATTACTATTTCATCTATAATATCGAATGCATTATATTATAAGAACTTTCATTTCATTACGATCCTATAATCGAATAATCGATCATGATCCATCATAATCGATTATTCCTACGAGAGGTATAAGATTTTGCACGCAAACGCTACGTCTTTGGTTTCCGCCCTTCGCCGAACAGGAACAAACATAGGCGATCCACTAAATAAGCGAACAACATGTCCGCTATTAAGACTTGCACTAATATAACTCGATACTGAAATGTAAAAAAAAATTGAAAATGAATTATCTGGACAAACTATGTCGATATAAACAGTAACAACAGTTTTCTCGAGAATGTATCGACTGTTTTCTGTCGATGAATAGAATCGAATATTATAGTAAGATCGTAACCGTGTCAATACTTTCATAAAAATTGAAATATATCTCGATTGTTTTATTCGATAGAAATATAATTGAAAAATATAGTAATGTTTGCGTTTATTTCTATAATGTCGAGATTGTTTATTGGTACACTATTTTTTTAAATAGCAACTGCCTATGCCGGTAGTTCTACCGACGTCAAGTGTAATGTAGATATTACCTAAATATGGCACAACACAAAATAAATAATATAATGTTACGACTTCTCCATGGATAATAATTATATATCAATAAAACATAATTATATTACATAGAGCACTACCTACAGTAGTCCGGTGAAGCTGTTAAGATCTTGCTTAGTCAATAGCGTAGTCAGTTCGAAAAAAAAAAAGCACTACCTACTAACATAAAAACAATGCAAATTATTCTGTGGTCAAGATAATTTATTTCCGTCGTACTTGACAGTTATCAAAATACTTTCCATCCATTTTCCTCACACGCTATAGACTAAATAATGAGATAGAAAATTAGTTTTAACGTTTACCCCAAAAGAGACCAAGATATATTAAAATTATTATATAATTATTACAGATCTCAAAAATTATTGGGCATGGTATAAAATTCGATATTTAATAATACTCACATCCGGTGGAAAATACACTATCTCGAACATATTGGAGAGGTCCGGGAAGATACCTGCGGCAAGAGCAAGCACTGCTCCTCCGGATACCAATATACTGTACAGCAGAGGCTTGTTGTCGCGTAAACCCTCCATAAATGGTTCTCCCTGGAAACCATCAACCATTAGAGAATATATCTCTAACGAACATAGATTAAATAATATACCAGTAAAACCAGAATATCTATAAGCGACAGTCTCCAATTATAAAACAGGATATATTCAAATTATTATCTGTGTTAAACAGGACATGTTCAAATGGTAGTATCTGAGTGAAACAAAATAAGTACCTACATTTAACAATATCAAAATAAAATAGGATATGTGCAAATGGTACTATTTTATTAAAATAACACAGTTTTAATGATAGTATACAAACAAATCAGCATATATTCAAATTATATAACTGAGTCAAACAGGATATTCTTGGTGATACTATTCAAATGCAACATATCTAAGTGACAGTATCTAAGTAGAACAGAATATGTTCTGGTAATGGTATATATGTAAATAAAATAGGATATGTTAAAATGCTACTTTCTAAGTAAAACAGGATAAGTTTTAGATTCAAAAACAGGAGGATATATTCAGAGGGCAATACTGAGTGAAGCAGGATATTGTAGGTGAGAGTTTCTAAATACAACAGGATATATTGAGATGATAAAGAATGATTAAACCAAGATATATTTTTAAGTTATGATAACTGAAACTGGATTTCATGATGAAAAATAGTCATTTTGAGGTTCCAATGACGAATTAACATTCACCGGTGTTAACTTGGCACACTTATCGACCTGTGAAACCAGGAATTAAGGGACTAATTCTAAATTGTGTGTGAAAAAGTCATAAGACCCTCGATAACTTTGAATTACTATAATAGCTTCGGGAAAACATAATCATTGAACATTTATCTAACATACTTAGCTGAACATTGATCACTTTAGGCCTAAGTCCTTATTAAAGTTGGTTATACATAATCTGCTGTGGACGCTTAACAATAAAGTATATTTTGTTATTTCTTAACATACAAAAAACAATTATATGTGTAGTATATACATACCCTGTAATTTATAGCGAACGTAGATATCTGTAGTGCCATTGATATAATGTACACCGTGCTGTTTAAAAGATCTGGTGCAAACTCATGTTCCTCATCATCAGCTAAGTCCATGTCCAACTTTGGTTTTGTATCTCTGGAAATACTTTATACGCTATACCTACAGGGGACTGACTCTCGTATAATTACCAGAACACATCAATAGGGAAAAAGCCCCACCACAATGCTAAGGTGTCATCGCAATGTTTTCCCTCACCTTGCTCCGATTAAACTGCAAGGATTTCAACTTACTTCCAACGACGCGGTGTCCGAATATGCTATGAACTAAGCCATCATTGCAATTATATAATATTTAATTACTAGCTTTGTTTATTTTCATTATAACAAGTAGACTGTTATGATTATGGAGAAAAATATTTTGAACTATCACTTTTATAGCCGAAAACATTATACAAGTAATTAGTGATTGATATAATATTAAGGCATGATGGAACTCAATCAATGTCCCATTATTTCATGAGAAAAGGTATAAAAAGTGATACGAGTTCATCTTAACACCACCGTACGCCACAAGTTTAACTTATAAATATCTTTTTTTGTTTCATTAATTTCATAATAATTGAATAAAATTACTATTCGAACCTACAGTTTGACTGTAAAAGATCTTAGGGAAGGGCCATTAATTACAGTTTTTTTTATTTTATTTTAACTGTCCTATGCCTCTATTTTGTGACTTAGTCATGGAATTACTATGGTGAGACCTTATAATTTTTAAATAACTACAAGAATGTAATGTGTTAACATCTTTTAATGAATACCACTAAATGGTTAACTAATATCTACTATGCTATATGTATATATAATTATAAATTGAAACATGACGGTTTTATTAACACTCCTTCCCGTTAAGTGACATTTGGACGGTATTTGTCTCGAGTTGAGATATATTTTTAAACTCACATTATTTAAAGAATCACTCTTTAAGATATCAGCTGTGGACAAAATAAAGATGTGTGCTCTCATAAGGATGTAAAGAAGTGCCTATCCTACTTATCTGCCTAACCAAAAAAGTGGGATGGTGTGAAGATGGATAGTTATAAAATAATATAGACAGATTACCTGGAAGGAGACCGAGACGTGGCTTCATTGACTAAATATATGAGGCATATAAAATGTACTGCAAACTGCGTTAACACTGTCATTATCGTGTACAAGTTGAATATGTTCGGTAGAGGGCGCTCTTTTGACAAGTGCTTCAAAGGCTGAAACAATATATATTTTCATTTAAAACAACAATATATGATGATAGATGAAAAGTAAAGACCTATTAAAACACTATGTAATTATGAAAATACTAGTTTTTGCCCGAGGCTTTGTTTGGCTTAATATAGCCAAATATGAGTCGTTACATTAAAAATTTGGCTAAATCTAATTTTAATCGTTCATATAACATTTTTTTAAGATTTCCAGTTTTTATACACAAAGAATGAAGTTCAAATTTTGATGTCTATAAAATTTTTAGTTTTTTTCTTTTATGATTTTCATATTTTAACTTTGAAGATGAACAAGATTTAACATCTGGAAAACTAACGTAAATTATTAGGAACTATTTTAAAGGAAATTGGATTTAGATCATTTTGAAATATAAGGACTCAAATATAGTTTAATTGTTCTTGAAAAGATTTTAAAAAATACATTAATAAATTACTTACCTTAGATCTGGAGATAAAAAGGAAACAAGATGCAAGCAGCAAACTCTGCAGTGTGGCCTGTGTATCGCTGAATTTAATGCCATCTAGATACAAAACAGACTGGCTGTAGGCCAAGATAAGTGCGTTCAGAGCCAGGATCTTGAACATCTGCAGCGTCGTGACGAGCGTACAACGTCCTTGTTTAATTATGTGGCATACTGGTGAGAAAAAGGGTATGTCCATTAATTACATCTGTGATTTGAGGGTGGAAAGTCAATTAGAATTTTTCCTAAATTCCCGTACATTCGGGAAGAGGGCTATAACCCTACATCATATAAAGACTAATATTATGGAGATTATTTACCTGAGCTCATAAAGCAAAGGGGAGATGCAAAGAGAATGGAATAATTAATCTATATACGTACAATGAATATAAAGTTCTTTGAGGTACAATCACATCAAAACTACTTAACAATGTATAACGGCATAAGACTATCACCGTTTGATGCACGATTTTTCGTAGATGCTTCTAGGCTATTTTTTGGAATCCATTGACTTTTTTAATAATACATTTAAATCGACAGTTTCAGCTAATTTTAAATATATATAAATCCAGTGTCATGATATTTGTCCCCAATAAACTCTGAAACTACTCAACCATTATTCATGAAAGTTGGCATTTATATATAATTCGGTCCAACTTCAAAGATATCCTATGAAAGATAGGATAATTCAAATATATTTCGACCAATGAATCAATTATTACGAATTAAGTTATTGTCCATGTTGATTAGTGTTATTAATTATAACTCTCAAACAGGAGGCACTTTAAATTAGTTTCTTGACAGAAAACTGTAGGACCAACTGTTATAGATATCTCATAGCCACTTTTTAATTTTGATTTTTTTTCAACTCTATTTTATGGTGCACATGTTCTGTTTATCTATTAAGTACTTTCTCATCATTTTAATTCCACATGTAATAACTGAACCACGGCAACACGTTGCCGGGTCAGCGAGCTATTGATAAAATTAAGTTAATAATAAAAGAAAGAGGGTCCCTCCATAATGAATAATAATACATGATATAAAAATGCTAAAAAAAAACAATTAACAAATAAGTTTCAATGAAACGTCCGCGCGCTCAGTATTGACGTTATAAAATTATTTATGTGGTAAACAGATAGATGGCGCTGCCTCATATTTTGTAACTTTTATAGTTTACACCAGTGATTCCCAAAGTGGTACAGGTGGGGTGGGGTGGGGTGAGGAATGGGGTGCACAATTAGTAAGCGGGCGTCTATGAAAATTGGTCTATTTCGATTGTGTGAAGAACTATGCGAGTGGATGTCAAAAAAATAGAGTTGGATGAAACTTTTTTGCTTGGCCAACTTTGCTTTTCTCATATCCACTCAAAGCACAATCAATGAACAATGATCTCTTGAATCGAGAAATTGAGACACAATCGATTTTTATTTGTGTCTGGCGACGGGCGTGCCTTACAGCAGTCTAAGGTTTCATTAATTAACCAATTAATTCTTACTTTTTTTTTCGAAAATTGTTAGATCTAATCTTCACATTTTTTGTCGAGTTTTGGGAATATGGTAGTATTGAACCTGCAGGGGTCCTCCGGAATCAGTAAAATCTTGAACGGGGTCTATGAGAAAAAAGTTTGGGTACCTCTGGTTTACACCATGCGACAAAGGTTGACGCTGTTCCGTTTATGAGCTTATATATTATGAGCTTAGATATTTAAGTGTTACCAGATTTTACAGGCCTAGGCGCACTAAGTAGCATGGATGGGGATAAACAGAAGAGCGTAACGCTTTTTTCTTACGTGACGGTTTCTGCCATAGAACTCCTTCCGTAACTCCCGTAAAGGAACTTCGATTAAAAATTAATTTGCCTCAAAATATAATGGAGAGACGACTGGTGAATGCTACCATTGTTTAATGTATGAGCGTAAATCAAATGTCATCAGATTTTTAGATGGATAAAGTCAGTCAGTAGGCAGAGAAATAGAAGAGCATAACGCTTTTTCCTTACGTGACAGTTTCTAACATATAACTCCTACAAAAATAACTTACTGCAAAGTATACTGGAAAGGCGACTGGTGAATGGTGCAGCAACACTGGCATCTCCCAACCGAACAAGTTGCACATCCTCTTCCTCGAGTTCCTTCATAGCGCGACGGAGCCGAGCTGCTGTCTCTGCCCGACCCTCGACCCTGGGATCCCTCGGTCTACGAGGTGGTTCCACCTCCGGGGGTCTTTCCTCGCGGACCTTCTCTCGAAGCTTCTCGGGAGCATTCGCCAGTATAGCCACGCCTACCTTTAAGCCCATATAATACACAAAATTAACTCATAGCAGCTGAAGAACAGAAAACCGTAATTTTTATAGAATTTATTTTTTAAATAAAATGTGTCCTTTTCATCCCTCTTCACATATTACAATGAAGAAATTCAATCATAAGGGCCATTTTCTGTCTAAACTGTTAAATTAAATATAGGATTACCCCTTTTTATTCCCTAGTTCCTTATATGGTATCAAACCCATAACAATGAATTTACTTTGTCACATTACAAAATCGTTACTAGGAAGCTTGACTGAAATGGATTATAAATCTGTGGTGATAATGTTATTTTTCGATTGCATTAACATCAGGTGAAGTGCAGTCACTACGAATAGTACTAAGGATGATGACTATTGATATATATTTTATCAACACTAATACAAGGATCTAGGACAGTAACTGTAAAATGATATAGATACTTACATCTGCATGCTTTAATGCTCCAACATCATTGGTTCCATCTCCACACATCAGAGTAACATATCCTAAAGATTTCAACATAATTATAACAAATTCCTTTTGCTTTGGTGCAAATCTAGCAAAAACTTTGATATGTGGCATCAGTTCTCTTAGAAGCTGATGATGATATTCATTTAAGTAGGTTAATCCTTCTCCAGTTATACACAGATCAAATTTAGAAGTAAGATCTTTCGAAGACTTAAATGGTTTAACGGGAAGATCCACTTCATCATCTATAGATTTCCAACCCCATTTATCATCACTATTGTTTAAAATAAGGACTTCTTCTTTTCGCGTAAACTTCAATTCTTTGGCAACGTGACATGCTGTCAAAGGGTTATCTCCAGTTATCATTGCAACTGAATGGGAAGCGTGAACTATTTCTGCAATTGCTTTTTTTGAGTCCGTTTTCAATGGACAAGATATGATGACGAATCCAACAAAAGTCAGATCTGTCTCTACATCTTCTCTTGATAATTCTCTAATTTCCTGTGAACTGAGCTTGCCTAAATTTCTGTACCCTAAAGCAAGTACTCTTGCACCCCTCCTTGACAGAGTTAGATAAACATGATCATAATGACTGGGGACCTCTTTGAGCATCGTTTTTATAGTTTCCGGTGCACCCTTGACGCTGCTGATGTAATGAGTCTCCATAAATCCCCGCTCATTGACTTGATACCCAGCAATAACTGACATCCTCTTGAGAGCACTCGAGAAATGATTTCTATGAACAATTTTCAGTCCTGGAGATTTTCCTTTCTTTGGCACTACAGCATCACCTTTAGTAAGATTCCACTCTACAGCTTTCATTGTAGCTTTCTCCAATGGATCACCCACAATTCCATCATCAAGCTGCACTAAAGAGTGACAAGACGCTAACACTTGTATTGTCTCAATTGGGGCTTGTGATAGAGGAACTACAATTGCATCTGTGTGATCTCCTATGCCAGCCACACCTTCAACAACTAAATTGTCACTTGTCAAAGTTCCAGTCTTATCAAAGCAACATATTTCAACTTTTCCAGCAAATGGTATTCTGAAGGGTTCAGTACAAAATACGGCCAATTTTGAAAGAGATAATAATGAAGTATTTACTGCAAGAGACAGTTCGATTGGTAGTTCTGGTGGTACAACTGAGGTCAATATCAGAGTACACTCTAAGAACAGTTTATATCTATTTCTTTCAGGATCTTCACAACCCTTGATCCAAACATACGCAGCAGCAGCAATCGCGAAAATGAGTAAGAATAATATGAAACCAAATGTCTCCAAATTATTAGCAGTAACTCTCTTAACTCCAAACAGTATGGTCCTTAAGAGTTTCCCTTGTGAAGTATTAAAACCATTACGAATCACATATCCTATACACCCATTATCTGGTGCTTTAAGACCAGCACTAATATTTTTAGTAGGTGATGAGTGCTGAACAATTTTAGTACCACCAAAAAGCATATGCAGTTTTCCTTCTGCCTCAGGGTACAAATTTTGTTTGAGATTCTTTTCATTCTCCAATGGTTCTTTCATTTGTGGAACACTCTCTCCAGTCAACATAGATTCGTCAACTATACAAGAACCTCTCAATAAGAGGATATCGCAAGGTACTAGATTCTCATTACTGGACCTTACTAGGGACACAATGTCACCAGGTAACAACTGATCACTCATTATTTGTCTCCATCGCCTGTTTCTATAAACATTGATGTTATAAGGTTTGTTACCCATTTTCCTTATTTCAGCCATATTCCTCAGCTGTTGTTGAACTAGTGTGCATTCAAATATGATAAGCATTATTAATGTGAATATAGAATAATACCAATATTTGTCGAGACACCACAGTGCTACACAAAATACTTGAAATACAAAGAATGGTGCTGTAGCCCTTTCCTTGAAGAGCTCCATGAACTCTGGTACGGCCTGAAAATATCCAAATAATATACGTTTATAGTATTACTGTTATATGTGTAGAAGAAATTATGCTGTAGCGGTTTAGATATATGGGGTAGCAAAACCAAAATACTATATTTGATTTATGGTGATAAGTAAAGGTTTGTCCTCTATATTTAAAAAAAAAGTAAATGTTGGTAAAAATTGAGTGTAATATAATAAAACAGATTTTACCATTATCATTTCATTTTTTCCAAACTCCTTTTCAGCCAACTCAATGGCTTCATCATCTGCAAATCCCTTGGATTCCAAATACATATCATACGGCTTATTGGTTGGAAACTCAATTGTATGAAATTGTTTCTTATCCCAGTCATATATATATTTGCTCTTTTGAAATATGAACCAAACATCTGGATGAATGCTATCCTTTTTTGTTGACTGAAACAGAATATTTTTGTATACATTTATTCTTAATTGCTTTGTAATGAAAACTGTAGGGTGATAATATTTATAATATCTGATGCAAAAGAAATACATGTTATTCTGGATCTTTTTTAATGTTGTGATATGCATATCCAATAAGCCATATAATTTTAAAGGATGTTAATACTTTAGCAACTCTCAACTGTAACAGTCCTTGTGTTGCTATTTTCTAATCAGAATAAGGTAAGTGGCAACGCGCATTAGCAACAATCCAAGTCAACTCTTACCTTATAAGTAAAGTTGTGTCATGTAATCATTAACAAACTTATTAATAAACTTTTTTCTCAGAGCTTTTTTTTTTTTTTTCGAACTGACTACGCTATTGACCCTGCAGGGTCTTCACAGCTTCACCAGACTACTAAGGCGAGCGCTTAAGGCACTCAGCCGATTTGGTTTTTAGGTAACATACACAAGGGCACACGCGCACCTCGGCTTGGGCTGTTACCTGGAGAAAGTCGCGTCTGACCTAGCTAACTATTCTAAGCTATTCATACATATATACATTTGTGAACCATACAATCGAAATTGCATGATTCACAAATGAATATGTGTATATCGGAATGAAACGAACTAAAACTATTCGATTCAGTTCGATGAGGGAAAAAAAAAACAAAACCCTCCCACCATGTGTAGTCAGCACCCTCCCCCGCCTCTCTCTCTCCCCCTCAACACTTATTTCAGGATACGAATTTCTAATGCAGCCCCCCAAACATACTTGTTTCTCTATCAATATAGTTTTGAATATTATTTGCCATAAGGGAGATATATTGATCTAATATATGACAGTGCTCAGAAGCTTAGTTTCTGCAAAGTGTAAAAAAAAACTAAATTACCTTAGTATGATGAAGCTTGACGATTTCAGAAAATCCATTGTTAGGTGTTGGCACAACTTTGACTATATCAGCTTGTATGGGGTCTTTAACCTATAACATCATGTAAGTGTTAATAAGCACCTGGAAATCTATTTTTAAAAGAAATGTTCAATGAAAACCACTTACCGAGGAGCAGGAGAGAAAGCACTGGATGTGTACACTCCAATAGCAACACAGACAGATCAGAATCTGGACAATAGCTACAACCGCAACAGTGACGAAACCAGCTTCAAAATTGTCCTCAAAACCGTAAACAACGATCCATGAATAAAACACTATTGGATAAATGATCAAGAAAGGTAGTATAGTCCCTTGTAATACAGTTGGTACAGGTTTAAAAAGCTGTGTATATTGAACCAAGTCATCAAGTGACGACTGCATTTTATTAGATACCATTATTCAAATCTTATAAACTTATTATAAAGTTACGTATACAAATTTAAAAGTGTAGGAAGTGGTAATACATATTTTTATTTATTTATTAGTGAATTAATGAAAAAGGTGTATGTTTTACAATGCCACTTTTTTATTTTATTCTGCCTGACAAATTCAAGATTGACAAGCCGAAACTAATGAGAATGGGGAAGGGACAAGAAGGAAGTAACGTGCCAAGTGTGAGAAACACGTTCAATTTTTCACAAGACGAATGTTTATAATATGTAAAAATATATGATAAAATATGCTTTAAATTAAATAAATAAATTTAATAAAGTATATAACATTTTTAATGTATAATTGTGTAAGCATAAAAGTCGTGAAGCTATTATTACAGTCAAATTCTTTAAAATCTTTAAAATTATTATTATCACATTAGTGCGTTTATTGGACTTTTGTCTAAACAACATGCTTCTGGTATACATTTAATTAACATGTAATTTTTTTATTTAAAAAATGGTTTTAAACAAATTGTGTTAATAGGCTTAACGTCCAAGTTACCTCTGCCTATAGAAAAATAAAGAATGCAAAATAAACCTTGTCTAGTGTTGCCAATTTAGTGATTAGTTGCTCGATTAATCAACTTCATGAAATCAAAACCAACATTTTACTTATATTTAACGAATGTAATAATGATCAACCTTTCTAGCACTATTTTCAAATATATAAAATGTTTAAGATACAATAATATGAAATATGATTTTTTAAAGACAAAAATACCAACACCAATCGTCGTATGCGTGTACTACAACAATTTAGATGAAAAAGTAGAAGCGGCACTGCAATGTCCAGATTAGTCGGATTAAGAGCGTGACTACTAAAAACATATTGCGTCACCACCCACATGGCGACCACATGCTACCTGCTATTCTATTGCTTCGTTATTACTTTTATTTTGTAACCCCAATATTCTTTGTATTCGTGGCATAAAGAAAGATGTGAGGAATAGAACAAATACTGGTTAGATGAAATGGCGAAATATGTATAGCGTAGTTTATGACACACGTATACCGCTGAAACGAAAGGGGAAGGTGTATAAAACTATAATAGAAGCAATCGTGTTATATGGATTCGACTACGAAAGAGACGGATGAGAAAAGATTACATGTGACAGAGATACGAATGCTAAGATAGATGTGTGGTTTAACTACAATGAATAAAATTGAGTATGTCAGACGAAGTTTGAAAATAGCATCAGTGACAGATAAGTAATAGGTTAATGTGGTATGGGCATATTATAAGAAGAGGTGAAAGTTATGTAACTAAAGTTTTACTACAACTAGTTTTGAGTATGAAGGTGGACGGATGTAGGAGTAAAGGAAGACCGAACAGAGTATGGATGGATTGTTTGTAAAATGATATGCATGTAAAAGGTATGAATACTGAGATGACATCTGACAGGGGATAATGGAAAAAGAAAACATGTTATACCATCCCTACTTAGGTGGGATAAGGGTAAGAAGAAGAATATTATTTGTATATGTATTGTCAATTCTCATCTATCGTAATCTTTCGGCGTTTTTGATTCTGTTCCATATAAATATGCTTGCTTCATAAATATAGGAGCGTTTGTAAACTAGCTATCACAGCGTTTAGTAGTCTACGCAAATGGACTCAGATCTTTTATTTCCTTTCGTACCTTCTGAAAGTAGCAACGAGGGCGTTACGATACCACATCTTCCTAAGGATTAACTTAAATATCTTTAAGTTGCGTACAATAAAATACGAATTTTAATTTGGAGTGGAAATAAAGGTTGGATATTTGGTGTTTGGGCACTTTTCCGTGGTATTTACGCATGTTCGTAATTTTTTATTGCATTATATAATAATTAGACATAGACTTCCATCAAAGTAGGTTCATAGAATCCAGAAAGTTTTACCATCAAAGTGACCGACGAATTTTTTTTGTACATAATATTTTAGAAACGCTTAATTAATAAATTAACAATAAACGCTTAATAAATTTTATTTTGACAATCAATGCTTGGATTGTAAGTTACCATAGAATGTATTACTATATGTGCCTTCAAAATATGTATTACAATTATTAATAGATTACATTTTTTTTTCTCGAACTGACTACGCTATTGCACTGGCAAGGTCTTATCAGCTTTAACGGACTACAAAATTATTTAGGAGTTACATTTATACTTTGACCAATTGCTACCGAATTTGCTTTATTGTGGATGACAACATTGCTTTTGTTGATGTCAAAAATAGCGCGAATTTTTACATTTACTTTCCAAGTCGTTTTTTAATTCCAATGTAAATTCGAATGGTGATAGTTACTAATAATGGATTTACAGATTAAAAGGAAGTCCACCAAAACCCTATTTACCGGCAGCCGCGCCGAAACTTATCCTCATGATTTACAAATGTACAAAATACCACCAGTTGAAGACATAACTCTACATGAATTTGAAACATTAGCTTTGGAACGAGTCAACTTGCTGAGAACTTTAGCAACAGCGACTACCTTAAAAGGACTTCGTATAAATTCAGAAGAGTGGAAAGAATATATCCTGAATGATTTAAAAACTCAAGGTTTAAAGTATTATGAAAGGTTATGTGATAAGTCATCCTGCGGAACTACCGATTCAGACTTACAAGCGAGGCGTAAAGACCACATCGCTCACTTCATCTTAAGATTAGCGTACTGTAGAACAGAGGAGCTGCGTAGATGGTTCATAGCGAGAGAATTAGAACTATTCAAAATGCGTTTCGCAAATATGAAAGGAGAATCGGTTGAAATATTTTTCAAAATAAATAATTTATGTTACACAAATATATCTGATGATGAGAAAAATGAAGTAATACAGCATTTAAGAGATTCAACACCATATTCAAATGTAGACAATATGAAGTTTTATAAAGTGAAATTTTATGAAGTCCTTGATTTAGTTAAGTCGAGGAGAGTGTACCTAAGCAGTGGTTATGCTTACATACCCCATAGGGACTTCATATCAGTACTATCAGCCCAGTACAGGACTCATCTAAAGCAGAGTCTAGCTGTTGCTTGTCACCATCTCAGTGAAATTGAGCAAGACGATAGATTAGTGCACCTGTTGAAGGGTTTACATCAATCATACTCGGGTAATGACTACAGCGATACTAAGGCAACAGTACCAATTGAGACTCTTGACTCGCTCTCTGTTAAATCATTCCCACTATGCATGAGACAACTACATGAACAATTAAGATCGGCCCATCATTTAAAACATGGAGGAAGGTTACAATATGGCCTATATCTTAAAGGCATTGGTGTTACTCTGGAGGATTCTCTAAGGTTCTGGAGAGAGGAGTTTACAAAGATAATGGATTTAGATAAATTTGAGAAGCAGTATGCTTACAATGTAAGGTATAATTATGGTAAAGAAGGTAGTAAAAGAAACTACTCACCGTTTAGCTGTTTGAAAATTATAAATACACCCGTTGGTCCAGGAGACTGTCACGGTTGTCCATATAGACATTGTGATGTAAGCAATTTAAAGAATAGGCTGCAAGGGTATGGGTATGAAGCACAGAGTAAGTTTATCATTTCTAATCATGAGTGAATATGTGAGTAGGTCATAGTGATAAATTAAAATAAGTGTACACTGCTAAGCTGTCTACTAGTTCAGATTTCAATTATTGATATTGAATTCTGCTTAATTTTCGTACCTATAACAGTAGTATGTGACAGCATTTTTTGGCTCAATTTTTGATATTATTGGCAATAGTTCTTTGTAATCTACATTGTGGGTTGGATGAAGGTACTCTAGAACAAATCTTTTTCAATTGCCCCAATTTAGTATATTCCTTGTATGATGTTTTGCCTGACAGTATACCCCATCCATCTGATTTTAAATCTTTATTCTTGTATGTATGTACCTTTTGTCAATTTTATATGTATTAAAAAAATTACACTTCAACATAACACAGTAGTTATTATGTAAATGTATATTTATTTAAGGTATGATGTCTGTAAGTGTTGTGTGTATTTCAGTGGCCTGATCCGGAAGAATTAAATTGTATAATAAAAATTTAATACTACCTATAAAGTGACACCCATGACTGACTTGACACTGGCGGAATTAAAATCTATAAGACACCATTATTAAAAAGTTGAACCTACATTGGTTCATTATTATTAAAAAAAAAATCTTACTTTGTTTAAAACATACATCATCAGGATTTCCATAGCCAAGAAGTGTGGTTCAGGGGAACAGAACATAAACTAGATTGGACTTGTTTAAAAAAAAAAAACAGATTTTTTTTTTATACATGGCATACGAACAGGTGGGTCACCTGATGTTAAGTAATCACCACCGTCCATGGACACTAACACCAGAGGAGTCGCAAGTGTGTTGCCACCCTTTAAATTATATAGCCTATTTAAATTTTATGCCCTGTAATGTAATGTTTGTTTAAAATTTTAGATACAAAGTATAGTAACTGCATTAATTATACCATTTTTATTATTTTCAGGTGTAAATGACATCATAGAGTTAGCAAAAAAGGGTCATTATCAAATAGCGTGCAGCAAATATTTCGACACTATCCATCATCTCGATCTAGGTCTGGGTATTAACCATCCTAACCAGTTTTTTGAAGAGAGTCAAAAGATAATCAAAGGGGAAGTTAAATTAGAACCTAAAAAGGAGAAAACAACAATTAAGAAAGAGATAATAGATGATATAGATGCAGCTGATTTTGATGAACCACTAGAATAAATACATATAAGGAAAAATCATTTTATAATAATTAACAAAGAAAACAACATTAAAGTATATTTTTTCAATAATGTATTCGAGAAATATTATTTTCTTTTAACATACATAGCTTTCTTGGTCATGCGGCCACAATATAAACCAAATATAAAAATTAAACCTATTATTGACATGCCTACAATTAAAAAGTATTTTTTAGATGGAGAAGTTGATATCTCATCATACATATCACCAAAGTTTTCGATCACATTCATCTGTAAATAATAAAAATAAGGTTAAATAAAATTGATTGTATTGTACAACATACAGATTGACTCAATCAACCAAAAATAAATTCAATTTTTTTTTATATTATAGGAGGCAAATGAACAGGTGGTCACCTGATGTTAATTGATCACCACTGTCCATAGGCACTTGTAACAGCAGGGGAGTCGCAAGTATGTTGCCAGCCTGTATTGGGGGAGAAAGGGAAGGACAAAGTGGAAGGGGAGGGGAGGTGGGTCTCCGGCGCTCTCGCTGATCGAACGAAACGCAACAATGCAAGCACTGTTACTTCACATCCGTTTTCTGTGAGAGGGTGGTACTACCCCGGACGTGCCGACCCATTCATGCTAAAACCAGTAAATTTAAGCCCTAATAAGGTGCTTATGAAAGTCAAACCTACCACCGGTTCAGAAAACAACTCACATTTAAAATACATTATATGTTACAGTTGTTTTAAATGGAAGATTGTAATATGCTTTATTTTTAGAAATGTCTCAAACTTATGCGGTGTTATTACAAAAAAGTTAAATACGTATTGAATACTAGATTTGAAAAAGTTTCGAAGTAAATGCACCGCGGTCGCTGAATGTTCGCACTCTTGCTCTTTTGTCTCGCTTTAGTTACGTTAGGGTAGACTTGCGAAAAAGGATAACGCGAACTTCCCTCGGGCGAGCACGGTGCATTTAATAAGAAACCTTTTTAAAGCAAGTAGGGGGCATTTCACGTGAAGCGGACAACGAAAAAGGGAGGTTCTGAAATTCGTTCATATTCAGCCTAATTCGACTTTTAGTAGGTATGAATGTGAATGCATAAAAAATTTTTCTATCATCAAATATCTAAGAAAATTATAGTATCTAACATAAAAGAAGATTGTTGTACATACAACAAAGTGTTTGAAAAAAAATATATAATTACCGCAGCAACATGCCTGTACATCTCTAATCTACTAGAAAGTGCCTTTTCACAGTCACTTTCCAGTTTTCTACTACTGTCATTCAGGATTATCTTCAAACATTTCAAACCTATAAAAAAATATATCATTTTATTAAAAACTCAAATCTTATTTATATCAAAAGATACTTTGTAACTAAAATTACAATTCGAAACATACGTCTACCAGCACCATGTTCAAGTTCTTTGCAATACTTTAATAGATCTAGAGCACACGCTCTTTCTAATAACGGGTCAGCCTCTATATCTACTTCTGCTTCCTCTATTATTTGGGCAACTTCACGTGCGCATTCAGCTGACACTATTTTATGATTCAAGAGAGCATTTTTGAGGCATTCCTCAACCTGTAAAAAAACAATTTTATTACCATGTCCAAAGAAACACGAATTTTAATTTCACTATTGAAGTAAAAGAGTTTTCTGCAAATATTAATCTCAAAATATAAGCTACTAACTTTCGCTTACAGCTTCGTTTGCGTTTACGTTAATATTACCTACTCTTCGGGAATTAAGCATTTTTGTAAATGAAAACATGTGCTCATGTCCTTTTCTATGCTTGTTACAACAAGAGTGGAAAATTGCACAATGATCACGAACAAATAAAGGAACAAACTCTATTACACATTTATAATATTAACTAGCTGTGCCCGCGACTTTGTCTGTGTGAAACTTTATTTAAAAAGCAGCGATTATTCATGTCATCTGAATATATCAAGTCCATTTACTTATCTAGATTTCTCTCCTACTTGAAACGCGTCGTTATTAAAAGTACATTAACTTCTGATAAACCAAACCTATTTTAATGAAACAAAGACTAAATGTTACCCAAAGATGTAGTCCGGTGAAGCTGTAGAGGCCTTAAAAAAGGCCAATAGCATAGTCAGTTCGAGAAAAAAAAGAAAAAGTTACCCAAAGGCAAGCTTTATGACTTTCTTGAAGAGTTGCTATCATGAACGCAGTATTTTATCAATGATACGTGTTCATACAAACAGACAGACAGACATTTCTAAAATTGATTGAAATAGATTTTATTACTTACTAGCTTCGTCGGCGTGGAATAGTTACTTTGCACTAACGCAGTGGAAACTCAAAAGGCAAAAAAATTATTATGAAACATTCTTCATTGGTGCTCCGCTCTTACTGGTCTTAGCGTGATGATATAGCCTATAGTTTTCTTCGGTATATATAAGCTATGTAACACTGAAAGAATTTTTCAAATCGGACCAGTATCTCCTGAGATTTGCGCATTCAACCAAATTAGTTAAAGATTACTAGTCTTCTTACCTCAAGCCATTATTCAAATTACAATAACTTTTAATAGAGTGGACCGATTTTAATGTACTAAGTTACTGCCGAGGATATGCTTTATGGGTTTCTTGGTGAGGTTTTATTGTGAACCTATTACTTTAACAGTGATGCGTGTTCATACAAACAGACAGACAGACATTTCTAAAAATGACTGAAATGTTTTTAATTCTTGACACTGGCAACAATTTTTTTTTCATGAAAATCAAAAAAGTATGGAAGCCTTTGAGTTACATTTTTATAATATGTATGATTAAGATAGTAAGGATGATTACTAACATAATTCTATTATATTAAAAAGTCTTACTACCTGTCCATCAGAAGTAGTAATATCAGTTTGAACTGCACAAATCGTTTGTATCTCCGCGTTGCATAATTTTCCAAGCAAAGGATCGAGGCGATAATTCAATGCCTGCTCTTTCAATATATTTGCCAATTCATTCTCGCATGATGTAGTTAATTTTGACTCCCTAAATTTCTCTTTCAAACAGTATAACATTTTACCTTGAAGTTCAACATCTCTTGGCCCGCTTCCTGTTATAAAATGATTATTTTAAACAAAGGACAATTACATTTTATATGGATATGAGTCAGAATACAGAATAATCATTAGTTTATACATACCAATGACCTCAGTACAATATTTACTAATATCGACATTGCATGCATTGATCAAATTCATGTTGAATCTATAATCTGTATTCTGTTCAATCATTCGATTTGTTACTACTACTTTGCAATTCTTGTCAAAATCATTAGCCTGACGATGTGCCTGTAATAAAAAAAAATCATAGTAATACAATTCAGATATCTTTGGTTTTAAGAATTTGTAAAGGGTAATAAGTGTTTTTTTAAAGAAAATTGATAGTTCATAAAGATCTATGGAACTAACTTTGGGTAAAGTGTAAATTATTTTTTAATCACTATAACAAGTTATTTTATTTTTGGCAACCAATCCTCTAGTAGATTATTACTGCCATTGTCGAGTATTTAATGTTGTAACAATGTTGCGATAATTATCAAGAAGAACTAACAAGATGGTGGACGTCTTGTTAGAACTATCTAGGGAGTTTTTGTAGCAAGTGAGAATCCATACTCTGTGGTATTATTTCAGATCCACTGCACTTGTGCACAATAACCAAATTATATTACATAAAACACACCATTACATAATATAGAGCCAAATAACATAAGATTATCAATAGAATATAAAGTTCCCTACATGACATTCCAAGATTCCACCTGTAACTACAAGTAATTTCTTATATTTCAATATTATAATGGCTACTTCCATACCATACATACTAGTAGACTGGGCCAAAATAACTTTGAATAACTTTCAAAGGAGTGAATTTATCTAAAAATGTTAAGAGACGTTTTCTGTAGGAAATTAAATTCCCTTCAAGAATCTCTATTGAATTTTTTTCGGATACTAATTCTTAAGTGAATGACAAAATCCTAAAGTTAAAAATGAAATTCTGAAATCATACCAATTTTCAAGGCGTGGCTGTGAGAAAACGGTTCATCTGACAAAAAATTTCAATCAGTATTTTTTTGTAGACAATTAAATTCTCTTAAAAAAATGTCTCTTAGTCAATTTCATTTACCTCGACGGTTTAGGAGTTATGAGACAAACCCGCTCCGGAAAAAAAATCAAAAGTTGCGATGATAGACCTTTTAATATAAATATTAAAGGTTCAAATTCTCACAACATTGTTTTTTTGTCATCCCAAATAATATTTTCGATAAATTGATTTAAAAAAAAAATTGTTGATCTCTGTGGTCCAGTCTAATACATACGTGTTGGAATATATTATTTATATGCATTATGAACTATCGAACTGTATGACGATAGACACAATCACACATAAGAGAGACAGCGTTTAATTTCTAAATAATGAGATAAATAGTTACCTTTAAACAGTCAAATATCTTAGGTGGTTCTGTCTTATGACAATATAAATCAATCATGTCACTACATGTTGTTATTAAATGATAATCAATAGCACTGTCAGTGAATTCTTGCTTTCTCACTACGAATATAGCTTTTCTACATGCTTCATTTAATTTTCCTCTAGCAGTTTGAAGACATTCCAAAGCAGCTGATTCTCCATGTGGAATATCTGAACAGTATTTATCAAGATCACTTTTACATGCCTCTTTCAGTTCAGGATCTAAATCTATATTTTCCTTTTGTTGAAACAATTGACTTCTTAATTGTTGACGACAATCTTTTACTATTGTGTGTTTTCTTCTAGATATAGTATCGTTTCTAACAATTTCACTCAGACATGTTACAACTTGGTTTTTTGTTTGAGCTTTAGGACAAAATCTTACTACATATGATTTACAGGCATTTTTAAATTTTCTTGTAAATTTGTAATTCTTAAGAGAGATCAATTGCTCATGCTCAATTGCAGCTCTGCATTTTTGGTTAGCTTTAATTTCTGGATCATTCTTATGGCTAATTAAACATTCCATAACATCATCCTCATCTTTCTTACTTTGTAATTCTGATGAACATAGCCTCTCAATAGGAACTCTACAGTTCATGTTAACAACAGCATTCAACTCAATATGACCACTTTGGATTTCAGTAAAATTTGTTACCATATCTTTACATTTTAGTGAAAGGTCTTTAATATTGATTTGCAAGCAGGCTATTTCTTCTCCCTTTTTAGTGTTGTCGAGACATAGATTAGCCAAGTCATCCATACAGACATCTTCAATCTCTGGCAATAAGTCTACACTTACAGCTCTTTGTCTCATTACTCTTTTAACCTGTTGTTCACATGCTGGTATCAATTTCACTTTCTTATCTGTATCATAAGCATAATTGTATAAACATGGGAATATCAATGGGTCCTTTTCAGAAGGGTGTTCATTGACATCAGCCCATTGAAGTTTAGCTTTACAAACTTTTACAGCATCATATTTACATGCTTTAAATAACTGAGGGTCCAGTTTAAAATCTCTGGATATGAAATACTGTATTTGTAATAAAGCCATCTCACAATCAGGAGTCATCAGTTCAGTGCCAACTTTCTCCATCAAACATGACATCACTCTTCCATTCCCACCATCAATTTCTTGACATGCTTTGTCGACTACAGCTTTGCAGGATTTCCGTAAAATAGGATCCACCCTCCAATCCTCACCAGGATCTACTTCTTGAAGCAAATTTTCTAATGATTTCTGGCAAGACATACTTATCCTCTTTTCCTTCTTCTTTCTTGGTCTAGCATGTTCCATTAAGCAGTGTATTGTTTTACCTCCAGCTTCAATACCCTTGCATAATGTTGTAATATCATTGGCACAATTCTGCATCAATTCTGGAGATAGCCTGTAATCATCCATAAGCATTTTTCTGTGATCAGTAATTTCTGCAGTGCATTCTGGTGAAATTTTTGTAGTCTCATTTCGTGATATGTTTTCTAAGCATAGTAAAATCTGTGCAAGTCTTACATCTTTGTCATCGACCACACCTTTACGACAACGGTATTTTCTTATATCTTCCTTACAAGACTTTACTAATCCTTTACTCATTTTATAATTCATTACAATAGTTTTTTGATCATAAAACAGTTGATCTTGGCACTTTTTTCTCATACCTGGAATAGGTAAGCTTATGTACTACAACTATGTATGTATGTAACTATTATGTACTATGTATGTACAAAGTCATTATACTACTATGAAATAATTTGAAAAATAATATATTCCATAACAGTATCTCCATGTTGTGGTTGTAAGAACATATGTACTTGTAGTGCTATCATATTTACATTAAATTTATGTACCCTATGTCTATCATGTACTTTTCAACTTAATATATGTTAATGTCTATGTCCGGTACCGTGACACACCCGAGAGGCGAGACTACAACGCCACCCGGGGAACCACTATTGACCTGCGATACCGCGCTATTGACTCTATCGGGGTGTTACTACTGACCTCGAACGCTATTGGTGGAAGTTATCGGCTGTTCATTATTCATTCCGGTGTGAGACTACATTGGTGGCATATAAAGGGCAAGATGTCGCTGATCTGGACGCACTCCTATGTGGAAGTTATTGTAAGGCGAAGCTCTGGCCAAATAAATAGTGACAGTATCTACGAAGTGTTTATTGGAAATCCTGACTGCATCGACCCTATACGTGATTAGTGTAACATATATCTGCAAATTTCTTTTAAATTCTTAGCTTTAAAACTTAAGCATATGTATTTTTATATGTAATTGAGATCATTAATAGAATATATGATTATCTTTTAAAATTTGTAGAGATAATTTCATTCGTATTAAAAATAATTTAGGTGTTGTAAAAAATGTGTCAAGACAAGTTGAACTTGATAAACATCGCAAATTTACTGAGCAAACTTCTGCTCTTTATGTATTCTGGAGTTATTTAAAATGCCACATTAATGTTGATTAGTGTAAATGTTTATAAAATGATTGTCACTGTTACTGCAAAATATCAACTGCAAAATTAATTAAATTCATAATTTGATAGAATAGCTAAACCATAATTAAAAAAGAAATCTTACAAGACTAGGACAAATATATTCTTTGCATTTAAACATGTTGGCTTGTATATTAGGTTTTGCAGGTCAAATGATGACATGTAGATGTAGATGTGTGTATGTAAAACATGTCTACATTAGTTAGCTTAGCTCAGATAGGTTGCAAATGGCATGTATCTGGCAACAGCCCAAGCCAAGGTGTGCCGTGCACCCTTGAGCTAGTTGTCAAATAAAATCGGCTGAGTGCCTTAAGCGCTCGCCTTAGTAATCCGGTGAAGCTGTTAAAACCTTGCTAGTCAATAGCATAGTCAACTCGAAAAAAAAAAAAATGTTTTTATGTGAAATATGGTTAAATATTATAAATATTTGATTGAAGAAGGCGTTACTTTGCGGAAATCCATCATTATATTAGAATAGACGCTACTTTGAACTAACTATTATTTATTATATTTATATTATTTGAATTAACATTAATTAACAATAATAATAAATATACACTGCTGAATGAACAAATGGGCGGATCATACTCCCCACTACTCAGAGTAGGGACGAATAGTATAAATAAAGACGCATAAAACGCCGCGTTCACTCGCCGACTATGCGAGCATGGGAAGAGTCAACATCGATCTGAAGATGCTCCGTGAAGGAGCGAAACACGTGTTATCGATTATCGTGATTACACGTCAATCTGCAACATACTTTAATTAATTTATTGATAATTTATTATTATAATATTTATATTGGTTAATTGTATATTATAAATTGATATAAATTGTTAATTGATGTATATTGTTAATTGATATATATTGTTAATTGATATGTATTGTTAATTGATATATATTGTTGATTAATATATATGTGTATAAGGGATATATTGATTAATTGATTTGTTTTATGTTGCAGTCAGACGTAGTAGTGTTCCATCGATTCCAGGCGGAAATGCAAAGTAGCGTCTATTCTAATAAAACATTATAAAATTTACCTTATGAAACTTTGTTGGACCTAACAACACATTGTAATAACATTTTATTTTTAAATGACATATACCTACACATATGGTTTAAACTTCAGTGTTATGCAAATATTATTTACATTGTATTTAATGACAATACTCTTAAGACAATCCAGCTTAAATGCCTCTTTATTTGGTGGTTGTTTAACAAAATATGTAAGCAATTTCCACATAAACATTTGACCAATACTATGGTCTTACACAGTCAACTAGACTGAAATATGTGTTCCATATGTCACGAGTTGACTGTTATATTCCAACTATGTTGCATGCAACCATCGTACAGGTGCCAGATGTCGATAAGGTACTCTAGATTTTAACTGAGGTGGGTGATGTAGTGGAAAAGAGAAAATTGTGCTGCCTTACTCTGTTAATGTCTATTGATAGAAGTTAACAAGTGCAAGTGCAAGTGGGGGAGGGAAAACAACACCCTACCTCACCCAACTTACATCTGTTGCAAACTAGGACAGTCGCACACAAACTTGCCTGCTTATAGTTATTGAAATTCGATGTCTAGATATAGTCTCTTTATAGATGACAAAAATAGTAATTTAAAATATGGTGAACATAAACAGTTCATGAATATTTACAAGTCTTTGTTGATTTTTTTTTTATTATAAGGGGCAAAAAGTTGGGTTAGTGAGCACTGCTATTCATAGGCACTAGCAGAGGAGTCTCAAGTGTGTTGACGGACTTTTAAAGAAGTTTAAGAACCTCACCGTGGAAGACATTTCATTGGGGTGGTGTGGATGAAATTTCAGTTTATATAGAATTGTAATAGTCTGTAAGAAGCTTAAAGAAGTATAAATACTTACCATTCTCATATTTGTGTCTCAAAAGACATTTATACATTAACCATGACCCTGGAATTTCATCTGGACAAAAGCTCTTTTGCTCTAAATTACATGCAGCAAAAACAATCTTATCCAATTGAAGTGTTGTATACTTGATTTCATTAAGAGTAGCCATTTCTGACTGACATTCTTGTGTAACTGTTTGTTCAAAACTTTGTAGGCACTTCAATGTCTCAGTTTGTGATAGACTCTTTGGATCCGGTGGAATCCTTCCACATGTATGTGAACTGATATCACTAAAGCATTTTGTAATAAAGTTTACAGTTATCTGCCAGTCATTGAATAGAAGAGATTCAATTTTATTAATCAGCCTCAAACAGTTTTTGTCTGTTGCACTAGGTTTCTTTTTTAACAGACAGTCTATTGTATAATCTGTTGGACCCAAACAGTTTGATATCACTGTGTCCGCTTGGCATACTGTCCCTAATTTATCATATAAAAAACTATTGTCTATTAAGTCTGTTAACCTTTCCCATAGTTGCTCTTGGCATATAGGTGGTATTTGAGTTTTATTGTATGAGGAATTTAGTGCACAAGACAAGACAGCGAAATGGTCATCCAAATAAGAACATAGTTTGTGATATAATGCGCATTGGCTGGCGTCCCAGCTAATGACGTCGTTTCTCGGTTTATCCTGAACGATACGTCCGTACACATCATGACATAATAATGCACAAGTATTTAAAATCCAGAATACAATCTTCCAATTATTCGTAAACATATCGATAGGCACCCGGTTAATTATCCTTCACAGATATCACTATAAATGTATAAATTCTATGTTTGATATTATGAATATATGCATTGACTTACAATATAAAACAAATCATAAAACTCTTATCTTAAATGAATACATAGACCTTTTAAGTATTTATATATATATATTGTATTTAAAACCACCAGAAAAATATAAATGAAGTCGGAAGGTAAACACCGATTGTGATACAGATCTACGCAACCCGCTACTGCAATGTGTAAAGAACAATGATTGACATTGACAATTTTGACATACAGCACTAGAGCTGCCAGATTTATAATATGAAGTTGCTAGGTAAAATGGTAATAAGTCTACTTTAATCTTCGTTATTCTTTAAGTAATCAATAGGCATAACCCTTTTCAATTTTATACAATGTTTTTTTTTTACGATAAAAGTAAAAATAAAATATTTATTAGAGACTTAGAATATATCTACTTACATATAAGCTAAATCTATATGTTTAATTCGTGTACATGGCGATATTGCTACCAAATTAATTCTCTTTGGTAGCAATATTGCCATGTACACGAATTAGTAGAAAACTTAGACCGTGAAAGTCTTATTTACTGACTGTTTACATACAATGTACATAGCTGGTGTGCACAAAAGTGTACAAAAACATTTAGAGCTAAAGTACGTTAGTTGTGCTCTGGTATAAAATAACAGGAAATATATATTCCAAAAGCAACAACAACTTTTTTCTTTCCTTGCGGGTTTTTCGTGGCTGAGGGCGCGCGCATCGTAAAAATTTAATCTCGTAATTTTTCCCTAACACGTGAAAAGAAGTATAATTTCAAAAAAAAAATTCCAATCTTCTAATAATTTTGTAAATCTACAATGTCTCTTAAATTTCATATGGTAACCCTGTATAGGAGTGACGTGAATGTTATATTTTCGGTGTTTTCATTTTTGTGTATAGTTTTGTACGATACTATTAGAGGTTTTTGTTTCTTGTTTTCATTTTCTCTTATTAAAAACGATGGAAGAATTCGTCGAAGTCAATCAAATATCGGATTTTATATCTTATCTTCGTAGCGTGAGTATTATATACAATGTCGAACTTAAATATTTTAAAATATCTACAATATATACAATACGATATAATACCTACCATACTTTTAGACGATTATTATTCTGTTTATTATTATGATAATGGATTCGTATAAGGATATAAATGGGTATAAAGTCGAATGTATATATATATTGCTTATAGCTATTTATTGTAGATGTATTATGAGATTTGTATTTGCCGGCCGTGAATATATTATTCGTAACAATTTAGATCTGATAGTATAATAATTTGTTTATACATAGAGACGGTCTAACTAACATTCTCGGTATGAGTAGAATCGTGTCTAGAATTATCTTTATTTATAAGTAATGATTTATGTTGATAGTCTGTGTGCTCATGTTAAATATGAAGATTATCTTCTAGTATCTCATGTTTACAGGTTCTATTTTACAGACTACATATCTGTCAATAATTTCTTTTGTCAAAGTAAACCAGAATACTATAAACATAAGAATCTCTTGAAAGTGTATGATACAAAGTAACTATAATAAAGCAACATTCAATTATTTTTTTACTTGTATAAAATACAAGGGTGTTTATTTAGCAGCCCAGAGTTTGAGGCTTATAAATAGAGTTTGATAATCTTTTTGGCCATTCTGAATATAGGTGTAAGTTCAGGTTTTTGAGAGTGGAGGGTTTAATATAAAATAAAATGAAGATATAATTATAGGAATCTAAAATTGGCATTCATTTTTCCTTGATGTTATATATATACCTTTTTATACCAAAATTTGTTTTCCACACATATATCTTCATAGTGATTAAAATTTTTGTCGGGGACTGTAATTATGTTATTGTTTTGTTTTATACATATGTATATACAATATACCTGACCTTAAAAACAAACGTCCAGGTGATTTATTTAAAATATTGTATGGATTTAGGTTTTAGTAATCTATATATATTTTTTCAATTAATGGTGCCATTTTGTTATTGAGCAAAGAGTTCTTGCTCAATTCTTATATAAAATGGATTTGTATGTTAGAATGTGGTTACATGTATGCTGGATATTAAATGTCCATACTTATATATACAGGCTGAATGCTTAGACAGTAGCAATATTTATGGAGAATACTCTGCACTTGATTCTCATTCTAAATCAATTAAAAAAATAGATGCTTAATGTTTGGCTTAATTGTCTAGAAAAATATAAATGTTATACAAAATCCTCTATGCATTTATGTTGAAGCACAGTATCTATGACCGTCAGGAGACTTTCACTTGAAAGGTAACATGGAAACATCAGGAACAAACAAAAGAGTGTATTTTCCGTTTTATTATCTAAAGTTATTAACTCCGGGTCGCCCATTGTAGCTTAAGACAGTGGTTATGGCACCTAGGTATATTAAAATTATTTTTATATTTTTGAAAGTCTTAGAACAAACTGTAACTTAGGTTTTCTTGGTTGTTTATCAGTATTTATTTTGATATTATTATTTTATATGTTAAATGTGACCATGAAGTGTAATATCCTAGAATACTGCTAGTGTTTAACCTTTCACCTGGTATATGTATTTTAAATATGTCTAGTTTGTAAACTAATTGCAATATATTGTGCCATTTTATTTAAATATTCAATACATATTGTTTGTATGCTTAATATTCACTGAACAATCAAGATTAAAACTTATATGGTGGTAGTAGTAACTTGATGGTGGTAGAGCCAAGCTGAAGCTATTATTGATTTCAGCATGAATAGGTTGGCTCGTCCGGGGTTGTACCACCCTCTCAGAGAAAACTGATGTGAAGTTAGAGCACTTGAACTGTTGCGTTTCGTTCAGTCAGTGAGAGCGTCCGATACCCACCTCACTCTCCCCATCCCATTCCCCTCATCCCATTCCCCCCTCCCCAAACACAGGCCGGCAACGCACTTGCGACTCCCCTGGTGTTGCTAGTGCCTATGGACGGCGGTCATCATTTACCATTAGATGACACGCCTGTTCGTTTGCCGCCAATAAAATAAAAAGTATATATTTACAAGTACTAGAAACTGGCAGAGTCAGTAATATTCATCTTCTCATTAACATTTTATGACAAAACTAATTAATGTTTTGACCAGACACATTCCACTCATAGTAGTTATCTTGTTAAAATTGGGTTAGATTACAAAATATTGCATGAATCTTGATTATTACGTCTTTAACAACAGTATTTTAAAAAAGATAGCACTGTCTGTTTTTTTTTAGATAGGTTTGTCATTGTTTTTAATTAAATTATCTAAATATATAAAGAATGAAAATACAGTTCTTTTGAGTTTTGATCAAGTCAAAACTACTAATAGTATCAGCACAGGACTTGACCGTCCCATGCGGAATTATTCATGGCTCTATTTTGATTCCATTGAAACGTCAGTTTTTTTTAATTTGAAGGTTATTTAATTAATGCCCTACAAAGCAAGTGTGTATCAGCTGGGCTTGTAATATGCAATGATAAACTTTATTCCATCGTTAATATTTTCTATATTTAGTATTAATTCTAATAATGATACTTGCATTTAGTTATTTTATTAAATGTATTTACGTTCATAGTGTAAGTATTTATGGTTGATTTTTTTTAAATATTTGCTGTAGCTACTTAATTCATTTCAAAGCTCAAATTGCTCTATTCTTTGATTTCAGCACCTTGTATATTAGTGCTTGTTTCCTTGACTATAAAAACAATTCTCCCTTGTTTAGACTTTTTTAATATTATGTTTACTGTCAATTAGTAATATTATTATTTATTTGTCAAAGGATATTGATTTGGTATCCCAAGTATCTAACCCTGTAACTATTCTTCGCTTTATACCTCGATACTTGTAGGGTAATAATAATATTTATGGATTATTTTCATAATATTAATTAAGGTTTTAGAAAAGTTTCCTTTTGTATGCAAACCCATCAGCTGTAATGAGCTGAGATTTTCCACGGGACTATGGTGTTGGGTTCTCCTATAGGGGACTGAACAGGTTTTATTAATTATTTAGCACAACAAGGTATAAAAATACTCACAAACACTGTTAAATAATAACACACCACGCTGACTTCTTACTTAAAAGCTGTAATACGCAGCTGCATACAGTATACAATAGTATTAGCTCACGTACTTTTTACATATACTAACACACGTTAAATGCTCAAATACAAGCAAGTATTATACAGTGTGCAATATAATGGTGCTGCTAATGGTGGTAGAGCCACGCTGAAACTATTACTGGTTTCAGCATGAATGGGTCGGCTCGCACGGGGTAGTATCACCCTCTCATAGAAAACCAACGTGAAGTAACAGTGCTTGCATTGTTGCGTTTCGTTCTGTCAGTGAGAGCGCAGGAGGCCCACCTCTCCTCCCCTCTCCTCTCTCCTCTCCCTCTCGCTCCCCTAACCCTTCCCCCCAAAGGGTGGCAACGCACTTGCGACTCCTTTGGTGTTGTTAGTGTCCATGGACGGAGGTGATCACTTAATTTCAGGTGTCCCGTCTGTTCGTTTGCCACCTATAACATAAAAAAAAATAAAAATACGTACACACCGAAATTTACTCTCTCGCTCTGGCTCACTAATATTTGTATTTGTGTCTCTTACCTGACGTGTTTTCCGTTGCATCCGTTTTGGAATCACAACGATTCTAAAGAAGTTTCACTTAAAAAATTAGCACTCTTTACTGTTATATTGTTACAGATTGAATGGCGTGATCCGTGGCTCATCGCCCTCCTATCTTTTCACATTATAGTTACATTCACTTGCTTTTCAACTAGGAATTATGGAAATTTTCAAGTTGTATTGTTTATGATACTATGTAAGTACATATCGTCTTCTATATCTATACATATAATAAGAATGTAAATATAAAGTGTACGTACTTTTTAGATTTTCGTAAAAAAAAATTGTAGCAGGCGTCTAAGAATAAGTAATAAAATACATTTAAATCATTTTTAGAATTGTCTGTCTGTATGTTTGTATGAAGACACTTCTTCTTACCCTTATCCCACATAAGTAGGGTCGGTACAACATGTTTCTCATGTTGTGGTATATGATTTGGCTTAATTTTACGATCGGCCGCCTGCCTGACATCAACCCTCCTTGTGATTATTTTGTTGTACCACTGTATTTATGATTATTATTATATAGTTACGAAGTCTGATGGGCTTTTTTAGCCTTACAATTGTTCGTTCCGGTTAAAAACGAAGTTCTTGATGATTGTGGTTTGCTTGTTATATTGCCATTTTTATGTAACGGAAAACTATCCAACTTTAGACTATTCCCGAGGACTGCATTTTCTTGTTTTTTTTTTCAGGGTTCGTGGTTTCCGAGTTTTCTCACTAATAGTAATACAATATTAGATATAATAAACCATTATAAAATATAAAATAGGAAAACTATAATAGAAAAATAAATGCAAATAAAATGACATGTCATGTCATGTATGAACACACATCACTGCTAAAAAACCCTCACAAAAAACATCATAAAACATATCCTCGAGAATAATTTAGTCTTTGTTTCATTAAAATCGTTTCACTCTATCAAAAGTTATTGGAATTTTAATGAGGACGCGACTTAGGAGAGAAAAGTAGATAAGTAAATGGAATTAATACATTCACTTGATTTTATTATTCACTAGGTTTTTTTTACATTAGGTTCCACGCGGACGGAGTCGCGGGCATATTTAGTCTAGAATAAAACTCATATTTTTTTTGACAAAAGTAACAGAGCTTTTATTTTACAGTACTACTGGTGTATTTTTCCGAGAACATAAACGAAGTTGCCGCCAGGAATTGGGCGTTATTCTCAAGACAACAGTATTTCGACAGCAAAGGACTCTTTATATCTGTGGTGTTTTCAATCCCTATATTACTGAACTGCATGATAATGGTGGTAAGTACATTCGATATAATTTCTACTTACTGATAAGTTTTATTTCATAATCCATACGTTAATGCATGTGGTGCAATGTTTACTGACATTCGCTTGTCATTAATAATTATCGTGTACGCATTCTTTAAGTATTATCACTATATTATAGAACAGAGTCTCTGGCACGTTTATCTGTCTGTTCGCGATAAACTCAAACAATACTTAACGGATTTTCATTCGAGTTTCACCAATCGATAAAGTGATTAATGAGGAAGGTTCAGGTATATAATTTGTCAAGGTTTTTTTTATTATCAGGCCGGAACAACGTCCGCTGGGCCCGCTAGCCAATGATATCAGTCGTTAGAATCTTTTTAATAACATAATGATTAAAATAGTTTAAAAAATCAATCACTGTTTAACCTTGCAGGTAATCGTGTCACAATAAATCATATTATCCAATCAAAATCATAAAAAACAAACACTAATAGGATTTCTTATCTGAATATAATATTATCTTTTTTGGGCTAATTGTTTGCATGTGATATCATTAAATAGTATAAAACAAAGTCCCCTACCGCGTCTGTCTGTCTGTCTGTCTGTTCGCGATAAACTCAAAAACTACTGAACGGATTTTCATGCTGTTTTCACCAGTCGATAAAGTGATTCACAGGGAAGGATTTAGTATATAATTTGTCAAGGATTTTTTAATAATCAGGGCGGGACAACGTTTGCCGGGCCGGCTAGTCTAAATATATATAAATCCAGTGTCTTGTTGTTTGTCCTCGATGAATTCCGAAACTACTCAACCGACCGTCATGAAAGTCGGCATTTATATATAATCTGGTCCAATTTGAGAGATAGGAGTTCATTTGTATTTCTTTTTCAAATCCAGTTTATTTTTTATGGTGTACGCATTCTATTCAATTCAACATGACGTAATATCTGAGCCACAGCAACGTGTGGATGCAGCGGCAAGTTTGTACCTATATAACTAGGTTCTTCGTCCGCGTGGAACAGTGGATCAAGCCAACCTCACCTGCACGTGGTGCACCCAGCTGAATAACGAACGAGGCAATGGCGAAAGCGCGGTGGTAGGGCTTCACAGCCTGACTGGGTCGCAACCACCATGTATATGGCGAAAAAGCCCGTCATAGTGATTCGCTTCTGCGGGTCATGTTTCGGGATCAGCCTGTGCATATCCAGCTTTTTGCAGGCCGGAATGATAGTGGCGACCGGCGATGAATAGTGTGTCACTCGGTGGTCGCCATTGTTTTTGGATTGTACTGTGCTTACCATCAGGCATGGTGCAGTAATCTTGCCGTGCTACAAAAAAAAACAGTTACTTTGAGCTAACGCTAACTTTATCTCGCGACTTCATTTACGTAGAAGGTGAAAAGACTTTTAAATAATACTTACGTTAACCCCGATTTTGAAACATTCTTCATAGGTGCACCGCTCCTATTGGTCTTAGCGTGATGATATATCTATAGCCTTCCCTGATAGGTGAGCTATCTAACACTGAGAGAATTTTTTCAAATCGGACCAGTAGTACCTGAGATTAGCGATGTTAAACAAAACTTTTCAGCTTTATAATATTAGAATAGATTTAATGTTTTTGTTGCAATTTTTTTTTGCGTGTTGGTACGGACTTTGCAGAAAATTCGTTCGTAAAAAAGTTGCTAAAACTAGTTTGTTGTTGTATCCTTGTAGCTATGTAAAGATGTAGTGATTGACTTGTTTAGACGGAAGGTATGTATGTATTGCATCGATTTCCTAATAAACACGTGTGATTTTCATTCTGTGCTTTTAATGCACGTTTTTAAACGTTCAGAAATCTCCCATACTATTCTTATACGACATATCGTCCTATATGTTTTTCATTTCCATAGTCCGTGGACTTAAAAGGGTTTTATACGTTTGTACTCGGATAATAAAATCTGACCACATGTTTTTAGTTTTAATAGTTTTTTTAAATTATTAATTAATTTATTTATTATATTACTCCTATACTTGCCTTCCTAGGCTAATGCGCAAAGTAGAGATTTGAACTTTGTAGCGGTGACCTTGCATCGTTTTCTGTATTGCAGTCGGACCGGTTTAAGTTGTTTCTATCGATCAATGGCACGTGGAAGGTCGTTCCGTTAATGTGATTAAAAAAATAGGGTTTGTCGTAAAAACACACGATATAAGTGAAACGCATGTATTACAGGGAAACATTTTAATTTAAAAAATACAACAGAAAGCAAACGTCACGCAGTGTTCCGATCCAAGTACCTACTGACCGCACTCGAAGTTGCTTAACTTCGGTGAACGGACGCGAACCTATGTGCTCAACACATTACCTGACACAGTGTTTACCCCCAGCACTATTCGTCATACAAAAAGGTCGCGCATTAGAATTTCAAGTTCTCACGTAAGAAGTTCTGATATTTTTATTCTACTATTCGGGGCAGAGACAAATCCAACAAATTATAAAAATAGGTCCTGCCGTTTTTGAGTTACAAATGGTGTAACTAAACCAACTTTGTTTTATATTATACAGATTAGGTTAAATAGACAGTGTCTACTGCCCAAATAGAATCGGCTGAGTGCCTTAAGCGCTCACCTTAGTAGTCCGGTGAAGCTGTTAAGACTCAGCTGTTAAGACTGGCAAGAGCCAGGTCAATAGCGTAGTCAGTTCGAGAGAAAATAAATAAATACAGTCTACATATGCGCAAAAGGTTTAGAACCACTGTATTATTCTGATTCAATTGTATTCAGCGGAGTTCGCGGACCCATATTATATGTATATGTATGCACTGGTAAAGTTGATGGCCTTGCGGCTAATTATAATGCTGTGTCATCATCGTCCGAGTAATGTAGGTAAAGATCTATTCAATACAAAATATGTAATAATGTTAGTTGCGACGTAATTGAATTTAAACTTCCTGCTAATCTATACATATAATAAAAATGAAAATATGACGTGTCTGTTTTTAGATTTTTGTAAAAAAAAATGCTGTAGGTGTCTACAAATAAGTAACAGAATATATTTAAATCAATTTTGGAAATGTTTGCCTGTCTGTCTGTTTGTTTGAACACGCATCACTTGCTAAATTACTGCGTTCATGACAAAAATTGTCAAGAAAATCATAAAGTATATCATCGAATAACAATTATTCTTTGTGTCATTAAAGTGGGTCCGGTCTATCAAAAGTTATTGTAATTTTAATGGTGACGCGACTGAAGTACGAGAGAAAACTAGATAAATAAATGGACCTAATACACTTAGATAACTTTATTAGTCCCTACTTTTTTTACATAAGGTTCCACTCGGTTAGATGTATAAGTATATGTATATAACTATATTAGGGTGTTTTTTTTTAAAACATTCTTTTTTTTCGGTCCCTAAGCAAATTTTTGTTGGAAATATGTAAAAACAATACCTGAAAATTTGTACCATTCATATTAATTGTAAGTATTCTCTCAGTTTTTTTTTAATGTCATAGGTGGCAAACGGACAGGTGGGTCACCTGATGTTAAGTGATCACCACCGTCCATGGACACTAACAACACCAGAGGTGTCGCAAGTGTGTTACCACCCTTTTGGGGGAAGTGTTAGGAGAGGAGAGCACTGTTACTTCACGTCGGTTTTCTGTGAGAGGGTGGTACTACCCCGGGCGAGCCGACCCATTCATGCTAAAATAGTTTCAGCGTGGCTCTACCACTACTGGCGTGACTCTACCACTACTGGCGTGACTCTACCATTACTACTGGTAACCTACGTATAATAATTACAATACAACCTACCAATACTGTTTGATAGATTAGTGTCGGTACACCTCAGGTGTCAGGTCTGCTAGATTATATTTTACTGTTATTGAGTTTGCAACTTGTATTTGGTCACGGCTTCGCTCGCACAAATGTAGTTTTGAACTGTTGCTAGGGAAAAGTACTTTTTTCTGCATGGGAATTACCCAATGTTTTTATGTACCCCTGAAAAGTAACAAATTATCATTATCATCGGTTGAGTAGCGTGAGAATTTATAAAGTTAGTTAGGATTTAAAACGGACGTAGACGCGAGCGGTTTCTGGTAATAATATATGGTTTGCAATTTTTTTTAATAATTTATAGTTTTTAACGTTTCACAATGATCGCACCTGTTGTTAAATGGCGATGAGATCTAAGATGGTAATGAAAGGGTCAGGTGTGCTGACATGGTTCTTTTCGCGGACGACACTTCAATTATATTTAAGGTAAAAAGAATAGATTCAGAGCTTAGTTATCTAAATAATACTTTAAATAAAATTTCCGACTGGTTTGCGTTAAATAATCTATTGCTTAATGCCAACAAAACAAAATGTATAAGATTTACCTTGCCTAATGTTCGGTTTACTAATAGTAGAATCGAGATCGATGGGAATCTAGTAGGCTTAGTTGACGATACTGTGTTCTTGGGTATTACACTTGATTCAAAGTTACAATGGGGTCCTCACGTAAAAAAATTGGCGGGAAGACTAAGTTCTGCTGCATTCGCAGTTAGAAAGATTCGCCAGCTAACAGATATTGCCACTGCTAGGATTGTCTACTTCGCTTACTTCCACAGCTTAATGTCTTATGGTATTTTGTTGTGGGGTACAGCAGCTGAGGTGGACACCATATTCCTATTACAAAAACGAGCAGTTCGAGCAATTTATAATATGAGGCCTCGCGAATCATTAAAGACTAAGTTTCAGGAATTCGGTATCTTAACTCTGCCCTCCCAATATATTCTAGATAATTTAATGTATGTCCGCAAAAATTCAGATATGTTGGATCTAGTAAAAGACCAGCATAATTTAAATACTAGAAACAGCAACAAATTGGTCATTCCATGCTTCAGGCTCACTAAATCCAAAAACAGTTTTTTAGGTAATAGTGTTAAGTTTTATAATAAAGTCCCAAAACACATTACCGATTTGCCTGATAGTGAGTTCAAGAACCATGTCAAGCGGGTTTTAATATCTAAAGGCTATTATAGGGTGGATCAATACGTGAATGATTGTGACGTCTGGAAATGACGCCCCTCTCTGTGCATCCACTAATAACGAATGTGAATATTTATATTACTATAGAAATATATGACATGAAAAAATAAACCAGATCGAGTTTCTTGCCGGTTCTTCTCGATGACTGGGCTGTTTTCCGAACCGGTAGTAGCTTTGACGTTCATAAGCGCCTTCTAAGGGCCTAAATTGAATAAATGATATTTTGATTTTGATTTTGAGGTCCTCAGTTGTAGCTGCCGAAAAACGCCAATAAGTACTGCGACAGATTTTCAATTGGAGGGTGGCAGTTAGCCAGTCGGAATTAGAAAAAGCCCTACTACCACAGTGCAAAATTCAATTCAGTACCGTAAATGTTTTTTCTTTGACAACCAATGTTCTTGTTACTGCCATAATTGTCGAGTAGGTAATCTATACTAATATTATAAAGAGGTAAAGTTTGTAAGTTTATGACGTTGTTGTTGTTGTTGTAAACCGATTTTGTAAACTCTTTTATCAATAGAAAGCCCCGTTATTTGTAAGTGTCATAGGCTATATATCATCACGCTAAGACCAATAGGAGCGGAGCAACAATGAAAAATGTTTCAAAATCGGGGCTTTTTTTCCTTTTGAGAAATTCCGCTGCATCTTAGCCCAAAATAACTATTCCACGCGTACGAAGTCGCGGGCGGAAGCTATTAACTAATTATATTATCTATACTAATATTATAAAGAGGTAAAGTTTGTGAGGTTGTAGGGGTTAATATCTGGGGAGTCGGAGAAGAAATGGTCGAACGAAAACGTTTCTTACGAACGATGAGAGATATATGATTGAGTTCTAGAAAAAAGTTGTAGCTTGATAAATCCTTTTACCGCCCAAATAAGTGGGCACGGGTCGACTAGGGATATTATAATCTTGCGATCATTCCAATGAACTAACAAAATGGTGACACTGTTGTTAGAACTTTACAGGGAGTTTTTGTGACAAACCAGAATCCATGCTCCGTGGTACTATTTCCCATCCAGTGCACAATAACCAACTATACTAAAACGCCACCAATATTACAAAATTTATAGCCAAATATTACGAGATTATGAATTAAATATAAAATCCACTACACGACCTAAGAATCCGCCAAAAAGTCCCGTTTTATATTTTTTAATCATACTTTTAAAATACCACCTCCTTTCTTAAATATGTCACAAGAGCTAATAATAAAAATAGCTAAATATAGGTTCCCAGATGGCTAATTACGACAACGTATTAGCCATAAAGTAGGCTTAAATGTAGTTTCATCGGAAGAATTTAGCATTACGCGTGCATACAAAGGTGGTGTAATTAGAAGGCAGGTAAGTTAAGAGCTGATTATAATCGTGAATATTTTAAATTAATGTGACCATGAATTTTGTTTTTATTATTAATCACTAGTCAATTTTCGGAAGCTACATTCATATTCAATGCTATCTGATTGCTTCCTGACATCGTTCACACCTAAGATTTTAGATTGTTACAGAGGCCTTAAGATTTTTTTAAATCACAGACGAACGTTTCAATTTTGATGACTGACAGAACTAGAATCAAAGATCTGCTATATAGTGTCATATCTCTGCGTCATGCTTTAAATCCAGCGGGTATATAAATAAAATACTATAAAAACGTCTGCCAGTATGTCCACTTGAAATTATAACATAAAATTTAATATTAATACAATACTACCTAGCGCCATCTAGTGGCGAGTTATAAGTATAGGAGTTTATAGATTTCGAAACATGCTTTTTTTATAAATACATATCGACGGCTAAGAACCAATAATGTCTATTGTATTTACAATCTTACGCAAATGCTAGGACATATATCGTATTTCAGCATTTTTTTTCTAATTTTAAAGATGTAAACATTTCAAGTATCTTCTATTCAAAGCAGAGAAATGTTTTTTTTTTATTTCCTGTAAAATTAACTTTATTGAGATAGACACTATTGATTATTAACCACCGATATGCGAGATACGATAATGGTCGAAATTTGACCATAATAAGTGGCACAAGGGTTTTCTTTGCGTGTTATTGTTTGGATATTAATATCTGTATATATTTTTGTTCTGTTTTTTTCTAAGTGTACAAAGTATATGTATACGAATTAGTACATTTTGGATTAAGTAGCGTGAAGTATGACGAATAGATATCGACAAATAATGATCTTTTGACTCGTTAATAGTATGAAAAAAAAGGTTTTTATTTCCAATTTAGGAAGTAGAACTTCTTATAGCAAGGCTTTGATAATTTGATCCGCAACGTTTTTTGTGTAACTAAAAGTAGTAGGTGTAAACACTGTGTCGAGTAGAGTGGGAGCCGTGTCTCGCCTCTGGGTATTGGAGCATAGTGAGACATACGCTCTTCTGGCTTTATTTCTTTCCTGTTGTGCGTGGTTGCATGTACTGCGTTCAGGTGGCGTGGCGATCACTGAACACCATCTATATTATTCAAAATGATGAATAATTAAAATATTTTCCTGTAATACAAAAGTTTCACTTATATCGTGTGTCCTTACCACACACCCTTTGGTTTTATCGATAACACAAAAAATGGTCGATAGGTTTATAACAAAAAAAAAACATGAAAATCGGTTGACAAACAAAGGCGACAATTGTACAGAACTGTTCTCTATATGCCTATTTGTATTAAATAGATAGGAAATATTAAAAACTGAAATTTGAAATGTGTTAAAATAATACATATGTTTAATTTAACTTTTCAATTTCCTTTGTATATAAAACGAAAACACGTGATCTCCCAAAAACAACGTTGACGTAGAGTACTATAATTATAATGTTGTTTACGTCATTGTCCGCATAAATAAATGGGACTGCGAGTTAGTAATATATATATTGAAGTAAATATGCAGTATTGATAAATTTTGTCATGTATCGTTATGTATAGATTTTATCAATCTTTTTTGGCCTCTGAATGTAATTATAAGTTACAGTTTGCTCGTAATATGATCAAGAGCTTAATACATAACAGAGTTAAAATGCTATTATATGAATCAATGTTATACATATAATTTAATACGTAGTTATACGTAAACAAGCCGGACCGGCGGACGATGTACCGCTCCGATAATAAAAAAAAATCCTTGACAAATTATACACCTAAACCTTCCTCATGAGTCACTTTATCTACTGGTGAAAACTGCATGAAAATCCGTTCAGTAGTTTTTGAGTTTATAGCGAACAAACAGACGTAGCAGACGACTTGTTTTATACTATGTATAGCGGTCAAGAAGTTTGGCGCGGTGTTAACAACCTTATTCCGAGATGTCACGAATTTTTATTCTATGCTTTCAAACTGTTAGAATATGAGATGAAAATATGTCAAACTAGTTGACCCGCAGAACTTCGTCTGTGACAATTTATTACCGGTTCCAATTTAATTTCTAAACGCGAAAAAACCTAGATCACGATTGTAGCGACACTTACCCGTTCCAATTGTGAATCCAAACTATCCTATATATATATATATATTGGCAAGAAATGCCTTCCCGATATCCACTGGGTGGCTTCTGTGGCGCTCACCTCCACGCCCCATTTACTATCCTCTCAACAACGCGATAATTTTACCGGCTTATACTTTTGTTGTTATTGTCTTCTAACTTCGTCAATTAACATGTTGTGAAAATTAAACTTTATCTCCATGCCAATTTAAATTTGGTATTTACTTGAAGCCTATATCGATTATATTGATAACAAAAAACATTTATATATACATATATAGATTTTGGGCCAGGAAGCATCTCGGGCATCCCCAGAACACCCTACAAAATTATTATCACAATCTAATCAGTAGTTTCGGCATTGAGGACAAACATACAAACATTGATTTTTATACATAAAGATTAAAATTAATGCGTAGAGAATACCACTATTACTCTTACGTGTCAAGGTTTAAAAGATATAAAGATTTTTTATAATCTCGCATTTAAAATATGTTATAGGTCTTTTAATAGCTTGAGATTAAGTGGGTCATCGGTAGCATATTCTTTTGGTGTTAGCATTTGTACACATTCTCATCCGATTTTAAATTAACATGTCGTCTAAAATGGTAAATTGGTAATAACTAAGCCACTAACGGCACTAACAGCTTATACATTTTGTAACGTAGTTTTGAATGATTACCCGCGACACAGGATTCAGTTGCTAGTGCGGGAATCTACAGTTATTTGTATGCCATGTAACATCATTTTGTTAAATAAATACTTTTTGTTTTGTTGTTTGTTTTTTTTTTGGTATTGTAAATTTCAAACCTTAAGAAATCCAAAGTTCTATACATTTTCCACAATCACTGGTGCTGTACAAGAACACCTCTCAAATTCAGATTCTTGCGACGTTGTCCGATATTCTTACCAATTTAAATTAGTAAATGTACGTGAAATCTAAAAAAAAAGTCTAGGCCGTCATAATCACTGCCGACAGAAGTGAAAACTCAAAACAATGCAATAACTGTGGCCTCTTTTGAGTTTTTCAATAAATTATAGTATTCATTATTTACATTTCATAATTTTTATACCTGTTGAAATCAATAACGTTAGCCTGGTTTTCATATCAATTGTCACTCCGAACAATATTTATATATATCCTATAGACATATACAGTTTCTTCATTAATCAAACATATGCTCGGTCACGCTTTACTACCTTGTCAAGACGCGAAATCATAACTTTATCTCCTGTCAAAAATACCGCTGAACGCGCCTAAGGAAGTGTTCACTTCAAAAATCGTTGGGCTCCAATCTATCACCAGGCTATTTTCACTCCTCAGAATCGGATTTGTATGGAAAAGGCTCGTCTTGTTTTGGTTATCAATCAACTTACTAGATGGCACTGTTATATAATTTTTTTGACAAGTATGATAACAAAATATGGTCGATGACATTTAATTTTGACATTTCAAACTAACAACTTTCAAATATTTATTTTCAATCTCTTTGTTTACGTATCTGTTACGAGAGTGTGCTCCCTTAAATTTTCTTGCCTCCTACAAACAATTTTATCTATCTCCAGATCTACTTATAAACGTTGACTCCTGCATATACATACTTGGATTTAGATTTGCCTTACGATGAATATATTCATTACAAATAAAAATGACCAAACACTTGTATACGATTTACGCAGTACCGCTGTATGCATGTATACATAGCTATAAATGTACATTTATAACCAACAGATATTCGTTCGAAAGTTGTATTATAGAGGCACTGATTGGAAAGAACGAGTGCGACCTCTATTTATATAACGTACTCTGTGTCTACCACCTTTACAGTATAGAAAAGAAAGTAATATTATCAAAACATTACTTTCAGGGATCATGGCTATATCAGTCAACTCAGCTGATGACAAATTTGAAGAAGGCACAACTGCGGCAACGTTTCAAAGAGATGAATATGCACAAAGAACACCAGCAACATTTAAAAGCGGACTAAATCGACAATCGAATTAATTAATTCAGGTACCGAGGAACTGTTTATTTTTGCTATCACTGTGATGGAAGGACAACGATGAATCTAATTTTAGATGTACAACGCAACGGTTTTATAGTATGCTTTATGTCGTCAACGAGTTATTTTTTTTATAAGGGATGCACCGAAGGTCGGCAGTTTTTAGGGCCGAAACTCGAAACCGCGACGTGACGCCGAAAACTTCGAAAGTCGTTCCCGTGCTGTTAAACAATATTTAACAACAATAAAAGTGCAATACTCTTTACGAGCAATGTTATTGATGTACAAATCTTCTATTTTAACGAGACAACGCGTCTAGGACAGTTCCTAATACTTGAATGAATGCTGTAATTAAATTAACGCAATACGCAATGTGAAGTCGCTGCGTTGTATCACATTTTTTAAAGTGAAACTTTGTTCCATCGCCTCAAATTTTTTCATGTATTTATCACATGTCGCATTAAAAACGACGGGCGGAGTAGGGGTAAAATGGAAGGCGTTCGGCAGCAGCCAATCCCCATAATGCGTGTCATCTACATGATTGTATTTATTATGTATTCCCTACTCTCATACGCAGATTGAAATTAGAATATGTATCGATTTTCAATTATCATTCCCATTATCCAATTATTAAGTTAAGATTAAAAACGCGATTTAGGGTATCTAACTCGAGTAATTTCCCGAAAATGTTCAGTTAAATGCCTACGATCCGAAAAAACTTTCACTTGCAGCGTGGTTTCATAAAATCACGCAATGTTTTTTTAGTTTACGTTCATACCGAATTTTCGGTTCGGGTAAATTCGATTTTCATCACTGCCGTATTTCGGTAGCCCGAATTTTTGATCATTGAATAGAGATCCATTGAAGATACTTAAAGCCTATATTTTGCCTAATCGGTTGGCATATCCTATAGTAGTAGATAGATGTATTCTTAAACATTGGTGAATATATGTAGATTAGAGGATACAAGAGATCAGAAGCCATTAGTACTTATTGTACAGAACACATTCACAATATGGCAATCTATGCCTTCACTGTCAATTGTTATCAAGCTTAGGAATTATAAATATAATATATTTTAAACAAATAATTATAAATATGTAATTTAGGATCATTGCACGATGACGCGCCTGATTATAAATTATTTTTTGGTGCCATTTTCAAAGAACCAATTATAACACGGTATTCTTTCTTCGCGAGTCCACAAAAATCCTAATTTTTCCACTTAAAATTGCACTTCTTTGTTTAAATATTTCGTTTCTATTAAACTTGTCGGATAAATATTCTATAGTGCTAATTTATAAAAGTAGAGAGTAAACAAATTAGTGAAATAGAACACATTCTTACTTTTTCACAGTGGTTAATAAATCGAGCGCAAAATGTAACTGCATTGTAAGAAAATGTATATATAAATATTTGAACCGAATATTCGGCCAAATTAAACACAAACCCGAACATTTATTGGTAGCATTTCTAATTTATATTATCGATATATTGTTTTCGATGTTGGTTAAAGTGATTTGCTTGCAAATATTTGAATCGAATGTTTGATCAAATTAAACATAAACCCGAACGTATATAGAGAGCATTTGTTATTTATCATCGGTATATTATATTTGATAATGGTTACAGGAATAGGAATTTGCGTCTGTAGCAAATGTTTGAACCGAATGTTTAGGCAAATGCAATACAAATTTGGTCCTACATTCGCAATATTTATTTTAACATAATGACGTCATCATTGTTATCATATGTTTTCATACATAATATTAGCACCATTTGTCTTTATAATATTGCATTTAGATATATGGATCTTTGAATTGGTTACGTAATTACTTGAGTTTGCCTGCGTGGTCTAACAATTTGGTTTCCATGGTGACGGTAAAGGGACAGATAAATCAAACAATAAAATTTAACTGAAAATATGTAAGAGGAGCGTTGACATATAAAAACCCAAAAGACACACAGTCTCGAATAAAAATAGCGCTCAAAACCGGCCGCAAAAAATCCCCAATATAGGTACATACGTAGTTATACGATAAACTTATGATTTTGCAAATTCAACCTTACCTGAACGATTGCAAGTTGTTTGTACAAGGATGCAAGAGACGCGAGACATGCATAATGCACTCATTTTTGTGTGCCGGCTATGAGACGGTAAGTGTGCATCTTGAGTTTTTGTATATCAATGAGAAGGAGCCTTTAAGTACGCATCTGTCGGCAGAAAAATCGTGAAATTCATGAAACGTTGAATTAATTAATAAGAAACGTAAACTTATTCAATTATGTAATTAAAAAAAAAACAATGAAAACGTATAACAATAAGTCGTTACAATTGGCCTCGAATAAAAATATGTCTAAATAAGTACTAAAATGACATACTTGAAATCATTGTATTTTTTTTTCGAACTGAATACTCTATTGACCTTGCTAGGTCTTAACAGCTTCACCGAACTACCTATTTAACTAAGTACTTAGTACTTGAAGATGAGAAATCTGTTATTTGAAGTTGACTATATATTTTATTATGAACTGGATTATTTTAATAGACATATTTTTCAAATTTTTTTTTTGCAGGAATGAGTTTTGACAGATGCATTTTTTGAGTAAAAATAAAGTATTACATGTAACAAAATGATATAAAAGGAAAGAATTAAAATGTTGATGTTACATTGTACATATAAAAATGTTTAAGGCAGAGTTTGCACGTCATAAAATACGAGGAAAGCCGGTCATCACACTTCTGGTATAATTAAATTGTTATGGGATTTACAACTTCATCGTATGTAATTATAAGATTTAGCTACTAATGGTTTATACACACGTAACCGTGTTTAGTTGTTAGTGATGTGTCGAGTGTCGATTGTTTTTGCTACTTAATACTTTAATAAACTTTAAAATAAATACTCGAATAATATTCGAGTATTTGTAATGGTATTAGCGATGAAATTCGACGAGATATCAATAGAAAATGCGAAATTCATCGGGAAATCGTCAAATAAAACCGAATATTTTTTCAAAAATGGTGTTTTTTCGATTTATATACTAAAATCGTTATAACTTGACCGATATAACGCTGTTATCTGTGCATGGGAGTGTAATATACATGTCAGCTAATCAGAAATTATGTGAGAATGTTTATCAATTAGACTCAAGCGGTTGGACGGATTTTAATTTATTTTGCTGTAAAAATCGATTATGCCCAATGAAACGGGCGGACAAAATACAATTTTATTAATTGACGATAATTGATAATGTTTATATTAAAAATGGACGTCGTATATTAATTAAAAACAATATTCAATAAATAATTGATTTTAATCCGTTATTATGGCGTTGAAGATTTTTAAGTAAAACTTCTTTAGCCGGGACTAGGAGGTAACTGGACGACAATGCAACGGAAGTCCGTTACGGCAATATGGCGGCACGTTTCTGTACCTTCCGGTTTTTAAATGTTTTTGATTTAGTCAATAAATAGTTTATAAACAAGTGATACCAATATTTAAAAAAAATATATATATTATATTATATCAAATAATAATAAAAATCATACAATAGAATTAATTATGTATACATGGGCGCTACCGTGCTGCCATCTGGTTTCAATGTAAGTAAGTAACAAATTAAATAAAAAGCTTCATTATCTGTAGTGCCATCTATCAGCTAATTCGGAACTTAAATAACACAGGAAATATTATTAGCAACTGTTTGTTATAAAGTAAATAAAATATACAAAAGTACGAACTGATTACTATGATAAGTAACGAATTATATTAATTATGATTTAATAGTCGCCATCTGTTATAACGCCAAAGAAGTCTTACTTCAAGGTTATACGCATTCAGTTTTTTTTCTAGTGTTAATTCGTTATTTCCGCTCTTAGTATTTCGGAATAATATATGCGCTTTCTAGAAACATTTATTTAATTAACGATGATCAATTGAAAAAAACGAAACATACATGTTATTAATCATTTTAACAAAGTGTACTAATGTACCAGATATACATAACTTATGTACCACTGATGATACTAAATAATACATTTGAATTTTTCGGTGTCGTTCGCCCACGTTTGTTTTTTACATAATTTATTGGCCATGCAGGCGAAACGAATGATTCACAATAGGATATCTGAGTCGTTACATTAAAGAATGAGCAAAATCCAATTTTAGTCGTTGCCAATATTTCAAAGTTATTTTTCAAGATCTTCAAATTTTGTACATGGGAAATATGAAGACCAATAAAAAAAACTAAAAATCAACACTATATAAAACAACTAGCTGACCCGTGCAACTTCGTCTGCATCGAATCGCTTATGTAATTATTTACGACATCACATTAGAAACCTTAAAAATAACAGTATTTCTCCACTATTTAATGGATGTTATTATATAAAAACATACATATTATATGTTATACATATAAACCTTCCTGTTCAATCACTCCATCTATTTAAAAAAACCGCATCAAAATCCGTTGCGTAGTTTTAAAGATTTAAGCATATATAGGGACAGAGAAAGCGACTTTGTTTTATACTATGTAGTGATTTTGAAATGTAATGCCACATCTGTCTTTATTTATACTTCTTGTTATTTCAGGCGTTTCTTTTACAAAGTGCCTTATACCGTAGTGTGATTGTAATTCGTATTAGGTATATCATGCAAATAGAGTTGAAATATGCAATTTCTCGTATATTATTTCGCTTTACACTGATTGTTTTTTAATTTTACCACGTGACTACGCATTAAATACTATATAGTATATCTTTGTGGACGTTTCGCAAGCACTTGTTCAAATCCCATGGTATAATGAACACCGTGTGTTTTTATATATCAGGTGTATTTTCACTCAACAGATTTATTTATTTTCATTAATATTTTGTGCTTATATGCTGTACTTGTATTTGGGTTTAAAATTTTATTTCATTCCTTTGTTGTTTCTGTTATAACACTCGACATATTCTGTGTGAAATGAAGTGAGTACAAATGTAATATGTATGCATTTCAATTGAGAAGATAATTGTGTGCGCGCCAACTTTATTGGTAAAAATTGTGCTGGTAATAACAAGAAAGTAAAAAAAATGTTTTTATTTTATTGAAAGTACAGAATTTTTTTATAGTAAAATAATTAATGTTACTTTTCAAGATTTTATATGACTTGTCTATGTTGACAGTAGTAAGCTATGTCAATTATGTGCTAACTATATTTGTGAGGTAGTCCGGTGAAGCCTTGCTAGGCCAATAGCGTAGTCAGATCGCAAAAAAAAAAACGATATTTCTGAGTAATAATACAGTTGCCTTTGCATTTAATAAAATTATAAACGGTCATGGATCACAGATTATATACTCTGCACATGTCATAATTTGTCGGTTCGTAATTTTTCTTGTGAATTTGAACGCGTCACGCGAAGTAAAATGGCAGTTTGACAGTTATTTTCTTATTTGAAATGTATATTATAATGAGGCATTTTTATGATAATAATATCGAATACTTTTAAAGCACTTGTAGTTAATTGAATTACTATCAAATATTTACAAATATATTCTGTAAATACACGTGCCTTTTACAAGTTTTTTGTATATATATATATTTTAATTTTACAGTGTGCCATGTGATATAAGTGTAATAGGTGTGAAAAAAATATTTTACAGGAAAACAAAAACCTTTTTTTAACATACAATACTGTAAATGTAAAGAAAATGTTTGAACCTTATTTTTTGAAACTTTAAACTTTCTCTTTTACGTAACATGTAACAAAAAAAAAACCACCATAAAACATAATAACGTGGAATTGCTTATATTACTGTATTCGGATTTGATAATATTTTTTAATCTATGTATTTAAAAATAGTTGCTTGTCATCTGTTACTAAATTTATTATCTGTTGAATAAAGTGTCATTTAGAAACGCCAGGATGTTTTATATTTACATGTTGACATATGCATTAGATAAAAACATGTACTTATGTATAAGATAATAAAGTAATAGGAATTAACAGTGCAATATTAAATCGTTAGAACTGAGCTAGACTTTTATTGTTGTAAAGGGCCGCCCATAAATTACGTCACATAATAATGGATGAGAGGGGCAATGAAATGTGTACATCGTCTAACTAAAGGGCACGGGTCATAAAACTTCGTAATCGCATATAAAGTAAATATTAACACGTTAAATTGTAAAAAATAATAATTAATTAATGATTTTGCGTTAAAAAAATAAGCACTGTTTTAATGTAATAATTCTTATATTTTAAATCGCAAACTATGTGACACCCTCGGAGGGTCACACAAATCAAACCAAAGGCTTTGAGAGGAGAGGTCGTGATTAAAGTCGTTACATTCTTGTGACGTAATTTATGGATGGTCTTCAAATAAGGTAATAATTGCACAATAATTGATTATGATGTAACGATGTAAAAATATCTGTGATATAATCTGATCCAATGTTAAATATCGAATTTTTGGTATGATTCAAGTCATAACATCGTTATATTTCTAACTATCTTCTGCCCGCGACTTCGTCCGCGTGGAATAGTTAATAAGCTAACAGGCATCGGAAGCTATATCCGATATACATGTAAACGTTTGTGAATCATACAATTTTAATTGATGATAAATGAATAACTTACAATAGTTTAACTAGGTCAGATCCGGGATATCGATAACAGTCCAAGCCGAGGTGGGCCGTGAACCCTTGAGCTGCCTAAATAGTTCCCTAAATAAAATCGGCTGATTGCCTTAAACGCTCGCCTTAGTAGTCCGGTGAAGCTGTAAAGACCTTGCCAGGACATTAGCGTAGTCAGATCGAAAAAAATAAATAAAAAAGGAAGCTATGAAAAGGAAAGAACCCGATTTTAAAATATTTTTCATATTGGTCCCTATTGGTCTTAGCGTGATGATATAAAGCCTATAGCCTTCCTCGATAAATGAGCTATCTGAATCTGAATACTGACAGAATTTTTTTTCAAGTCGGACCAGTAGTTCCTGAGATTAGCGCGTTCATGCAAACAAATCTTCAGTTTTATAATATCATCAAGTGTTGTAAATATAATTATTGAAAAAAAAGGAAAATGTAAACAGAGTTTTTATTATGATTGTCCCGATTTATAAATTAAATAGACTTTGTAACAGTTATTAAAGATGCTCTTTAGTGAGGCGATACGTACTTTAATTTTTTTTTTTTTTGTTCGATGGGTTACAATGACTTTGGTTTTATGAATCCTAAATGTGTGCATGATTCATAACTATGTATTTTGAGGAATAGTACAAAATAGGATGGGTCTCTGTAAAAAAAAAAAGATAATGTCTATTAATCCTAATTAATTTTATCGATATTTTATGAAAGTAATGTGCATCACTCGATGCAGGATTTTATTAAAACCGTCGCACCGATACGTCCATATATATATATATCTAATTCGTGTGAAATTGCTGTTAATTCACTAACAGTTAGTTGTAAGTCAACGACGTGACGTTTTTGACAGTTATTCGTTTTTAATCTATGGTTATTTTGAATTTATATATTATAACGATTTACGGTTATGTGTTGCCAGTCTTGCCTACATAATATTGATAAAAAGGCCACAGTAAACGAATGTAACGTTTTTACCATATGCAATCTCTCTTGTTTTTTAAATGTATTATATAATAATAAAATAAAATATACAATAAATAAATCAAAATCACTAAAATATAAGCCTACAGATATTCTCTGTTGTTGTACTGATTTCGGGAAGAGTTATTTTGTGAATAAAAGTTTTGAAAAGCCATAATAACGCCAGTATAAAGTTTTTGTTGGTTTATTTAGTTTTATTTTAGTATTACAGTTTCTGGCTGGATGTTAATCCTGGGAAGAGTATTCAAAGTATTATTAGAAGAAATAAAAAAAAAACAGATAACCTTTAATAGTTCCCTAAAGCCATCTGACCGTTCCTAAATGTTGCAAGTTTTAGGTAACCCGTGCAAGCATAGTTATATTATTTACGCGTTTAAATATTTTAAATCTAATAATACTTAACCACTATTTAAGAGGACAACGTTACAAACGTTTTTCTTAATATTTAAATAATTTCTGTGTAAAATGGGACGACTAAATTCAGACAATGTTGTGTGTTATCTGTTGCTCGGTGTTGCCAGTTTTATTAATTAAATACGTAGGGATAATAAGATATTTTACCATATACTACGTAACGAAAAGTTAAAAACGTCACGTCGTACATCCGGCGTATAATAATAGTATATAAGAGAGACCTATAGAAGACTGAGTTATGTAAAGTGTGGATTGAAAGTCATAATTTAAGTTGCATGACCTTTGAAGATTGCTTCTACCACGGGTTTGGGATACTTTATTATTTTTATAATGTTATTAGTGTAAAACTGGTAACGTCGAGTCGTTTTCCGTGTGAATTCGATTCTCGTGGTAGGAGTAAATTTCATAATGTCAAACATTGAATAATGCTTAACTATCATTACTAACGAATCTTGTTAGATCCATTTAATGTAAGATGAATTTTATTTTGTTCTATGCTTTTAAATAAAGGAATCGATCGTGTTATGTATGTTTTATTTATGTTCCTATAGTAAAATTGTACATAAAGGTGTTTTATCCATTAGAAAAATATATAATATACTGGAGTGTGCATTATTTATTGAACAGTCTCAGAATCCATTGGCGGCTATTTTCTCTTTGACTTCTTTCACCATGAGCTTTACGAGGTTGTCTAAATCCACTTGGGGTTGCCAGTTCCAGTCCCGCCGTGCTTCGCTGTCGTCGAAAACTTGAGGCCAGGAATCGGCTGTAACATAATATTACAAGTTATGAATATAGTAACCACTGAGAAGAATGCACGAATAAACAAGGGCTACGAGGCAGGGGAAGGATCACGCGTCCTGACAGTTCATAAATCCCAGGGATCGACCTTAAAGTCATTAGTGATCCTGCCAACAAAGGCAGAAGGATGCAATCCACGATAGCGTTTCACATGCTATAGTAGCAATATCTAGACATACCAACACCTGTGTCTTCTATACCGACGTGACGGACGATACAATTAGTAGGATCACCCATCGGGCTGTGGACGTTCCGACGCGGGACATTGTAGATTATAATTGAAATATGGGAATAAATTCGCCATAAAGGCAATAATCCCAATTTAAAATCCAATGTATAATAGTTAAGTAAAATAATAATAATATTTGCTGACATTTAAAACGATTCTTAACAAGATTAATAAAATAAACGAAAGCAGAAAACAGAAAACTTCGTAAACCGCAACTATTCCACGCGGATAAGAGCTAATAAATAATAAGATAAGTAATATTATATGAGAGAGTTAAATAGATGTTTAAAAGAACACGCAAAAACTACTTAATAAATTTTGATGAAACTTAACGATAATATAGCTTATATAAGCTTATCCCTCGAGAAATAGTACTGTTTTATAGATGAAAATTTTGTCGTTTTTGTACTGCTGATAAAGTGTATACGAAAATTTATTATGATGTGTAATGAATTAATGAACAGTTAAATGTAAAGAACAAACTTGACAATTACATTTGTAATATTAGTAAGGATAAGGATTAGTGAAATAGGCGAACGTACAATAAGTGTCTAGATAGTTTGAAAAAATCCGCCATCAGAAAGGTTATCTCGGTATAGTATAGTATTAAATAAATAATTCCATATAGTAACGTAGAGATATAGCAATATAACAAACAATAGCGAAGCGGAATTTTTTTTAGGCAAGCGTTGTGTTTAGTACAACTTTTGACATACGCTGGCATAAAGCAAGATTATTTACGCTCGAAATTACTTCTACGTAACCGTGACGAATTACAAAAACTCGAGTGTAGAGTGAAACTGGGTCATAGGCTGACTGAAATGTTTTGTTGCGGTTTGCAACATTTATAGACTTTTTACTTATTTATGTTTGACACTACGAAGTCTTTTTTTTTGTAGTGTTACAAATGGTTTCTTATTCGAGATGACCTTTTTTTTCACTACGCTATAATGCTGACAATAATGAAATGCTAAAGATAACAGATACCATCAACTGTGCATAAACTTTTATACCAATTTTTAAGGCTTGGATTTGAATTACATTAGTGAGGTCATTGTACACTAGAACTGCCTCTGCTGAAAATAAGTGTATTGACACTGACATTAAGTAAACAACCTCTAAGAAAGCTATTTCATGTAATAATTACGATTTACTCAAATATTGTCATTTCATGTCCCTTTACTTACTAATGTAACTACTACACACTTTCAATATAGATATGGACACAATGTAGGCATGTTAGGCAGAGTGCAAGGTAAGCAAACAATTATATGAGATCGCGACGTATGAACGGTGAGCCAGTTTAAGCGCGCGCTGGCCCGCACGAAAGGTCGTAGATACGGGGAACATTAACATTAAAACTACGCAAGCGAACAATTGCCATTTTTAATTAAATAACCCCAATGGTGAGAACCTTCGTTAGCCAGCAGGAGCAGTCACTCAACTGGAGTACATTCACACACTACACGCACCTAAACCCATCCTACTCCAAAGATATTTATCACACACTGGTATATTACGAGTAATAAATAATATTAAACTCTAGCTCCTTCTTTCCTTGCCTTCAATTATTCTATAACTACTGATCCTTTTTATAAATTTCTGTTTTCTAATTTTAACTCTGGACGTTTTCCTAATTTTATAATTTAGTACCCACTGCGTAACGAGACACTGGCAGATGCGTAACTCACGCTTTGCTAAAAATCAAGAAAAAGAAGGAAAAGAGTTTCGTTGTTTGTAACTGTTAGAATAAGGTTTGTATGAAAGATGTTAGAATATTTGGGGTAAAAAACATATATAAAAAAATGAGCGAGTGGAACAGAAGATTTTCTTCGTTAGTACAGCAGTGCAAAGCCGGGACAAGTTAGTTACAAACTATACACATAATGAGACTGTAAAGTCTATATTTTTTACATTTTTGTGAAAAAAAAAAAATTGAAGATTTCTAGGAATAAGTACTAATATACATTGCAATAATTTTTAGAAATGTCTGTCTTTCTGTCTGATTGTTTGGACAGGCATCACTGCTAAAGGACTACGTTCACGATAAAAACCTCACCAAGAAAATCATAAAGTAGGTATATCCTCGAGTAGCATTTAGCTTGTGTTTCCTTAAAATCGGTTCACTCTATCAATAAATATTGTAATTATAATGACGACGCGTCTAAGTACGAGAGAAAAATAAATAAGTAAATTAACTTTATACATTCCGATCTTTGTTTTAATCACTGTTTTTTTAAATAAAATACTTTGCGGCAAAAATAGTATACCGATGGCGTTGCAATAGTCGAATCTTGCACAGGCTTTTCCACTTTTATAAGTCTTAATAGTATAATTATTATCTCACCTATATCTTGTCTGCTGTCCGGGACGTAAGTGATCTTGAAGTCCGGCAAGTGCTTCGTCATTGCATCGGCAAGTTCCTCTGGTGTGAAACTCATTGACGTCACATTGTATACTCGTCTGTTTAACTTTTCATTAGGAGCTTCAAGGTATTCCGACAAGGCTCGAAGGGCGTCCCTGACGTGCATCATCGGCATCCTTGTGTCAGGCTTCAGGTAACATTGGTATTGGCCCTTGCGGAGCACGTCGTGGAATATTGCGATAGCGTAATCTGGAAATTTGAGATTAAAAATGTACGTTAGTTTTTTTGTACTTTCTTATCTGACCCAGCCACGCGTTGCAACGGCTCAGTTATAAATGTTGCATTATGATAAAGTATTAAATAGCGCCATCTATGAGATATCTATAACAGTCGGTGCTACAGTTTTCTATCAACAATATAATTTAAAGCGACATCGGTTTGGGACTGATGAAACTTACAATTAATAACAATAATCAACATTGACAATAATTTAAATTGTAATTACAAAATATTGATGCCATAAATCGAAATATAAATTATTTTATCTTTCAAGTTGGACCAAATTACACATACATGCCAACTTTCATGAAGATCGGTTGAGCAGTTTCGGAGTGGAAAAACATGACACTGGATTGTTATATATTTAGATAGGTTTTAGTGTTTGACCACAACTTTACCTGATATTAAATGACGATGGTGGTCTATGATGGTAAACATGTCAAATCTACTAGAAGGGACTGGCTCTCGAGTGCAACTCCAAGAACATACTATGCGTTCGGAGGATTAAAAAAAGCTCCACCACTATGCTATGATTCCATCACGATGTTTTCCTTCACCAGAAGCTCCGAGTCAGTTGCAAGGATTCGAACCTACGTCCATCGATACGATATCAACTAAGCCATCATCGCTTCGTAACATATAGCCTTCTTGTTTCGAGTTTTTATAGCCTTCTTGTTTCGAGTTTTGTTATTATAACGTCTTGAATTTCTGCGTTTTCCAATCCTAAAGTTCAAGTTACTTCTATTTTAAATGTTTTCTCTTGTGATCAAATCAACAAATCTAAAACAGCCAAGAAGTTCCAAAAATAATTGTTAATTTGGATAAATTAGTATTTTAAGAACTTGCTTTCAGTGACACAGTGTATTTTTCACCACATTTTTATTAATTCGCTTTCTTGTATGTTTCTTCGGATGGCATTTTCTAATTGAGTTTTAAGTAACTCCCTGGTGAACTACAGATTTGAAATTTTGAATATAGCCCAGGAATGGATGACAATACAAGAAAATAAAAAAGAAGAATAATTGAATATTGGTAGGTATCTAAGATATTTCTAATTCATATTTTGTAGGTGGTAGAGCCACGCTGAAGCTATTACTGGTTTCAGCATGAATGGGTCGGCTCGCCCGGGGTAGTACCACCCTTTCATAGAAAACCGACGTGAAGTAACAGGGCTTGCATTGTTGCGTTTCGTTCGGTCAGTGAGAGCGCCGGAGGCCCACCTCCCCTCGCTCCCCTTTCCCTCCCCCACTCCCTATCCCACCCCCCCGTCAACGCACTTGCGACTCCCCTGGTGTTGCTAGTGTCCATGGACGAGGGTGATCACTTAACATCAGGTGACCCGCCTGTTCGTTTGCCTCCTATGACATAAAAAAAATGTTATTATTATATAAAAATAAACTGAAATAGATATTAAACTTATCATGAAATTTCATATACCTACATAAGTCAAAAGACTAGAGCTATAATTGTTTTGATATAGCACTTTTTTTAAATTGAACTAAGAAGTTAATATTAAATAACATCTTTTAAACTCAATGACATTGGACAAATATTTGTAAGATTAAAAATAAAAACATATATATGGTTCAGACAATACGTAACTTGTAAAAATATATATTCATTAGTTGTCAACGTAAAACACCTAAGTACATTGTTCCATATAATTTTGCAATACAACAAAATTGTTACTTGTAAGGTATTGCGTCAATTATCTTTTACACGTGTCTCACGTTTTTCGTTTCAAATTGTACAAACACGTTCATGGTTATTTCATTCATTCATTCACAATCACAAAGTTCAGAACAATCTGTAAAAATGTAGAAATCTATAATTTTAAAATAAATGTTTATGAGTCTAAGAATATTAATTTTCTATTTTCTAAATTCGTTTTCAAAACATAAAATATAATGTAATAAATAGCATTTTTTTATATGCAAATTCCATGATAATAAATGTTCGCGACAGTTTAGAGTAATCTGTGTTCATAAATAATGTGTGCAAAGTAATTCATAATAGATTTAATATTGTATTAGGTAGATTTATAGAGTGCATAGATTTATAGTATAGTTTAATAGTTTAAAATAGTATAACTTGTTAGTTGTAAGTACAAATGTAATGTTTTTGTAAACAAATAAATAGAAAGCGAAGGATGACTCATCGCCATACCGCCCCGCCTGTATAGTGAGTTAGGACGCAATGAGCGCTTTGATTGGCGGGGCACCGCCAGCGTGCGTAAGCGGTGCTTTGTCTCGAAATCGTGCCTGAGAGCGACCTCAAAAACCGGCGCGGGCGGTATAGTTATCCTGTTTTGTACGAGTCGGCAACGCGAGCACATCCTTCGCTGCTCTACTAGCAACAAGTCTTTTATTGCAAGAAAACCTGAACATTCTTCAACTTCAACTTCGATCTCATCAAGCCATCGCTATAGTTGTGAGTCAATCGGAGGTGGCTCATATTCATGGTCCTTCGCAAGCCGGATAAATAGCTGAACCAGGACGAAAAGACCATATTCATGGTCCTTCGTTAGATTTCGAAGCTTGAATAAAGAAGAAACGATTCATCGTGCAGAAAATCTTGCAAGAAAGAAGAGGGGCACGTCATTCACCGTTTCCACGCGTACATCGAGAGACGGCGAATCTATATAGAAAATGCCTACAACTAGAAGCCAGACACAGCAATCCAGCGAATCGTTTATCGCCACAACGGGAGACGACGCAGGCGCTACTAGCCACACATACCCATCGACGGCGACGATCGAGGCCAACACAACCCATACAGAGGGTACCATGGACGTATCAAAGCCGCACACCGATGGGAAACCGGCTACACACACCGCCAAAAGCGTGAGAAGCTCACGGCCGTCAAGCACATCCTCTAGAAGAAAAGAGCTCACAAAAGCTCGTGAAGAGCTAGTCAAAAGACAGATCGAGCTCGCTGCAATCAGAGTCGCAGCCCTTGAAGAAGAATCGGACGAAGAAAGTAATTACGACGAAGCAACCGTAAGAGACGACAGGACATCAGCGTGGATACGCGAGAGTACACTAACGCTCGCGCCACACATCGAAAAGGCTACGCACACAGATAAAGATAAACCCACGTGCGAAGTCGTTGATATTCCTGTGCAACGTGCGAACAAAGAAAAGAACACGTGCGTGAGCGAAACACAACCCGCACGCATAGAAGCGCCCCCGGTCTACAATACGGCGTTTAATTACAACGAGCTAGCGAACGCCATTACACTCGCGGCCCGCTGCACCCAGCCGTTAACACGTGTACAAGAACTTCCGTTATTCAGTGGAGCGTCGAGCGACTGGCTACCATTCAAAGTCGCTTATGAAGAATCGGCCAGCGCATGCAGCGAACAGGAAAATCTCGGAAGATTACGGAGAAGTTTAAAAGGCGCGGCTAAAGAGGCGGTACAATGTTTATTCGTCGGCAATACAACGACCGCTGAAGTAATCAAGTTACTAACATCGAGATTCGGTCGACCAGACGCTTTAGTAACGGCCGAAATTAATAAACTACGAGCAACACGACGCGGCAGCGAAAACCAGAGGAATTAGCCTGAACGACATGCTATTATCCGGTCCGGATCTACTGCAATCTCTACCCGGTGTATTAATGCGATTCAGGCAGCATTCGATCGCGGTTACAGCGGACATACAAGACATGTTCATGCGTGTGAAAATAATAGAAGAAGACCGCGATATGCAACGCTTCCTATGGCGCGATGATCGACGACAAGGCGCGCCCCTCGAATATAGAATGAAAAGCGTTATATTCGGAGCGACATCATCACCGTGCACTGCGATATATATTAAAAATAAAAACGCTGCGGACTTTGAGATGACACATCCCGAGGCGACTACAGCTATAGTGAAAAATCACTATGTCGACGACTACCTATGCAGTTTCGATACAGTCGACAAAGCAATAGAGATATCTGAGCAAGTCGCCTACATACATCAACGAGGCAACTTTCACTTACAACGATGGGCCTCTAATTCAAACGAAGTTCGCGCGAAATTTATGACTGGAGATAAGAAAAACGTCGTGCATCTAAATCGTGAAAAAATTCTCGGAATGGTGTGGTTAACCGAAACTGATACGCTAACGTTCAATATGAACTTAAGTAAAGTACCGTTAGACATATGGAACGGTAATAGAACGCCGACTAAGAGAGAAGCATTACGAACGGTGATGTCCATATACGACCCTCTCGGTGTCGCTACACCGGTCACGATACAAGCCAAGAGGATCATGCAAGACACGTGGCGCTCAGGAATATCTTGGGATACGAAGCTCGAAACAGCGCACGCCGCAGCGTGGGTAAAATGGATCGCACAAGCGCGATTATTACAACACATTTCGATACCGCGTTGCTATCCAGGGCTGACAAGAGCGCGAGATGCAATTCGCCGATACACATCGGTGGTATCGAGGGCCCGATTTTCTATATCGAGCAGAGGAGGAATGGCCGACAGAGGACAGCGCCGCCTCACAAACACACGGCAATGAGGAAGAACGTGTGCACTTAATAAGAAGCGTTACTCGCTTAACAGAGGGTCTGCCGGACGTATCACGATTTTCCAATTGGATGCGTCTTATACGAACTACAGCACGAGTTTTACAATTCATTGCTATTGTACGAGCGAAGAAAATTACGTGCGCGATAGTGAGGAAACGCAACAAGGCGATACACGAAAAAGACCCCGCATGGAACGTAAAACATAAAACGAATCGAAATAAAGGAATTACGTTCACGCGAGCCACAACTCGCGAAAATATAGTCAAAATTGACGCTACCTATCTACATCGAGCGAAGACTCTATGGGTACGCGCACAACAAGAAGAGGTATTCCCGGAAGATCTCGCCGCGCTGCGAAGAGGATCGGCGTTATCAACTAACAGCCGATTAATTCAATACGCTGTTATTATAGACGACGAAGGTGTCGTACGACTGAAATCGAGAGTGGCGGCGGCGATCGACATTACGGATTCACAGCGGGAACCACCTATCTTAGACGGGAATCATCCGTGGACCCGTTTATTTATCCTGTGGGTTCATGCGAATTTACATCACAGCGGCTTTGAAGCGACGACGAACGAAGTGCGACAACAGTATTGGATATTGAAGCTACGCAACGCTGTACGCACACAACTAAAACGTTGTCAAACGTGCCGCATCCGGAGAGCTAAGCCGGCGCTACCGTCGACCGGCAATCACCCGCGTAACAGAGTAGCGCACCACCAGAGGGCGTTCACTTATACGGGACTCGACTATTTCGGACCGATGCAAGTTACAGTCGGACGATCGCAACAAAAGCGCTATGTAGCACTGTTTACGTGTCTCACCACCCGCGCGATACATTTAGAGATCGCAGGCAGTCTCAATACAGACTCTGCGATCATGGCGTTAAGAAGGTTTATCGCGCGGCGAGGCTGCCCGACCGAACTCTGGTCCGACCAAGGAACAAATCTACGAGGAGCCGATCAAGAACTACAGAGGGCAGCACACGAGGTTACAGAGGAGGAAGCGTCGCGCCGTTTAATTAAATGGCGTTATATACCTCCCAGCGCACCGTTTATGGGTGGGGCGTGGGAAAGATTAGTGCGGAGCGTCAAAACCACACTACACTTCAAGGAAGAGGTGTTAGCTACGCTACTGGCAGAGGCGGAGCATACAATCAACAGTCGACCACTCACACACGTATCGACCGCCGCCGAAGACGAACCGGCCCTCACTCCGAATCATTTTCTGCTCGGAGGTCCGTCTAGAGTCCCGCTGCCTGGTGTTTTCACTGAACAAGACACCGCCGGCCGCAAAGAATGGCGTTTCAGCCAGCAACTAGCGGATAAGTTCTGGGGTCGCTGGGTTCGCGAATACCTACCGGAATTACAACACCGGCGGGAGCCGGTATAGTTAGGATTTATAGAGTGCATAGATTTGATAGGATAGTTTAATAGTTAAGATACACCCATCGGTATGTGTTACACCCATCAGTATGTGTTTTAGGCGATAATAAAGAGATATCTCTGATCGTGTTTTATTTACCACATATAATATCGTGTAGAGTAGTGAGAAATAGTTATTATAGTAATATGTGGTGTAGTTATAGATATTTATAGTGTTTTGTGTAGAAATAGTTTAAAATAGTATAAGTTGTTAGTTGTAAGTACAAATGTAATGTTTTTGTAAACAAATAAATAGAAAGCGAAGGATGACTCATCGCCATACCGCCCCGCCTGTATAGTGAGATAGGACGCAATGAACGCTTTGATTGGCGGAGCATCGCCAGCGTGCGTAAGCGGTGCTTTGTCTCGAAATCGTGCCTGAGAGCGACCTCAAAAACCGGCGCGGGCGGTATAGTTATCCTGTTTTGTACGAGTCGGCAACGCGAGCACATCCTTCGCTGCTCTACTAGCAACAAGTCTTTTATTGCAAGAAAACCTGAACATTCTTCAACTTCAACTTCGATCTCATCAAGCCATCGCTATAGTTGTGAGTCAATCGGAGGTGGCTCAAAATAAATATAATATGACTTCGTGGGAACATAATACAATGGGATTGTAATGTTACTCCCATACCTGAATGACGAAGATTCGGCTACTTATCGCGCTAAAATTAAAACTCAAAACTAATTATACTAAAATTATCATTATAATAATTATATTATAATAATAATAATTAGGTATTTAAGCTAATTATAAAGGTTCGCACTTTTTTTGGTAACCGATCTTCTAGTATATTATTACTACCACTGTCGAGTGGGTAATGATATTCCAGGTTTCATGAGTTAATTTTGTTTCTGTTAATTTTAGCTTGAGAACTGATGCTCCGTGACATTATATCCCAACCACATCACTTGTAAAAAATAACCAAAGTATATTACATAAAACACCACGAATATTACAAAATATACCCAAAATCTTTAATCATGAATAAAATATAAAATCCACTACATGATAAAAACTCTCCGCACATTTTTGTAGTTCTAATAATAACTCGAAATAAGTGATTGCGAGATCCTTTACTGTGTGTAAAAACCGCGAGCGCAATTATCGCGCTGCGTCTTCGTCATGTAATAGTTCCCGACAGTTCGTAACGCGTGACGATAATGTGTTCCCACACTTGCGTTTAATGATCCCATAGACAAAATTTCATGACGATATATGCAGGTATGGGATTTTTTTTAAATTGTAGCACAACAAAATGAGTGCACTATGCCTGATGGTAAGCACAGTACAATCCAAAAACAATGGCGACCACCAAGTGACACATTATCCATCACCGGTCGCCACTGTCATGCCGGCCTGCGAAAAGCTGGATATGCATAGGCTGCTCCCGAAACACGACAGAAGCGAATCACTATGACGGGCTTTTTCGCCATATACATGGTGGTTGCGACCCAGTCGAAATTTCGAAAATTGTTAAATTGTTCCCAGCAATGACTTCAGACTTCCAGAGTTTGCCGCCCCCTTTATATAAAAGTAAATAAAGCACTCCGTAATGCGCTGGACGGATGTTCCGACCTAGTTCTTACGGTCAGCAGGCTGTTAGTGATTGAATTCAGTTGGGATCGTGGGACTTTTTGAAGTTGTTTAGGGATCGTACATGAGTTACGTACGTCACACGTTAATGGCGTCAAGAAAGTGTGTCATGTGGGGGACAAGTTATAAACTTTGTACGATAGTATGTATGATTTTACAGCAGTTATACTTAACCTTTTTTTAAAGGGATCACAAACACGCTTCGCTCATTATGTCGCGGGCCGCAAACTATACATGGTTATCATAAAGCAAAATGCAATGGGAACCAAACTTAAGACCTGTTTAGTAATATTTTTTAACAATAGCGGCCTACTTTATTGTATAACAAAGTGTCGCGCTCTTAGCTAAAAATATGAATGAGAATGCCATTCCCGTTGTCTAGCTCGTTCCTCCCACACTATTACCAATGGAACGCATCGCGGTCTAGTTATCTGGGGTTTATTTAATTTACTCAGAGTGCTCAAAGTTTTTCTGGTGGCCATGAAATTTTAAATAATTGAAAATAAAGTAACATCGGGTGTGCTAACTACAAAGGCTCGACGGGCCGCATGCAACTTTAATTGTAACAGACGCGAAGGTTTGTAATGTTTGATTTATTATTGCTCTTATAAGAAAATACTTGATATAGGTATATAGTTTTGAAATACCTACTGTATGTATGTATGTATGTTTTAATTATTTCTGAATTTAAAGTTACAATGTGACGTCATACTAGGGTAGGGATCATGTATACATGACGCTCTAAAAATCATGAAGTTCAGATACCATAATTTATCGACGATCCCTTATATCATCATCACCAGCCTGTAAGGGACCCACTGCAGGGCCATATGCCTCTTCCCGAAGGAAGGTATGGACGTAATCACCATGCCAACCCATGAGGTATTGGTGATTTCAAACTCTTAAATCCACAGTTCTATATTTTCTCATATATAGTAGTATTACAAGAACATTTCTCAGGTACAGGTTTCCTCACGATGTCTTTCCTTCACCGTCAGCCGATAGAGTTACCGATTTAAATTAATAAATGTACGCCAATTCCGAAAAATTCGTTGGTACATGCCGGGGTTCGAACCTGCGGACATCGAATGATATTTCACTGGTAAAACCACTAGAACACCACGACTTCGATATATAACTAGTTAAAGACTAAGGTGACCACTCAACATCAATTTAGAATTAGAGTGTAAGTGTACGACCAGAGTGGACGCTACAATCGAGCGTTGAGCGTAGCGTCGCGTCGTTTCAAACGTATGCAATAATACGTGAGTGTTCTGAGAGGCGCGCGAGCGTCGCTCTTGGACGCTGGACGCCCCGCTGGACGCACCGCTGAACGCAGATGCATTCAGGCGGTGCACTAAGTGTTATTAGCAAAGGAATTAGTGATAATTTCTGTACTTTACCACAAAAAGGTACTGACCAGTAGTGCCTCCACCAGGCGGATCGCTTGATATGACACCGGGGAACCTCAGGCAGCGGAAATCCAATCCAAATTTGTGATGATAATATTCCCCTAACAACTCCGCGTGCACTTTTGAAACACCGTATATAGTCCTCGGCCTCTGAATAGTGATGTTCGGTGTCGGATTTCTCGGCGAATCGGGACCAAACGCCCCGATAGTACTCGGTACGAAAATCCTCAGTTTGTATTGCTTCGCAAGTTCTATCACGTTGTGCATTCCTTCTATATTCACTCTAACAGCCAAAGGGACATTTTGCTCGCCAATTGCACTGAGAAGGGCTGAGAAATGTATTAACCAATCGACCCTATGATCGACTACTGTCTTCTGTAAACCCTTGAAGTCTAATATATCAACGAAAATGTACGGGCCGTCATTGACTATATCCTGATGGGGTTTTATTATATCGGATAAGATTACGTTGTCTTTACCATATTTTGCTCTTAGGTATTTTGCGCACTCGACTCCTAGTTGACCCAAACCACCTGCGAAGTATAAATGAAAATGGATTAGTTAAAACAAACAAAACTTTATTTTCGCTTTTCGCTTGAGGAAAAACTATATCTAGTTTACAACGTTCAAAAATGTTCGGTAGATTTTTTATGGAACTATAGCAATATACATTAGAACCTTTATAAGTCAAACACCAAGGGAGACGCTAAAAATTCGAGCTATAGAGTTTTCGACTTATAGAGAATTTCGACTTAGGTGGATTTTGATTCGACATAAAGAGGTTAAGATTCATTCTTATAAATTTTTAGTTAGAGAGGTAAAATAAACAAAAAATCAAGTTGCAGTGGTGACATACATATTTTTATTTATTATAATTCAAAATTATTTCGAAACATCCTTAAAATAAAAAAATAAGGTATAAAAAAAAGTCAGTTTTTTTTTGCCTTAGATAATTCGGTTGTTCTCTATCTATAGCATTGGCTAAAGTCTAAAGAGCAGAAAATTCTAGTTCTTCAGAGTTGCTGGTTTGTTCTATAAAAATCGGTAAAGTGTTCAATGCGGTTCTTGCCTCTTTGATGGAAACCCATGGAGCGCATGTAGTATTATTCGAGTCTTCTATGCCATCTAAATCATTAGTATCAGTTTTTTTTTTTGTAAACTGTTGTACAAATTGATGTGTATTGCAGTAGAACCAAATTACTTTTGAAATATTTCACTCGACAACAAACGATTTGCTTCGGTAAAGTTCAAATGAAATCAAAAATAATAAAATTAAACACCTGACACCAAGCAAGCAACCACGTGTTAACGTGAGTCATAAATTCGTGATAATTCTATTCATTGTATACGAGACTCCTAAATTGCTTTCTAAGAAACAATGGTGGACTTACACTGTCGACGAATTCTTAAAGTTGGTAACTTACTTTTCTTCGAATCTATAGAAGTAGTAAGTCTCAAATATTCAAATTGTAAAGGTTGTAAAATAAAACATTTCTATATTCGAGATACAGAGGAAAAATGTAATTTTTCGAGTTCTGGAGGGAAAATATGTTCCAAAATGGTTTGGAGGAACTCACTGATTATTACGACTAATAGAGGGTTGACATTTCGAGTAATGGAGGTTTTGGTGTTTGAAGAGAAGGCAACAAAACATTTTTTCGAGATTTGGAAGTTTTTTAACTTATCGAAGTTCGACTTAACGAGGTTCTACTGTAGATTGTGGCATTAGAAAAAAACTCTACCAATATGACATGGTTTCATAGGATGTCTTTCATTACCCAAAGTTTTGTCTCATTGCAGAATAAAAAACGTACGTCGGGGCCATCATCGCTTCGAACGTCAGTAAGTTGCAATACCTCATTTGTTAAAAAGCCTCTTTTATCGTATCCAAGTGTTATATAGGTATCGGACAATAATACTTTGAGAGAGATACGAGGTCATCACGCTCCGATGTTAGTCAACGTCACAATGTCGCAGTAGACACACCTACTTATGCGAAAATCGATTTCAATCGGTTAGCGTATGCGAAAAAAAACCGGCCTTCAAACAACTACGCAGTGTTGTTCACCTCGCCATGTAAATGTTTGTGAAGAATACGTAATCATTCGAATTTACTAATTTACTTCTAAGAACGCAAATCCGCTGTTACATAAAACGTGTTGCGTATATTGTTTACATACATATAAGTTTATTTAGTAATCTATACGATTTTATTGAATATATAAATTATTGCAATAGACGGGGGTTAAATTTAATTTTATCATTCTATGTAACAAGCCAATAAAACAAAACATCATCTTAATAAACATGATTGTAATTATTATCATAACTAGCTGTACCCGCGGCTTTGGACGTGTTTATTTTCTGTATATAAAACTTCTAACTAAACTTCTAGATTATTACTGCCATTGTCGAGTAGATAATAATATTACAAGTGTTTTGTGATAATTTTAATGCTCTAACAAAATGGTGACCCCCTTGTTAGGACTTTCCAAGGAGTTTTTGTACTATCTCAAACTTCATGCTCCGTGGTATTATTTTTCATCCACTTATGCGTAAACACCGAATTATATTACGTAAAATATCACCAATATTACAAATTATAGACTCGGGTGACTCAAGATTATGAATAAAATATAAAAGCCACTACATGACAGACTGAGGTCCCGCCAAAAATTCCATTAGTATTTACATTTAGTATACTAGATTAATTTAGATATGACCCATCCTTCGGGAACATACTTTATTTTTTTTATGAAAGGCACACTATGTTAGGACATAAACTTTATGTGGCCCTGGTAAAATATATGCAAATTTTCATGATGAGCAGTGGTGAAGGCGTAACAGACAAACAGATTTACATCCTCATTTATAATATTAGTTACGAATGGAATATCGATTGTACTAGTCGTCAGTTCAATCTAATTTTATCATACGATAGAAGATGCGGTTTCAATAAATATTATTGTTATGCATAATGCAATAATTGCTTATATTAAATACATTAATGTAATTAGTAATTACTTCTTAAATAGCTCGGGACTATTTTCTAGTTTGAAGATTATTATTACTTTTTGTTATGTGCATTTAAATAACCCGGTTTCATTATTAAATACGTTATAAATCATATCTTTATATATAAATATATATTTTAGCTGCCAATCGCGGCTCCGCACGCGTTTTTTTTTAAAAGTATTAAAGGAGTGTAAAATTGTAAGTAGGTGTGTACATTACAGAAATGCTTTTTCAAAAACATTTGTAACTACGACACGCACGCCATCTACTGTAACATGTAACGTGTACATTAGATATGTGAATACGAATAGTATATCGAATGGGATGGGATTTATCATCAGCAACATACCTGGAACTTTAACTTACTATATACCACCCTCAGTGCTCACTAACACTATAGATATAAGAAAGTAATGAAAATTTTAAACTATACATTATCGAACAATATGTGTTAAATTTTTTATTATATAGATATAACATGCCCAGATTGTCGATATAATTGTGTTATTCTTATACGTTGCTATAATTAGTGAGTTATGTAGATGCAGACGCGGTAAATAAAACAAAATGGCCGCCAAATTCACCAAAATGATAATATAATTCAAATTACATACATTTATTCTTGGAGTCCAGTACAGCGCACGTCTCATGCGCTTGTTTACAGTAAACAAATTATTTTTGATCAATTTCACACGAACGAATGCACAGGTAAAAGTTCATCTCAACATAATGTAAAACAAAGTCTTTTGGCCTGTCTGTTTATCTATTCGCGACAGAGTGAAAAACTACAGAACGGATTTTCATGCCGTTTTCACCAGTAGGTAGAACGGTTCATGGGGAAGGTTTAGGTATAATTTGTCAATGTTTTCTTTTTATTATCAAGGCGGAACAACGTCTGTCGAGCCCGCTAGCTTAAAATAAAATAGCTCATTAGTTAGTTATCTGCCACTGAAAGTCCCGTAAAAATCAGTTCAAACATTTCACTGCGGCCGAAGGCGAATAAAAAACTTAAATTACTTTTTATGAGTCCTGCTATCTACCAGTGAATATCCCGTGAAATCGGTCCAACCATTTTGGAAATAGCAATGCCGACGAAGCCGCAGCCAGATAAAATAGAATATCTAAACCGCTATACTTTCGGCTATCTGCCAGTAAAATTCCCTTTAAAATTGGTCCAGCCGTTTTGGAGATTACCCGGAACAAAATATAATAATATACATATAATGAGCTATCTAAAACCGAAAGATTTTTTCAAATCGGACCAGTAGTTCCTGAGATTATTTATATACTAGTATAGATAATTCTTCTGGCCGCGTGTATGTGACTGATCTCCTCCTGAACGGCGGCACAGATTTTGAAGAATTTTTTTGTGAGTGTTCAGGTGGATCCAAGAATGATTTAGATTGACAACTGGACCAGTTACGTGGCGGATTTTTTATTATCAACACAGGACAACGTCTGTCGGGCCCGTTAGTATTGTTGTATTATTTTGACAAAATTGTGGGATTTTAATAACTTTAGTATAATCAAAGATTGCACCCCTCCTATTCCCTCCCCGCTCCCACCAAAACACAGGCTGGCAACGCACTTGCGACACCCTGGTGTTGCTAGTATCCATAGACGGCGGTAATCACTTAACATCAGGTTACCCGCCTGTTCGTTTGCCTACTATGATATAAAAAAAAATCCATACTAATATTATAAAGCTGGTGGGTTTGTTTGTTTGTTTGGTTGAACGCGCTAATCTCAGGAACTACTCGTCCAATTTGAAAAGTTCATTCAGTATAACATAGCTCATTTATCGGGGAAGGCTATAGGCTATATATTATCACGCTAAGAACAATAGGAGCGTAGCGCCAATGAAGAATGTTTCAAAATCGTTTTTTTCCTTTTGAGAGCTTCCGCTGCGTATTAGCGTAAAAGTAATTATTTCATGCGGACGAAGTCGCGGGAACAGCTAGTAAATTATAAACCTGAAGAGTTTGTTTGCATGAACGCGCTAATTTCAGGTACTAATTGGCCCGATTTGAAAAATTCTTTGAGTGTTAGATAGCTCATTTATCGAGGAAGACTGTAGGATATATATCAGCACCAATGAAGAATATTTCAAAATCGGGGTTATGACCGGACGTAAGAACTGCGGTTTCTTTAGATTTGTTATAGCTGACTATCGCATGCTTATTTTCTTATTTAATGATTTTATATCAGAAACATATTTATATTCATAAGTATTGTATATCGCTTCATAACCTACGTTAATTGATTATAGAAGAAAATAGAAACTTGAAATTAACATTTGAATTCGTTTGAACACGTTCACGACCCAATTATGTAAAACTACAATTTTACTCATTTCAAATTCAATTCCTCTACACAGCCATCTTTAAAAAAAAAATTTACGCGAACATTCGCACGATTCGATTTTTTTTTCGAACTGACTACGCTATTGACCAAGCGAGGTCTTAACAGCTTCACCGGACTACTAAGGCGAGCGCTTAAGGCACTCAGCCGATTTTATTTTGACTACTAGCTCAAGGGTACGCGGCACACCTCGGCTTTGGCTGTTGCCTGATACATGCAATACATATATGAGTTGTTGAAACATATATGTGTACCAAGCATACATACCTCAACAACCCTTAAATATATTTCGTATCGGCTAATATTCTAAGCTATTTCATTTTGTGTTACTGTATCGCGCGAGCAGCGTACTCAAGGGCTCCACGCCGAGGGAACGGACCTAGGCTTGAGCAGCTGCCGAGGGGGGCCTAGTCTGGTGTGCGGGAGCGAAATTTATCCCTAGACCACGGCGGCGTGATCTGTGGTTACGCGGGCGTGGGCGTGAGCACGCTCTGTCACGATTCGAGAAAAAAAATGGAAAGAGGAAATCGAATATGGGGCCACTCAAGTATTACGTAAGCATTGATGGATGGGGGTGGGTGGTCAAATCTTTGATTTGCTTATATTTGATAACATGTGGGTCGGGGGGTCCGGATGGTGATTACGTGAGCAATATTTATTTATTAAGGGAGCCCTCCTCCCTCATTGCTAACTTCCCTTACTGCTTCTTCTGCTAATTCTGCTCCCGTAACTCTTGTACTATGACTATTTTCTGAATTTTTAAATTCTTATAAAGTGTTTAATCAATTCAACAATCTAAGATGGCTCTTTTACATAAAAAATAAAATAAAATGATTGTATACGATACATAGAATATATCATATTAATTCGTATTCACTGTTATTGGGCTTTCACGGTGTTATTACAAAAAAGTTAAATACGTATTGAACCTTGGCTTTAAAATGGTCTCACATTAAATGAACCGCGGTCACTTAATGTTCGCCATCTTGCTCTTTTGTCTTGCTTTGGTTACGTTAGGTTATACTTGTGAAAAAGGATAACGCGAACTTGCCTCGGGCGAGCGCGGTGCATTTATTGGGAAACTTTTTTAAACCCAGTATTTAAAATACGTATTTAACTTTTTTGTAATAACACGGTTAACGTTTAGGGTTACATCAGTTTAGTTGTAATAAGAGATTTAATTGAAAATAACTAACAAGTAAGTTGTATCTTTTGTGTCTTTTTTTTTCGAACTCACTATGCTATTGATCTTGCAAAGTCTTAACAGCTTCACCGGACTATTCCTTTGAGTCCTCAAATAGTTTCCTTCCCTCTTTGATTCTGTACAATATATAGGTATAATAAGGGGAGTGAAACGACAAGTTATCATTCTATTAACACTTTATTCCTTAGCACACTGGCATAAAACAATTGACGAATATGTAGAATCAGGCGCTGACTGCGTCTAATGTAGGTATGTAGCGTTTAAGGAATACGAAGGGAGCGAAACAATATTCAAAGGATGGTCTCGTCTTCTATCCTTTCTGTTTCCCATAGTATAAGGTATAACATGATCATCTTCTTTACAAATACCTATACAAATGATAAGAATGTACATCTAACGTGTCTGTACTTTTTAGATGATTGTGAAAAAAATTGTTGCAGGTGTAAAACGGTCTGTCGGTACACCGTGGGGTTTTAGTCCGTGCGACTCGGACATAACCCACCCTCTCCCCCGGGAGGGTGGCGTATCCATAAGGGATTTCCCCACGTTAAAAAAAAAAAGGTGTCTTGGGATAATTAATAAAATATATTATCATTTTTAGACATGTCTGTCCGTCTCTTTGTATGAACAAGTTTTTTTTTTTTTTTTTTCTTCGAACTGACTACGCTATTGACCAAGCAAGGTCTTAACAGCTTCACCGGACTACATGTATGAACAAGAGTCACTGCTAAAGTACTGCGTTCTCGATAAAACGATACTCATAAAGTATATCCTTAAGTAATATTTAGTTTTGGTTTCATTAAAATCGATTCACTCTATCAAAAGTTATTGTAATTTTAATGACGACGCGACTTAAGTACAAAGTGAAAGTAGGTAAGTGGACTTAATATATTCAGATAATTTTATTAGTCACTGTGTTTTACAATAGGTTCCACGTGGACGGAGTCGCGGGCACAGCTAGTATATAAATATTTTTATTGTCAATTCAATTGAACACGCTATTTGACTTAACCATCCAAGATTGACATGATAAAATGAAATCATGATTAAAAATTTACAAAACATAATTGTATTCGCAATTGCAATTATCTTACACTATCGATTTCCTTTATTTTGTAAGATATTATCTGTACATATCAATTTAATTTTTAATTGTCTGTTCAATGTCATCTAAATCCGCAGAATACCAATTTTGGCGGCAACTTTAATTATAGATAAAGAAATTGTCACAGTTTTATCTCGTTACATATAGTTAAGTTTTCCAGATAACATTTTATGGCTGGATGTGGCAGTGTGACTATCACGTAGCTATTTTCAGAAGTTTGGAATGAAATAATATATCTGACGCCGATTGTGTGGACTTGCAAACGCTTTTTTTTTCGAACTTACTACGCTATTGACTAAGCAAGGTCTTAACAGCTTCACCGGACTACTAAGGCGAGCGCTTAAGGCACTCAGCCGATTTTATTTTGACAACTAGCTCAAGGGTGCGCGGCACACCTTGGCTTTGGCTGTTGCCTGATACATTGCAATTCGCGACATATGTAATCTAAGTTAAGCTAACTATTCATACATATATGAGTTGTTGAAACATATATGTGTACCGAGCATACATAACTCAACAACTCTTATATATATTTCGTATCGGATAATATTCTAAACTATTTCAGTTTGATAAGGGAAAAAAAGTGTAAAAAGTTGCATGTGTAAGTGTGTATGCGTGCACGTGTGTGGAGGTGATATGAGTAATGTTGTCGCAGTGTTGTAAGATTTTGTGTCACTGTATCGCGCGAGCAGCGTACTCAAGGGCTCCACGCCGAGGGAACGGATCTAGGCTTGAGCAGTTGCCGAGGGGGGCCTAGTCTGGTGTGCGGGAACGAAATTTATCCCTAGACCACGGCGGCGTGATCTATGGTTACGCGGGCGAGGGCGTGAGCACGCTCTGTTTGGAGAGACAGACTGGTACTGATCGTTCAGACTTGCAAACGCTTTGGCAGCAAGTTTCAGAGTTTAGTTTACGAATCTTATCTGACGAAGCAGGCATATTTATGATAAATAGAAATACATCGCGTAGCAACGGAATAGACAGAAGTGAGCCGACAATACAAATAATTCAGGGGTTATAAAATAATACTAGATCTACGGATAACTAAACAATAGAATAATAAAGACAGTAAGCTATGATAATAGTGATTAGCCGCGTTATATGATCGACCCGTCGCGTCGGTGAGATTATAATAATACCTACGCGACGTAGTATGTAGTTACGACCTGTATTTTTAGTTTTTAGTAGTTGTATTCTTAATCCGGTTAATCTCGATCTTTTATAGTACCGCTACTGCTTTTTATCACGCTTTTATTAGCTTCACCTGTATGTATGTATGTAACCGACCCCTTTGAACTCGATTTTGTCCTACCTTGAACGATCAGATTTAATTCAAACTTTGCACACCTGTCAAAGGTCGATGACAATGCAATAATCCGAAAAAAAAAAGTTTAAAATATTTAACCATCAAAAATGAAAAATAAATAATAGTTTTAAAAAACTACAAAAACACGCTTTCATAAACAATCCAACTAAAAAACAGAAAATAAAATTTAATAAATTTGGATTAAGAATAGTGTAAATTAGAAATAAATGTATATTTTAGTAAAAAGTGACAAAAAAATGATAAAAATCACGTTTGTTGTTAGTATATATGACGCTAAAATTTAATAGAGATAACTATTAAATAAGTATCGAGAATGTACTAGACGATTATAAATACAGTATCCAAAACAGTACTGTAGCTAGTTTTAAGGCCCCACATCAAAATCTGAGGATGAGTTTAACTCCTTACTTTGAATATTTCGTGTATTGGAGGACATGTGAGTTAGGAATCATTAGGATCTACAAATGCTATCTCTTTATATCTTAATCATCTATGTATTCAAAGTACTTTGTTGAAATTGTAGGAAACGCTTAAGGATTTTTATACAAATGAAAGCCTCTGCACCCGTCGCGTCGCGTCTTCCTATTACTTTATGAACAAAATTACATAAACAGATATCATTCTTATAAAGCAAATCTATTTTTTTTTCTTTTAAGCTTTCAAATACTTCAGTATTTAGTATTATAATCAAAATATATATCAGAGTATAATAAATATATCGGAGTACCTAGATGTATTTATTATTTATATCCAGTTTATCGTTCATAAAATGTAAGTGCCTAAAATTTTTTATACGTTTTATAATAACTTATCAATGTACGACTTACGCCATTTTACAATTTTTATATTATACAATTCATAAAATTCTACCGGAATAAACTGATTAAATTCTCCATTTTAATTACCGACTTTGTTGTTCAGATTTGTGGGAAAATTTTCGAAGTAAAAATATAAACAACAAAATAAAATAAATTAATTATAAGCCATAAAATTAACATTCGCTGAAGGCCTATTGACAGTTAGTTACGATGAGATTGCGAATACCAACATCTATATAAATAAAGCTGTATATCTATCTGTAATTTTTTTCCATTTTTTGTCACAAAGATATATATTATAAGGGACGCCAATCATAAACATTATATATTTCTTGTATACCTGGATGTCACTTAAAAAGTTTAGTAGTACGAAGTGTTAGTTACTTATTAGTTTTTAACAAATTTTTGCGAAATTTCATACACGTAAGGAATGTTATTCCTTAATTGATACGATTTATGGATATTAATAGTACTTTTAGGAAGCGTAAAAAAAACAATTACAAAGAGATAAATTGTAATTTATTTTATTTATTTATTTTTTTATTTATTTATTTAGGGAAACTTACAGCTAACACTAATAAAATAACAAATAAATAACAGACTAAGGCTAATTACAAATTTCCACTTATAAAAACTATAAATAAAGAAAGAAAAGACAGCTACCAATATATGTGTACAAATAATAACATGATTACACGCACAAAGTTGATATTATGTAAAAAAAATTCTAGAGAAACATTTTCTAAGGCATGATACACTATCTGCGAATAAATCTAGGCTATTATCTAATGAATTAAAATATTTACATGCTCGGATCAGAAAGGCATTTTGGCGATATGTCGTTCTGACAAGTGGCACATGTAATAGCTTCGGTTTTCTTAATGTATTTGTAGGGACACATAACTGAACTCTAGATAATAATTCTGGACAGTCTATAATTCCATTGGCTATATTACTTAAATAAATTAAATCGGCTATTTTACGTCGCTCGTAGAGTGGCAAAAAGTGGAAATGTTTACATCGTTCTATATAATCGGTAAAGTAATAAGAAGTTCTAAATTGCAAATATCGAAGGAAGCGTTTTTGAATTCGTTCAATACGTGTGATGTATATATTAGAGTTAGGGTTCCAAACTTGAGAAGCATATTCTAAGTGACTACGAACAAAGGCGCAATACAATATCTTCAGAGTCTTAATGCATTGTAAGGTGATCATTAATAAATATTTTATGAGCACCCTTCAGTCCCAACTGGGTAGGTGTGATACCATTACATTTTCTTGCAGCAGCTACGAAATCCTCCTTCAAATACCTATTATGCAAAGATACTATTATCGTCTTATTTCCTTTGTCATTTCTCGTTGGAATTCTTGCGATATAGTTTATCTGTTCTTTGGAGATGTTGCATTTTCACGTTGAGATATCATTAACAAAAATATTAAAAAGAATAGGCCCCAATAGAGATCCTTGGGGAACACCTGACGGGATCTCGACAGGATCAGAAGCATAACCACCGAGAACTACAGTTTGAGTTCGATTCTGCACATACGACGAAAACCACCTGAATAAGTCACCACGAATTCCTAGAGACAATAGTTTGCGTAGTAAAATTACATGATCAATTCTGTCAAACGCTTTACTATAATCAGTGTAGACAACATCAATCTGAGCAGGTTCAGACATAATCCTTGACAAATATTCACTGCATAGTATTAGATTAGACGTTGTTGATCTGCCTTTCAAGAAACCATGTTGATCAATATTGATGGCATGTTTAATGGAAAAGTATAGCTGCTTATATATTATTTTTTCTAAAACTTTAGCAAATAAGCATAATTTACTAATAGGTCTATAGTTTTCTACAATATCTTTAGGTCCCTTTTTATGAACGGGGGTAATAAAAGCAGATTTCCAGATTATAGGGACTACTCCTTCAGTAACTGAACGCTTAAATAAAAGTGATATTGGAACGGTAAGGCTTTCAGCACAATTTACAATAAAATAAGGAGGAATATCATCTGGACCTGCAGATTTACTTAAATCTAGTGACAGTAATAATCTGTATACTTCTTTTTCATTTATATCAACGTATTCTATGTCACATGGAGTTACATTTAGTGGCTCACAATTAACAATATTTAAGTTGTCACTATCTTGTAGAAGAAAATTAGATTTGAAGTATCTACTAAACATATTAGAGATATCTTCTCCCCGACTCGATGACTGCAGGCCAGATTTCATTACCGAAGGGTAAGAAAAGGACTGATTCTTACTCTTTATGTAACTCCAAAAATTTTTAGGAAATTTTGAGATATTGGATTCTATGTGTGCGATGTAACTATTAAACATATCAGCTTCAACTAACTTAACTCTCTCTCTTAAGAGAATAAATGAGTTGTAGTCGGCAATATTACCGTATTTTTTAAATTTTCGATGATATTTATATTTTTCCTTTATCATTTTTATTAGTGGAGTTTTATACCAAGCAGGATACTTTAAATTTGAGGAGATGATCTTAGATGGTATATATGTAGTGCGTGTCTTGTAAAGGATCTCGTAGAAATAAGAAATAGCGTCTTCCAATGATCCAGATAAGAGGTGGTGATGCCAGTCTATTTTATTTAATTCTTCTCTTATTGAGTCAAAGTCACCCAATTTGTATAAGAATTTTTGGTACGGTTGACTGGTTAATTTGTGTAATTCTACAAAATCAGTCTTAATGCATAAAGATTTATGATGTTGGTCTTCTGGTACAAGAGGATCATGACACCAGGAGACTGATACCTGGCTATTTGAAAATACCAAATCCAATATTCTATTGTTAACGTTTGAGCAGTGATTATATTGAGATAGGTTACAAGAGCTCAGATCATCGAAAAAATCACTTTGTGTGATACCTTTAATATTTGAAGGTGAATAACCACAACCATCTTCGGCTAAAGTCCAGGATATGTTAGGTAAATTAAAGTCGCCTAGGATAATTACTTTATCCTCAGGACAAGCCAATAACATGTCAGACATATTATTTGAGAAGTTGTGAAGTTGAGCATTTATTGAGCTACCTTCATTCTCAGAGCATATATATACTACACAAACATGTATTTTGTACATAACTTTGGGTTTTTTGTGGTGAAGTTTTAAAGTTACCCACAAATCCTCTGCAGTCGAACACCAATTATCATGAAAATCTCCAGTTAGTTCACGTCGAAGAGCTATAAGAACTCCCCCTCCCATCTTCTGATTCGTTCTACTATAGTCCCTATCTCGCCTCCATACTAGGTAACGATCATCAAACAACTCTTGGTCACGAATACTATCAACAAGCCATGTTTCTGTTAGACAAATCACGTCATATGAATTTTGACATATATTTCTGAAGAAAGTACTTGCCTTTGTCCGTAGTCCCCTAACATTTTGATAATAAAATGTTAAGGGCATTGCAAGAGAATGGTAAATAACACCATCAACTGATGGTAAAATAAAACATCGTTCGATAACATAAACGCCCTCGATTCTATAAAATTAAAAATTAATACAAATAATATAGAACTATAAACTTTCAAGTATATGGCTCTGACACATCGTACGCTAAAACGGTGTTTGATTTCAGCATTATAAATGTAGCAAGTACTAGACGAGACTGATGTAATAAGTAAATTAACTATCACTAACAACATTTGATAAATAAATATTGAAAAATAGGGTAAGACTACCAAAACATAATGTAAATAAATAACTAACATAATATACATACCACACAACCGTAAAGCAATGTCACTCTTATCTTTTAGCCAATTAATAATATATTTGAAATGAACACAGAAAATAAACTGAGGTAATAACAAAAACATGTAATTAACTTGACAATAGGCAAGTGAATAACACAAAAGCGAATGAGCGGTAGATGTAAAACGGTCAGAGGTTCTCAAAGAAAGTAAAATAGCTTGCAGTCGTATTTTACAAAACAATATGATGAAGTGTGCTATTTGCTGATTTTTTTTAAATCGGAATGTGATCTTATTGTAATAATTGGTGAAGTAGTGTTTTTTCTTATGAATATTCTGCAGCCCTTTACCCAGGTGTAGGCAAAACCCTGCTCTTTAGCCAAAGATTTAGCTTTATTCAGCAAGATTTTGTTCTCTAATGTAAGGTGATCATTAATAAATATTTTATGAGCACCCTTCAGTCCCAACTGGGTAGGTGTGATACCATTACATTTTCTTGCAGCAGCTACGAAATCCTCCTTCAAATACCTATTATGCAAAGATACTATTATCGTCTTATTTCCTTTGTCATTTCTCGTTGGAATTCTTGCGATATAGTTTATCTGTTCTTTGGAGATGTTGCATTTTGTAACCTCACCAATTTTACTTATTACAGAGAAAAGATTCTCAGATGTTGTTGAGGGGACACCTTTAATTTCGATGTTATTCATACGGCATCTCTGTTCTCCTTCTCGTAGATCTTGCTCGAGCTTATTTAGTCGTTTATGCAACTCAGAAATGTCATCCTTAGATTTTTTTAATATTTGGACTTCTTTATCGACTTCAGCAATCTTGTCCGTGAGGTTTTTTACTAAGTCATGCACAAATTCTAGGGAATTCTTCATATCTGTGATGTCGGTTTTAATACACTTTAATTCTTTAAGTTCAGCTTGAATGGTCCTCACATTTTCTAACAGAGTTGGTAATGAGGTCATTTGTGTAGACAGCATTTTTAATTCGCACATGATATTATCCAGATCTGCAAGAGAGGAGGATGCAGGAACAATATTCTTGTCTGTAGGACGTGATGGACTGGTAGATAAGGACGACTTGCAGGAGCTGCATTTCCAAATACCTCTTCTACCTTCACCTAGACGCCGATAGCCACTTTCTGTAATACCAGCGCAAGCAAAATCAAAATGACCTTGACATCCTGAGCACTGTGCGCCGTCTTTATGTGTAACTTCACATAGTTTGCACTTAAACATCTTGATAATATGAAAAATAAATAAATAGAAGGCCAAACAGAAACTTTGAGAAACGCGGACAAATAAGAATCAGTAATAGCAATTGTGTACGCGTGCGTTCGCTCCTCGATGAGCTGACTGACTGACTGATTTTGATGGCATATGTATAGACGAAATTTATATTGTTTTAAAACTGACTGGCTATAATATTTATTAATTACTTTTAGGAATAATAAAAAATTACGATACGATAACTACGCGTAATAAACACGAACGGAGTCAGGAGCACAGTAAAAAATGATATATATATATATTTTTTTTGTAGGCACAAACACAAAGCGCACCGACTCATTTCAACTCTTTGTTCGTGGGAGACTAATAGCACGTTACAAGCGAATTTAACGAGAGCCTGTTTGAAACCCAAAAACAGGACGAGTCTCGATTCTTGCGGGACAGCTGGCAACCCTAATCATAACAGCACAGACATTATATTCTAATGACTGAGTTGTTATTTGAGCGGGCTTGATATAAGAGAGCCCGCATTCATGATTATATTATACTAGCTGTTACCCGCGGCTCCGCACGCGCTTTTTAAAAATGTATTGAAGAAATGTAAAATTGTGAGTGGATGTGTACATTACAGAAACGCTTTTTCAAAAACATTTGTAATTACGATACGAATGCCACCTACTGTAACATGTAACGTGTACATTAGATATATGAATACCAATAGTATATCGAATGGGATAGGATTTATCATCAGCAATATTATATTATATACCACGCTCAGTGCTCATTAACACTATATAAGAAAGTAATGAAAATTATAAGGTATACTTTATATATCTTAAATGTTTTATTATATAGATATAATATGTCCGTATTGTCGATATACTTAAATTATTCTTATACGTTGCTATAATCTCTTAGTTATATAGAAACAAACTGGGTAAATAAAACAATATGGCCGCCAAATTGACCAAAAATATGATATCATTCATATTACTTATAAATATATGACTTTCAATTATGTATATTTATTCTTGGAGTCCAGTAAGGCACACGTCTCACGTGGTTGTAACATATTTTTATCAATTTCACACGGACGACTGCACAGGTAGCAATTAATCACTACATAGTGTACCAATTAAAATAAAAAAAAAATCATTAAAATCGGTTCACAATTGACGAAAATAACTAAATAATAATAAAAAATAACATATATAAAAAATACATACAACCGATCATAGTAACCTGCTCCTTTTTCGAAGTCGGTTAAAAAGAAATTGTTTGTTTGTTTGTTTGTTTGTTTGTTTGTTTGTTTGTTTGTTTGTTTGTTTGTTTGTTTGTTTGTTTGTTTGTTTGTTTGTTTGTTTGTTTGTTTGTTTGTTTGTTTGTTTGTTTGTTTGTTTGTTTGTTTGTTTGTTTGTTTGTTTGTTTGTTTGTTTGTTTGTTTGTTTGTTTGTTTGTTTGTTTGTTTGTTTGTTTGTTTGTTTGTTTGTTTGTTTGTTTGTTTGTTTGTTTGTTTGTTTGTTTGTTTGTTTGTTTGTTTGTTTGTTTGTTTGTTTGTTTGTTTGTTTGTTTGTTTGTTTGTTTGTTTGTTTGTTTGTTTGTTTGTTTGTTTGTTTGTTTGTTTGTTTGTTTGTTTGTTTGTTTGTTTGTTTGTTTGTTTGTTTGTTTGTTTGTTTGTTTGTTTGTTTGTTTGTTTGTTTGTTTGTTTGTTTGTTTGTTTGTTTGTTTGTTTGTTTGTTTGTTTGTTTGTTTGTTTGTTTGTTTGTTTGTTTGTTTGTTTGTTTGTTTGTTTGTTTGTTTGTTTGTTTGTTTGTTTGTTTGTTTGTTTGTTTGTTTGTTTGTTTGTTTGTTTGTTTGTTTGTTTGTTTGTTTGTTTGTTTGTTTGTTTGTTTGTTTGTTTGTTTGTTTGTTTGTTTGTTTGTTTGTTTGTTTGTTTGTTTGTTTGTTTGTTTGTTTGTTTGTTTGTTTGTTTGTTTGTTTGTTTGTTTGTTTGTTTGTTTGTTTGTTTGTTTGTTTGTTTGTTTGTTTGTTTGTTTGTTTGTTTGTTTGTTTGTTTGTTTGTTTGTTTGTTTGTTTGTTTGTTTGTTTGTTTGTTTGTTTGTTTGTTTGTTTGTTTGTTTGTTTGTTTGTTTGTTTGTTTGTTTGTTTGTTTGTTTGTTTGTTTGTTTGTTTGTTTGTTTGTTTGTTTGTTTGTTTGTTTGTTTGTTTGTTTGTTTGTTTGTTTGTTTGTTTGTTTGTTTGTTTGTTTGTTTGTTTGTTTGTTTGTTTGTTTGTTTGTTTGTTTGTTTGTTTGTTTGTTTGTTTGTTTGTTTGTTTGTTTGTTTGTTTGTTTGTTTGTTTGTTTGTTTGTTTGTTTGTTTGTTTGTTTGTTTGTTTGTTTGTTTGTTTGTTTGTTTGTTTGTTTGTTTGTTTGTTTGTTTGTTTGTTTGTTTGTTTGTTTGTTTGTTTGTTTGTTTGTTTGTTTGTTTGTTTGTTTGTTTGTTTGTTTGTTTGTTTGTTTGTTTGTTTGGTTGAACGCTATGATCTCAGGAACTACCAGTCTGATTTGAGAAAGTCTTTCGGTTTTAGATAGTTCATTTATCGAGGAAGGCTATAGGCTATATATCATCACGCTAAGATCAATAGAAGCAGAGCATCAATGAAGAATGTTTCAAAATCGGGCACTTTTTTTGCTTTTGAGCGATTACGTTATTATTATATACGTTGCCATGGTAACGTAGTAAGTAGTAGTAATAATATTCGTCCAATAGGACAGGCGAAGGAATTAATCCATACTGCCAATTCTGAAGTTATTCAACGCTAACATTTTCAAAGTTTATTTTGTTTTCGTATTCAAAATTTTATACTACTTTTATTTCCAATTTTTTATTTGTTCTATATTACGTATTATAAAAATAAAGTTTGTGTATGTACAATTAAAATAACATCTTTTTGATGAATGGATATGGCTACAAATGACCAAAAAAAAATTTCTTTATACTTTGTCTATATTTTTATATTATTATATTGTCTGTTTGTTTGTTTGTTTGTTTGTTTGGTTTTTTCTTTTTTTTTTTTTTTTTTTTTTTTTTTTTTTTTTTTTTTTTTTTTTTTTTTTTTTTTTTTTTTTTTTTTTTTTTTTTTTTTTTTTTTTTTTTTTTTTTTTTTTTTTTTTTTTTTTTTTTTTTTTTTTTTTTTTTTTTTTTTTTTTTTTTTTTTTTTTTTTTTTTTTTTTTTTTTTTTTTTTTTTTTTTTTTTTTTTTTTTTTTTTTTTTTTTTTTTTTTTTTTTTTTTTTTTTTTTTTTTTTTTTTTTTTTTTTTTTTGTTTGTTTGTTTGTTTGTTTGTTTGTTTGTTTGTTTGTTTGTTTGTTTGTTTGTTTGTTTGTTTGTTTGTTTGTTTGTTTGTTTGTTTGTTTGTTTGTTTGTTTGTTTGTTTGTTTGTTTGTTTGTTTGTTTGTTTGTTTGTTTGTTTGTTTGTTTGTTTGTTTGTTTGTTTGTTTGTTTGTTTGTTTGTTTGTTTGTTTGTTTGTTTGTTTGTTTGTTTGTTTGTTTGTTTGTTTGTTTGTTTGTTTGTTTGTTTGTTTGTTTGTTTGTTTGTTTGTTTGTTTGTTTGTTTGTTTGTTTGTTTGTTTGTTTGTTTGTTTGTTTGTTTGTTTGTTTGTTTGTTTGTTTGTTTGTTTGTTTGTTTGTTTGTTTGTTTGTTTGTTTGTTTGTTTGTTTGTTTGTTTGTTTGTTTGTTTGTTTGTTTGTTTGTTTGTTTGTTTGTTTGTTTGTTTGTTTGTTTGTTTGTTTGTTTGTTTGTTTGTTTGTTTGTTTGTTTGTTTGTTTGTTTGTTTGTTTGTTTGTTTGTTTGTTTGTTTGTTTGTTTGTTTGTTTGTTTGTTTGTTTGTTTGTTTGTTTGTTTGTTTGTTTGTTTGTTTGTTTGTTTGTTTGTTTGTTTGTTTGTTTGTTTGTTTGTTTGTTTGTTTGTTTGTTTGTTTGTTTGTTTGTTTGTTTGTTTGTTTGTTTGTTTGTTTGTTTGTTTGTTTGTTTGTTTGTTTGTTTGTTTGTTTGTTTGTTTGTTTGTTTGTTTGTTTGTTTGTTTGTTTGTTTGTTTGTTTGTTTGTTTGTTTGTTTGTTTGTTTGTTTGTTTGTTTGTTTGTTTGTTTGTTTGTTTGTTTGTTTGTTTGTTTGTTTGTTTGTTTGTTTGTTTGTTTGTTTGTTTGTTTGTTTGTTTGTTTGTTTGTTTGTTTGTTTGTTTGTTTGTTTGTTTGTTTGTTTGTTTGTTTGTTTGTTTGTTTGTTTGTTTGTTTGTTTGTTTGTTTGTTTGTTTGTTTGTTTGTTTGTTTGTTTGTTTGTTTGTTTGTTTGTTTGTTTGTTTGTTTGTTTGTTTGTTTGTTTGTTTGTTTGTTTGTTTGTTTGTTTGTTTGTTTGTTTGTTTGTTTGTTTGTTTGTTTGTTTGTTTGTTTGTTTGTTTGTTTGTTTGTTTGTTTGTTTGTTTGTTTGTTTGTTTGTTTGTTTGTTTGTTTGTTTGTTTGTTTGTTTGTTTGTTTGTTTGTTTGTTTGTTTGTTTGTTTGTTTGTTTGTTTGTTTGTTTGTTTGTTTGTTTGTTTGTTTGTTTGTTTGTTTGTTTGTTTGTTTGTTTGTTTGTTTGTTTGTTTGTTTGTTTGGTTGAACGCTATGATCTCAGGAACTACCAGTCTGATTTGAGAAAGTCTTTCGGTTTTAGATAGTTCATTTATCGAGGAAGGCTATAGGCTATATATCATCACGCTAAGATCAATAGAAGCAGAGCACCAATGAAGAATGTTTCAAAATCGGGCACTTTTTTTGCTTTTGAGCGATTACGTTATTATTATATACGTTGCCATGGTAACGTAGTAAGTAGTAGTAATAGAAATACCTACATTGACAACTTCAGAATTGGCAGTATGGATTAATTCCTTCACCTGCCCTATTGAACGAATATTATTACTACTTCAAACGAAATCTCTCAAAAGGAAAAAAGTGCCCGATTTTGAAACATTCTTCATTGGTGCTCTGCTTCTATTGATCTTAGCGTGATGATATATAGCCTATAAGCCTTCCTCGATAAATGAGCCATTTAAAACCGAAGGATTTTCTCAAATCGGAATGGTAGTTCCTGAGATCCTAGCGTTCAACCAAACAAACTCTTCAGCTTTATATATTAGTATAGATTACGTCTGCTATTGTATCTATACTAGTGCCCGCGCGCGGCTCCGTCTGCGTTTATGTCTTTATTATTTTACATTTACTCTTATATTATGGCCTATTTGAACAATAATTTTATAAATTATACCCTTGGTATTATTTTGAAGTATACGCTATATTAATGTTAGGTTTTATTAAAGTTTGTACCATTTTTTTTTTGTTGATAGTGTAACAAACATCCGCACGTCCTCACAAACTTTCTTATTTATGGTATACTAGCGGGCCCGGCGCGACAGACGTTGTCACGCCCTAATAACAACAAAAAGCTGGACAAATTATAATCCTAACCCTTCCTTAGGAATCACTTTATCTACTGGTGAAAACCGTATGAAAATTTGTTAATTGGTTTTTGAGTTTATCGCGAACAGACAGATAGACAGATGTAGCAGAGGACTTTGTTTTATAATAGTATGTATTGATGAATAAGATAGTTATTAGCTAGTTTGTAGAATCTGGTATGATAAATCTATACCATTCGATTCAATTTTATTCCTCAATATTGACACTACTGTTATTAATTTTCACTTTCCTTTCGTAAAATAATAACGTAAACCTGTAACTCGTAAGAGTCCCAAGTCCCAAGAGACTATTGGGTCAAAGGCCGCAACCAGAGGAAAGCTATAGGCATAATCACCACGCCAACACACAACGTATCAGATTTCTTCCCGATGATTTCTTTGACTGTCCGCCAAATAGTTTTACCATTTTGAATTATACGAATTCCGAATAATGCGTAGTAGTTCGAATTAGGGTTGGCGATCTGAGATGTTCTTGAAGTACCACAGTATAGAAAAATATAAAACTGTGTATTTCTCGGAGTTTAAAATCGCCAATACGTTGTGGGCTGGCGTGGTAATTATGTCCATACCTTTCTTCGGGAAGAAGCATATGGCTCTGCAGTGAGTCTCTTACAGGTTGAGGATAGTGATGATCTAAAAAACAATCAATATTCTTATTTCATAGTAGATGTACCCGCAGCTCCGCACGCGTTTGTTAAAATCGCATTAAAGAATTATAGAATTGTGATACTATGTACAATTACAAAAACGCTCTTTAAAGACAATTGTAAGTACGACGCGCACGCCACTAAAAGTAATATGTAACGTGTACATTAGATATATAAATACAAAGAGCGTGCCAAATGAGGTTTGTCATCAGCAACACATACGGAATCATAACCAACCATATAACTACCTCAGTGCTTACTTACACTGTATAAGAAACTATTGAAACAATAACTAAAAATATTATAAAGATTTATATTTACATTACATACAAAAATAAAGAATGAGTTGAAATCTTGCTAAATTTCATGCAAACAATGTCGCGGGTAACAGCTAGTCTAAAATAGAATAACCACAATTACTTTTTATTAGGTTCGCTATCTACCAGTGAAAGTCCCGTGAAAATCGATGTAACCGTTTTGGTGATAGCACAGCGGGCGAAGCCACGGTTAACAGCTAGTATAAACTAAAATTGCTTAAATTATTTTTTATAAGATGAGCTATCTGCCAGTAAAAGTTATCTGAAGATCGATTGAACCGTTTTGGAGATAGCATTGCTGGCGACGTCACGGTTAACAGCTAGTATAAACTAAAATTGCTTCAATTACTTTTTATAATGTACGCTATCTGCCGGTGAAAGTCCCGTAAAAACGGTTGAACCGTTTCGTAGATAGCACTGCAAGCGAAGCCACGGTTAACATCTAGTCTAAATTAAAATTACTTAAAAATTTTTTTATACGATCAGCTATCTGTCAGTGAAAGTGCCGTGGAAATCGGTCCAACCGTTTTGAAGATAGCATGGCAGACGAAGCCGCGGTTAACAGATAGTCTAATTTAAAGTAGCCTCAGTAACGCGCTGTAATTTTTTCTATCTGCCAGTGAAATTCCCGTCAAAATCTTTTCAGCCGTTTCGAAGATTACCCGGATAAAACAGACAGACAGACCGGCAAAAATTTTTGTTATCAGAAGCGTGTATAATTTCATACCCAATCAGTGAAAATTTTTTATTTTGATATTACATACAGACACTTCATTTTTATTATATTTATAGAAGATGAAGAAACAACGATTATTATAAGCACTATTCGTTCAGCGATGTGTATTTTCTTGCTGTAGAGAAGTGGGTCCAACGGTTTAGTGCGCATGCGCGGAACAACACAGACGAAGTCGCGTTATCTACTAGTATATTAATGTATATCTACAGAGGCTATACTCACTTAAACTAAGTTAAACGTAAATGTATAAATCTATATAAATAAATAAAATTGAAGTGTCTCTTTTTGTCCAGATTTATCTCTGAAAGTGTTGAATGGATTTTAACAAATAGAAATTTTCATAGTACATGACTGCTTGAGTTCATCGCCTATGGGGAATGATCGTATCGTATGCGTATAAACGCAGCATCACGCCACCTCACGTTACCGGCAATGAACATGGTATGAGACGATGATTGGTAGAGCCCCTTCATTTATAACCTTTCTCTTCTTATTTTATTAGCTCCAGTTAGTCGCAGGTCACACGCATATGAACATGAAAATTGACGGTTTAAATTGATCGCCTACAGCCAGGGTCGCCAAATCGGTCGTCTAAAAGAGTCAAATATAAAAAATACAAAAATGAATTTTATTAAACGAGCCTGTTTTTAAATTTAAGCTTTGTTTTACTGACGATTTTTATATGGAATTTATTGTTTTTTTTTTGTTTCTTTCTATTCTTCAGACTCTTGGTCTGCACCTTTTCTTTGCTTTCATGTAATGTGTTGTATTCGTCAAAAATCGTGTCCGTGAGCAATTTTTTTTTTATATTAATTTTATTTAACTATTTTATTTTTAATGAGGTTATTGTTGTTATAGCAGTTACATTTTGATGTTTGATTGAAATTATTAGGTATAAAAGTACACTATCGAGCTGGCCTTTTCTAAATATGTCTTTTTTTGCGAGGGACTAGCCGTGTTACTGTTGCTTTCTAAAAATGTACTTCTCTCTATCAATAACTCAATAACTTGTCTCTTACAAGGCAAGTTAACAAATGATATCCCATATCTGCAGTAGTCATGTTTTGGAAGAGTCACAGGGAAGGAGACAAAAAGTCACATGCAGTTCGCAAGCCGCGGTTTGACGACAACTGGCCTACAAGGATTACACGCGGCATCACGCCACCTCACCTCACGTTACTGGCAACGAAGTACTTATCAGTTGATGATTGGTAGAGCGGCTTTATTTATAACCTTTCACTTCGTATTTTATAAGAACGCTCCTCAAACATCTATGTGGCAGTTAATAATTATGTTTTTATAGTATGCATAAAATACTTGTCAAGTAAATAAACAAAAAATGCCTGGAACTTTTAAAAGTCACATCTAGTATCGAAAAAAAGTGGTATATCTGCATTTCGAAGACTCAGATGATCTTTTGATGAAGTGATATTTGATAAAACAATCGAACTTAATATTGTTTATTCTAATTATGCTTCAGAAACAGAGTGCTAATAAGAAGGCATATAAATATTGCTTTAAAATATCAATGATCTAAAAACTCTGGATCAGATGATCCCTTTCCCAGTAGTGCCACAGTTCCAGTAACTCATCTTATAATAATATCTACTTGTATGGAGTATGGAGAAAGGTGATAGACCACATAAGATATACCGAAAGCAAAGAATAAAACAAAATTAGTTAACGGTGTACATCTTCTTGGAGGAATCAATTTGTTTTAGGATACAAATAATTACGTGTTTTTGGTTCGTTTATTTCTTTTATTATATACGCTGTAACTGTCAGTCGTATTATGAAATTCGAATCTTAAAAAGTAATAAAATTTTATGTAACTACAATTACTTTTAACGATTAACCGTGTATGTAACGTCTGTACAATACGACATTCACTAATTTCTTCAAATGTATTTTATACACAATAATTAAAAAAAAATATAAATACCTGTTATCAATATTTTCGGAGGATTCTGCTTTATGGCGTCTAATGAATATAATCTAGTATTTAATTTCAATGAAGTCCTGTATATATTACGTAGAAACATAATAATAAATATAGTTTGTTTGAGAGAGACACGATAAATCACTGCGTAAGTCGAAACGTAACTGGGTTCAGTAAAGAGGTCTATCGTGTGAGAGGTTGAATTGAAACTGGTTATAAGGCTAGAAAATTAGGTACACTCACATAGTAACGTAAACACAGAGCCGTTTTTGCAGTCGCATGATAATGAACTTTAAAGTTAACACATTTAGTATTATTTTAACTAGATTTACTCCGTCGTGGGTGTGTCGCGTGAATGGGTATTACATCCTTGACACTGCGAGTTGAGTTAGTATTTTGGAAGAAATTAGCGGACAGATTTGAATACGTAAGCGCTAAAATATTAAACAGATTTGGTGCTTCTGGAAATGGTATTATGATAGTTGTTTATGACGTTTATTTTTCCTTTATAACTCATATTTATGATTCTTAAATACAAATAGTTGTTACTTATTATGTTATTTACCTGCATAATTAAAACTAATTTAATCATTATTCTAAAGAAAGGAAAAATTATAATATACAAAATAATACGCAAAATTTATATGATTGCAATAGCTCTTTCAGAGTAAAAAGGTTATAATTTTTTACGTTTATTATAATACATTTGACAGTAATAAAAGGAAAGGAAAAAAACATTTATGTTCTTGTTTCAGATTTGCTTCTTGCTGAATCAGGGGCCGTTCAAGTATAACGAAAGCAGATTTTTTGTAATTTCTGACCGCCTCCCTCTCCTTTTATAGGCAAAAGTAATAATGCTCTTACGCCCCACTCCCCAACTCCCCATGTTTACGCAAACATTTATATTAGTGTTTTTAAATCTGTTCTGATCAAATAAATAAATATTGCTGACGTAATCACCTCCCAGACTCCCCATCCTCTTTTTTTCGAACTGTCTACGCTGTTAGCCTTGCAAGGCCTTTACAGCTTCACCGGACTACTAAGGCGAGCGCTTAAAGCACTCAGCCGATTTTATTCAGACAACTAGCTCAAGGGTGCACGGCACACCTCGGTTTGGGCTGTTGTCGACACCGCGGATCTGACCTAGCTAAACTATTCTAAGCTATTCATACATATATTCGTTTGTGAATGAATCATACTATTGAAATTGCATGTATATAGTGTATATCGGATGTGAAACGAATTAAACTACTCGATTTAGTTCGAATAAAGGAAAAAAATAAAACCCTTCCACCGTGTGTGTAATGTGTGTACGTATGTGAGGTGATCTCATGTGTGTAAAAATGATGTAGGTGAGTCACTGTACCGCGATAGTAACAGCTCGTGGGCTCCATCCGGGGACGAGCTAGGCTCGAGTTGCTCAGTGGAGTTTGCTAGTCGTCACCCCACACCCTGGTCCACATTCGCGCTACGCGGCCGAGGGGTTTTTAGTCGGTAGGAGTCCGACTTAACCCTCACGCTGTCCCCCGGCGGCGTGAGGTGTATCCAATGTACGATTTTCCCCTCGTTAAAAAAAGGCTCGAGTTGCTATCGGAAGAAACTCAACGTATTTGCGGGATCGAATGAGCCCCAATTCTCTATGTCAACAAAAATAAGCAAACCAAAGACCACTCCCATTCGGTGCTTACATAATACTTGAATGGTCGCTCATTTAAAAAAGAATTTCTGAATTCGGTTATATTTTTTTGGAATGTGTGTTACTTCACAACTTTATAATTTATAACTTAAATCAACAAAACTAATGATGCATTATTATACGCTTAGTGTTTTGCTGTTTTTTTTGACAAAAAACCTGTTGTGTGATTCAAGGTTAATGAATTGTCTAGAATTAGAGGTCATAATATTGGGTAACACGAACAAAAATGCTGTTATATGCTTAAAACCTGTTGAATTCTTATCTGACAAAAAGGCGATATCGAAAATGAAAGTTATATAGGTCCGCGTATATATTCTGTTGAACAATTGTTTTGGTTTATTTAAAACTAGCTGCTGCCCGCGACTTTTTAGTTTAATTTTTATATTTATAATTTTACCATTATAATCCGAGTCATCGTTTTTGGCCGCTCTGAAAACATTAAGTTCGGTCTTGCGCATAGTACAGTCAAGAGGTTAATAAAAGACAAATTCAGAATATTATTATAGGAATTTAATATTTAAATTTATTGAAGTTATACTTCTTTTGGCGCGTTAGGGAAAAATGATGACAGTAAATTTTTACGACGCGCGCGCACACTGTCACGAAAAACCGACACCCTGAAGTTAGTTATAGTCAACATTTTGTTTCTTTGTATTAAAACTTTAATTGTATTAAATACCTTTTTTCTATTGTTACTGTCGTTTTTTTACAAACGTAGAATAAGGCGAAAGATAAAATTTTTGAAAAGATTTTTATTTTGTTACGCCAAAGAAGTAGGTATAACTTCTAACGCGTGTACATACACATTACACTACACTCACACACACACTTTTTTATCTTTAACTTGTCTCGATGTTATAGGTACAGAATATTAGGTTTTAATGAATTATGATTTAAATAGATATTTGCCTATTTAATTCAGTAATAAAAATGTAGCAGTATAACGACCATGTTGCTACTTTCAGAAGATTTTGTGTGTGAAATGAAAGCTTGATTCCGATTGTGTCGTCTTGTAAACGGTTTGACAGTTGGTTTACGAAAACCTGTTTATATGAATTGAGCAGACATATACATAAATACACGTTATATAGACATATATAATATTTGCAAAGAATTAGAGATAGAAACGAACAAACAATAAAAAATAAATAATTACTAGGGTATTAAATTACAATTAAAAATAGCAACGGATGAGCCAAATGATAAAGTAATAGATAAATCTAAAATATTAATTTGCCACGTCATGTGTTTTTCACTTATAATTAAATACAAATAACATTAAACCACCTGGTTTGTGAGTTTTGGGTGATCGCTTAATTTAATTGAATGATCCCCTTTCTGCAGTATTTATTTCTACCTGTGGGATATATCCTGTAGCATATATTGTGCAGATATTATGCATGTTAATGCATATTGTAAATGTAATGTAAAAAATATGCCGCTATTGTAAATAAAATACATTCAAAATAAAGAAATAATTTGTAATAAAAATAAAATAACTAACTATTCTGAATACGACTGTACTGCAACTAATAATAATGACAGGACACATGTGTCAACGTGGGTGAAATAGGGGGAAAGTAAGAACGCGGGCGAGCCTGCTCCCCTTTTACCTCATCTACGTTCCTCTGATACCTAACTTTGAGGTCTGCGTATCTACTTCAGAGTGCTTAAACAGTTTGACGCAGACTACTTCTTAACCTTTTATTAACAGTTTATTGACTTTAGTTTTAAAACATGGAAATCCAGAGAACTTCTTACGATTATGACATACATAAATAATAATAATTTATATAGAAAATATCGCCCGTTACGAGACGTATTCACGTACAACAAACGGCCGTGTCCATGACACAGCCACACCTCTTTTTTTTTTCTGCAGACTCTTGGTACGCGCATTTTTCGGCTTTTGTTTATTTTATTAATCAAATCAAATATAGTTTTAAATGTTATGTAGCCTAGGTACCTAAGGTAGTATAGTACATTTTAAAAAAAATGAATTGTCAACGTTATCTTACAAAACGTTTTTTAAACATGAATCAATAAAACTTTTTTTTTTTACAAAACAGACCATACGAACTATTGGATTTGTGACTGCAATCAATTGCACAGTTATTTAGCATTACATTTAAAACAAAAACACTACAAAATTGGAAAATTTGTGATCGCAATACGTAAATGTGTGATCTAGGGTGTTGATCTTCCATACTTTCAAAATTATTCCTATTATCAGTTAACCAGGTAAGATAGAACTATTTTTTTATTTTTGCCTGAACCGGTATAACCTAGCCTATCGCCCCGTACCTGCTTGACGTTGAGTTTCGAAACACCTGTATATAGCAAGATTTAGATATTATTATTATAAATAATTATTATTACTTATTGGTGAGGCGGATGTCCCGCCATCTAGTTTGGCTCTGATAAGTTGTGTCGATACGGGGGGCGCTTTTGTCTTTTGACAGAAGTGCAGTACTCCGCTACGTACTCCGCTACTTACTCCGCTACGTACTCCGCTCTGAGATACTCCGCTCCTTACTCTGCTCTGAGATACTCCGCATCGCGACATTTTGTTCCGCTATATAAACATTAAGTGAAATCCGCAGTGCAATTCTTTTCAATTAAGTGTTTAACAATCGTGTGTGAACGATCTGGTGGCCATCACCCCTGTCACTCGTGATCTGTGGACGTGCGAGGATCAGGCAGCCGCATCCAGCAATTCTGGTAAGCGAAAGTACTGTATATACCTCCCAGTATCGATCACATATTTTCAACACTCAGAGTACAAACAAAATTAGTCTGACACGCATCCACGTGTTCGGACATAAGTTTTTTTCAAACCGCATGGTGAACGGCTATTTACACGCCTGCCCCACCATTTTCTGATGGTCCTACGAGCCTAGGATAGATCCTAGCTTCATATTTACAAAAAATATTCATCCCGCAAACATAATATACATAATATTCCGGTGTCGTTACATACTTTGTACGACCGCCCGCTCCTACCCTACATTTTGTATTTTTTCCTGATTAGTGTAATAACATTTTACAACCTATTATAATGGCTCTTAATAAGTCTGAAATCGCACTTAATCAGCTTATTGCTAAAAAAGAGGCTATTTTCGAAAGAATGAATCGTTTATTCGTCTCATCAAAAAACATTTCGAATTACGATTCACGTTCAAATGAGATATTTTTAGCACAATCTGAGTCTATTACGGAATTGTACAGTAAGTTTGAAACAATAATTGATCAGATTAATGAGTTACAGTTTACAATTAATAAAAACCCGCCAGACTACTCATGTTTAAATTCCATTGAGGATTTGTATTCGAGTATAAAATATAAACGTAATCTCATACTTGCAAACAGTAAAACATGTGCATCCGATCAGAAAAAGAGTACTATAAAATTGCCACCTATACAATTACCGTCATTTGATGGAAAAATGGACAACTGGCCAATATTCTACGAAATATTTCGTAATAATGTGCATTTAAATACCAATCTGACCGATGCGCAGCGTGTGCAGTATTTAATTAGTAATTTAACTCAAGATGCTTTAAAATTAACAGCCGGTATTGTTCCTTCAGGGGATACCTACAACATAATATGGGATAGTCTTGTCAAAAAATACCAGGATAAACGTAGTTTAGGTGTTCACTACCTCAATAACGTTCTGGATATTAAATGTTGTGTCGGTACCGCCAGTAGTTTAAATACTTTTATAGAAAAATATTCCGCGTCTGTCGCTGCATTAAAACTATTAGACATTCCCGACCTATTAGACTTTGTTTTATTACATTGTGGCATGAGAAAAATTGACTCCCAAACACTACAACAATTTGAGAATAGTGTTAACGGAAAAGAACTACCTTGTTATAAGGAATTTATATCCTTCATTCAGGATTATGTTAAAATACTCGAACGGTCACATATTCATAATTCTCATACAGAACCGCGCGCAAAGTCTAGTATAGTTAATAGTCGTAATATACAAAATCGTACTTCTAAAACTTTCATCTCGAGTGATGAATCGACTTCTGTAACAAGCTGTCAGCTGTGCCACAACGGTGAGCATCAGCTATTTCATTGTCTAAAATTTAAAAATATTAACACACCGCAAGCTCGTTTCGAATTTATAAAATCAAAACGTGGCTGTGTCAATTGTTTAAGTTTATCTCACTCACTAAGTAAATGTAACTCACGTAATGTTTGCAAAATTTGTAAAAAACAACATCATTCCTTATTACATTTTGCAAACGATACTATGCGCGTGCAGACGCCGCCACCGACGCC